>CM034358.1:2060070-2475452 GCA_019925275.1 Mytilus edulis | reverse complement strand
TGAAAATTTGTTAATGATAAGATTGGTAATAAAATGAATAAAAAAAACTATGAAAAATATGCTTCAATTAACCACAATTTTGATAACAGAATGAAGTAATTTTTGTACCAAAAAAAATCATTTTACAACTTTTTCTGTAATTGAACTTTACAATATGGGACACTTTCAAAATTAAATTGTAAGTTGATTGTTCACATCATGCTTGATCGTTATGCACCAACGAATCAATACTTGGTGCAGCCTCCAATGTTTATTTAATAAAGTGTATGAACTGGGGTGTCCTTTCGCTCACTGTACGCCCAATAATGTCCTATATAGTCTCGATATGGTTTGAATCCTGGCTACGATCAGGCCAAGGAAGATAAACCAACTTTGATTGGACCAATGGGGGTTCCTCCAAGGTGCTAATTTCTTACGTTGGCGAGCTCTGCACCATGGGATACGGACCAATTATGTTCTCTCGCACGACAACCAGTCGCTAAGATTCAATTTCGAACATTTTTTGTCTCCTGTAAGACAACCGCTAGTATTGTACTGTTTGCAAAGGGTTTCCTTCTGATCAACCGTCATAAGACTTAGCTTTCCCTAGCTGATGTTTTAGGGGTCTTCCTGATCTCGGAAGGTCTTAAACATCATTTGTTGCCGATTTTTATTCACAAAACGACTTATAGTGGAATGTTTGCTCATATTTGCTTCTCTCATGCTGATAATCTGCAATCTTGCTGCAGCTGGGAGTTGTGGAGGACCATTTCATGGTGATACTCACTTAACTTTACAATCTTGATTATTTAAAGTGTATCAATTCGGTGTTGCAATCCTTTATTCCATGTGTATATTAAAATTTTGCTTTATGACTAACATAATGACATATAGATCAACATAACCGTATTGAATTCTCTCTAGTTAAGATTTATACCGTTTTTACGAGTTTATGTATTGTCTGTGTCTTCATCTGACAAAGACAAATGAGATGAGAGTGCAGTAAGTGAACTCTCACATATAATGAGGGTAGAAACATTGTCGTCAAGCGTCAGATATGAGTCAACTGTTTTGTTGTGGTTATTCATTCTAAATTTGTAACTACCTTAAGCGTTAAAAAAAGTTTATTTTTCGATTATCATTTTGAAGGATATAACAATTCACACCCTTTTATTTTAGAACAAAGTCCTAAGTGAGTTATATAATACACACCATGGATAACAGGACTCGATAGCTCTATCCTTGACATGTATTTATAATATTTGAAAAAGAAAGTAAAATCACAAAAATACTGAACTCCGAGGAAAATTCAAAACGGAAAGTCACTGGCTTACCGGCTGCTAATCAAATGACAAATTAAAATGATAAAACTCATCAAACGAATGGACAACAAATTGTCATATTCCTGACTTGGTACGGGCATTTTGTAGAAAATGGTTGATTGAACCTGGTTTTATAAAGCTAAACTTCTCACTTGTACGACAGTTGCATCAAATTCCATTATATTGACAATGATGTTTGAACAAAATGTCACAAATAGGGGGACAACAGCAACTCGAACCCCATCAAAAATTGGGGGTTTAGGTGTTCCGGAAGGGTTAGAAGATCCTGCTCCACATGTAGCATCTGTTGTGTTGCTCATGTATCACATAAGCAACACGACGGGTGCCACATGTGGAGCAGGATCTGCTTACCCTTCCGGAGCACCTGAGATCACCCCTAGTTTTTGGTGGGGTTCGTGTTGTTTATTCTTTAGTTTTCTATGTTGTGTCATGTGTACTATTGTTTTTCTGTTTGTCTTTTTCATTTTTAGCCATGGCGTTGTCAGTTTGTTTTAGATTTATGAGTTTGACTGTCCCTTTGGTATCTTTCGCCCCTCTTTTATTACAAAGGCGAAAAATTGTCTAATTCGGTAGGTCACATTCGATAAAAGGGAATGGGATTGTAGTAACGACATAAAGAACATATCCAATATCATATATATAACGAGTATTCCATTACGGTCAACCAACTCGTGAAGGCACCCGTAAATTTTACAAAGTGATGATTTCAACTTCACCATATAAAACTCTTTGTTTAAAATTGAAAAGGTCACAATATGGAAGCTGAAATCATCACTTTTGTCGTAAAGTTTTGTTTTCAACCAACCCTCATGTATACAAGTCAATTTCTAAATTTCAAATGGCAAAATCAAAAGCTCACACACATCAAAAGAATGGATGACAACTGTCATATTCCTGACTTAGTACAGGCATTTTCTTATGTAGAAAATATTGGATTGAACCTGGTTTCATAGCGCTAAACCTCTCGAAGCCTGACATTAAGCAAGACACCATCATTCATACCACCAATAATGAAGATGAACAGATTGTAATGATTGTTCGCTGTTCAATGTCCAGCAACAAATATTACATGCATATTCAAAACGATTGCGTGTTTATGAGATCTGCATATGTCGTTTTTGAACTAGTTCGACGCAATGAGTCGGGTTTTTGTGTCGTTTTGAACAACGAATCCAACCAGTATTAGGTCCCTTAGACACCATGGTCCCTTAGACACCATGGTCCTTTAGGCAGGGTAGAACCGGAAACATTGATTTTGACCTTATTTGCCTCGCGATCTTTTCCAAGACCTCGGTTCTCAAAAACTACCAATCAACGATATCTTCAAAATGTTATCAGAGACTGTACAAGAAATAAGGAAGACTTGACGTGTAGAGTACTGAATCAAGGTGAAGGTTGCAGGGACTAATCACTACAAGTGTAGTAAATTGAGTACTGAACCAAGGTCACAGGGACTAATCACTTGTAGTGAATTTCTCTAAAATCACCTTTTACTTGTGAGGAAGTTTTCCTACATATTTGTTTATTTTTAGGAAGTAGTCACTGAACAATAAACATGTAAATACATCATTGTTGTGGCTAATTAATGAACATAAAAGAAACCATGAGTGATAAGTACAAACAATATGTTACCGGTTCGTTTTTTATATATAAGTAAATCCAAGGCCAAATGATATATGTCATACACGAGGATCTGGATGGTGGGTCCCTCATTTCTATATTCTATAATTTCTTTAGCCTTGGTCATTTTCTCTCTTCTTTATTCTTTTGTCCAATTGTTCTATATTCTTTATACTTTAGCACGCCAGCTTGCTCTATACATGTATTTATAGTGTTTGTCCATTTTTCTCTTTTCTTTATATTTTTTGTCCATTTTTCTCTTTTCTTTATATTTTTTGTCCATTTTTCTCTTTTCTTTATACAATATTAATTTGTCCATCTTTCTTTATATTGTCTGTTCATTTTACTATTTTCTTTATATTGTTTGTCCATTTTTCTCTATTCTTTATATTGTTTGTTCATTTTACTGTTTTGTTTATATTGTGTGTTCATTTTACTGTTTTGTTTATATTGTGTGTCCATTATTCTTTATCTTTATATTTAGAGGTCCATTATTCTCTATTGGTTATATTTTAGCGGTCCATTATTCTTTTTTCATTAGTTTTTTTGGCCGATCTTTCTCTTTTTTTTTATTGTGTACTTTTATCATTTATTCTCTATTCTGTAAACTCCATCCAGACCCTCAAATAGTTGTTACATTCCGAGAATTTGTCAATCAATTAATCGGGAAGCATCAATAATAGTAGTAGTGAGTAATCCAGTGTGAAAATAGTAAAAACGAAGTAATAAAACCCATGTCATCAGTGCTAGTGTACTTATTGGATCACCTGGTTTCAAGGGTTAGCGAGAACGGACGCGCAATTTCTTTTTTTTCTGCATATGCGGATCCAGGACTTTTCAAATCGGTGTCATTTTTATACAAGGTAGACTTTCAGTAATGTTACGTGAAATAGGCCATGTACATATATATTCTAATACGGCGGGTCAACCATATCTTAATATAATTTATGACAGTTGTGTCATAATAAGAAACTTGTAAAAACCAGTCGGAAAGCGCTCGCTTGATAAATCAGACTAGCACGAAACTCACAATTTATTTAACAAAAAAAATAAAAATACACAAATCTTGTTTGACGTCCTATACGGTTTATTATTTATTTAACCCCCCCCCCCTTTCCTCTCTATATGACTAATATATGTCTTTATTCAAAGAAAAAAGGTTTTTACAAACTTTGATTTAGAAATAATGATAAAAAAAAAACACTTGACAGTAGGTCTAACTAATATAACTGAATGATTGGTCGCACTTTTTTTATATACCAGGAACTGTAAACCCGTATGTAAATATGTGATCAGCAGGATTCCTGATTCCAACTCCACAGTGGTCCTGACATTATTCCTAGTAGAAAATCAGTCGAAGAAACCTTTCCAACATTTCATTATTCCCACCCTCCTCTTCTTCATATCCCTTCCCCCTCTTCCCTTAGTGTCCACCCCCTGAATCCTGCTTCCAATCCCCACCCCTCATTCCCTGGTTGGCTTATCTACGTATCCCTGTCTACCTCTCTATGTGCATAGTTTAACACACGTAAACTTTAAATGGCTTTACTGATTTCGATTTTCAGGAAAGTTGTATTGATGTCTTTGACATAGTTTCTTAAAATCGTTTTGATATTTCTGATGTCTACCAGTAAGTAGACAGTGTATACCTTGTTGAAAAAAAGATATAGATACGTTTTCTGCAGTGTTTCAATTAGAATATGTATATTTACAAATGTTAGGCAAATCTCAGAATTCGGTCTAGTGCATGCAAAGGAGTTTTTATGCCCCACCTACGATAGTTGAGGGGCATTATGTTTTCTGGTCTGTGCGTTCGTTCGTCCGTCCGTTCGTCCGTCCGTCTGTCCCGCTTCAGGTTAAAGTTTTTGGTCAAGGTAGTTTTTGATGAAGTTGAAGTCCAATCAACTTCAAACTTAGTACACATGTTCCCTATGATATGATCTTTCTAGTTTTAATGCCAAATTAGAGTTTTTATCCCAATGTCACGGTCCACTGAACATAGAAAATGAAAGTGCGAGTGGGGCATTCGTGTACTGAGGACACATTCTTGTTATATGGTGTATTTGCATTGGTATAAATATGTTTTTAACATGTTTCTTTTATGTGGGAAGTTAAATCATTTCTTTTTTGTTAATCTAAAGGAAAATCGCATTAAGAATTACTTCCTTATGGAAATGAGAAACCTTTGAAAATCAATGTACTGACTATGCCTATAATGGGTCCTCTGTTGGAAATAAACTGTATCTTATCTTATCTTATAGCTTACAATACTGTTCACTAAACATCGACTAGTACTGTAGAAAGTATTATTCATAAATCTAGTGGTGAAATATTGTTGTCGTATGAATGTAAAAACTGGTATGCATGCACTAGACCAAATTCTGAAACATTAACTCAGATTTGGATAACTGCATGTTTTGATTGATTGCTGGTTGCCAGTGGCAAATATTTCATGCATGTTCCTGACGACTGAATATTTTGAAAAAAAGAAAAAGGTAATATGACAGCCAATGAGACATCTATAAATCTTAGTCTGAATGATGTGGATGTTAGCAAATATTGGTCATTATACGGCCTTCAACAATGAGGAAAACCCAAACCGAAGTATCCGCTATTTAAGACACCTTAATGTGGCAGATAAAGAGATCGAGTACACTTTAGGAGAATATTGAGGCGGTTCATGAAATTCGTAACTAGAAACTGAAAACGAACGAAAAAGTGATGAGCGCACCTTTAGTCTTAATTATATTTTAAAATTAGTAATGTTTATTTCAAACGAACTGTCAAAGCGGAATATACTATTTATATATATATATGGAACAAGCAATAGTGTTAATACCATTGTTCTGGGATTATATCTGTACAATTATAAAGCATGGTTTAAATAATATAATACCCTTAGCCATGTAATGGTAGGATTAAAAGTTAAATATAATATTAGAAATCATTCTTCTGTTGTATATTACAATGTACGTTGATATAAAATTATTAGTAGAATTTAAAAGGACGCATTTGTGATATATAATTAATCAATGATTGGTCTATCAGGTTTAAGACAATGGCTTTTATTACTGTGAAATATGGAGGTAAAATATGTGTATGGGGGTAAGAGATCTGTATTGGGGTTTATGGTGTATTCGTATTGGTATAAATATCTGTTTTACCATGTTCCTTTTGTGTGGGAAGTTAAATAATTTCTTTTTTGGGAGTGTAAAGGAAAATTCAATCGCAATAAGAAAACTTTGAAAAGTGAGAAGAGAGTTGGAATAATATTCTGCAAGATGCAACCATCCTTATTGACGAACTTGTAGTATAGTACAATTTAATTTCGTTAAAAATCTCTCACAGTCAAATCTAGTATGTTGATGTACATGTAAGTTATTTGTCTGTTCTATGTAATTCTTTCAAAATATTTTCTTAATATATATTTTCATCTTACTTTCTTATTGTTTATCAATACCAGATACATATAACTTTGTTTCATATGTTTCTGGCAATACATATACAATATTTGTACATTGTTGACAATATAAAAACATTTTGTGTATGAGCTTTAGCAAATAGGACGAAAAAGTGAGGCTCGCCGACCTTTTCTCCTGTTTCGTAGCGAGTACAAATACATTTTATATTTTTCAACAATATACATATATTGTATTTATCCTGAAAGTTACACCCAACACTTCAACTTTAGTTTTTATAATCTAAATCTTTGTCTCTTATTTTACAATGAAATCGACATAGTTTAAACGCGGACGGGAAGAGGACCCCAATATGAAATGTTATGCAAAAAGAAATATCCACATTACCGCTTGCTCAACAAATAAGCAGGGTAGCAGGAGATTTGACAAGTACATATAAAGCAAAAAAATACTTGTGTACCTGCTATTTGTACAATAGTTGGCTGATTGCAGGATACAATCTGCAGTTACTATCCTCATTTATATACAAAACGGATGGATAAAACGTTGTGATTAGTCATCGGAGCAACACAAAAAAAAATCACTCGACCACACGATTTCTTTCGTTTCTTAATTATAGATGTAAAGCAATGGTTCGTGTGACTCAATCGAATATGTTTAAGCATAGTTTACATTGTCTCTATTTTTTTTATATTTTTTTTTTGTATTTTGTAATCAGAAAATATACAGTCAGTGGTGTATTTATATTTGATGTATTTGTAATTTGTAAAGTTGTAGTCAAGTGCATTTAGAGTGTATAGAAATTACGTACATATTTTGAATGTATTAGATACTTTTTTTTAAATGGAGATGAGAGGTTTTATTATAAATAGACGAACATTCTAAGTGTCAATAAAGATTTTTTTGTTAATATATATATATTTTATTTAGAAAACTACCCCTTTACATCGGGGGCACCAGTCATCAGGGTAGAAGTGATGGTGCGTCTATACTATATTATTTACAATTATATACATTTTAGTTAATGGTTTCATTATAGAATGTCTTTGAAACAATAACATACATGGCACATTAATAAGACAAAAATAGAGATTTCTAAAATACATAATCATAATAAAAAAAAACAATTTATAGAATGTTAAAATATACATGTAATTAAAACACTCATAGACAAATATGACCATGCAGCATGTATAAAGCATAAAAACTAAGATCAATCAATATATAATAGTACATACGAGTAAGTTAACTCAAAGGTTTATTTTGGTTCAACCATAGTTTGACGTAATCTAAATAATTCTAAGAGATACATTCTTCCATAAACATCATAAAATGAACCAATTTCATCGTTAAAAGCATAACCAATATCGCCAACTAAAAATAATACTTGTGCACGTGGCGACAGTTCCAGAAAACTTACATTTCTATCATTAAAAGAGGCAAATAAGGTGAAAAATTTAGACCTGGTTTGCTCAAGAATAGATAGTTTCAGAATTTGACGAATAGTTACTAAAATCGAATTCCTCAAGACAGTATGCAATGTGTACTTTAATTGATAAGGAGATACGAGGGTCTGAATGAAGGTTTCAAAATAGAGAATAATGGAATATAGTAAGGGGGATGGGGTTTGGGAGGGGTTAACACGCAGAATGGAGGGCAAACAAATAATAAATAACAGAAAAATGGCTAGAAAACAAGTAATAGAGCATAATGGGATATTAAATTATATGCAAAGAACAATGAAGACAGTAACTAAAGAATAGAGAAAATAGGCAAAGAATAAGGAAACGGCGGACTTCCAGACCCGCAGATATGCTTGTCAATACTATGATTGGTTGTGATGCTCCCTACTGTTTTGATCTGGTTATCAATAAACCAAACATAATCCTCAAATGACTGACAGACAGAAAATCTTAATCCCCAGAACGTTTAAATGATTGACAATAAGTATTGAAATTAATCCTACTTATTCTAACAAAGACTTATCAATAATTCAAGAGACATTCCAAACGGATTTGTCAATCGATAAAGATCAATAGAATGTTTGTACGAATATTTATACTGATAGATGTAACGGTTATGTCTTAAAACAGTAAAATAAAATATGCATGTTTGTTTGCCACAGGGGAATTACTAAGATCGATCTAAGATGCTTTCTTTAGGCTTTGATAGACTATTTTCATGTAACCGACTTTTTTCTCCTGGAGTTTATATAAATTTTCGACAGACAACCTACATGATCCTACATTATGGTAGGACTTTCTGGTACTCGGTCAATTACGAACAACTAAATAAAATAAAATCCCACTTAAATTGGTATCATATTTAGAAAAAAAATATTTGTTATAGATTTAGTTTGAAAGACTCTCTTACTTGACCTAGTACCAGAATGTTCAGCCACAAGCTTGATAACCTGTCGAAACATTATATACCCGGAGTCAAAAGTCAGTAATATGAAAAAAGTCTGTTAGGATTCCATGTTATAGGGAAATTGTGTTAGGTCGATTGATCAAATAAAATAAAGACGGAGTGAAACGACAACAACATCTATACAACAGAAAGTGTAATTGCATTATATACTTTGAATTGAAATTCTGCATATAAATGTACAATGGTTCTTTCACAAGAATGGGATGTGTTCATTATATCTACTTTGAAGTACGATGGACGATTTTTTCAGAATATTTGAATAATACTTCGGACTTTCATTACCTCAGATTTTTTTGTAGTAGGTTACGATGATCATTTACCATTGCAGGGCCGTAACTTCCTATGAGGCAGGGAGGCAAAACTGCCTCCCTGAATTTTTACACCAAAATTTTTTTTTTAAGTAATAAAATAAAATATTGACAATATGTACACGAAGAAATTGAATTTATATTATTAACAACACAATTAAGTTTACAGCTTTAACAGTGTTATCATGATACGTGGTATGTCTGTCATTTTTCGGATTTTTGATCGAAAGTGAACCGTTTCAGTTACTTTTTTTTTCGTGTGGCCGTCCGTCTGTTATTCAGTATTGAGGGGGTCAGTATTCGTACGAGAACACATATGAAACTTTGATAATTTTGAATAAAAACTTATAACTATTCACATTTCTTTGGGGGCTCAATTAAGCAGAGGAAGTTCCTTTTGTATTGTGAATCTTTTAAGATATCGAAAATTCGTTACCGGCTGAATCAGCTGTTGGATCGTTTTTTTAAGTCTCCCGATCGTACGAGAACATAATTTATGGTCAATGCCTTAGTAGGTAAACACTCCCATTCGTTGTAGCAGGGACTTTCTATACTAAGTATACACAAGACTAGGATAGAAAGTTCCTGGTTGTAGTTATATACATGTCTGTTCAGCTTTCAACAATATTGAAATTCAAGATCCTCGATAAAAAAAAATTCTCTTGCGTTCTATTATCTTGCTTTATATGTTTTTTGAACTTACCAGTTTCTAAAAAAAATATCTTTAAATACAGATAATAATTGTTTGCATTAAAATTGCTCCAAGATCCAGCAAAACTGATCTTTCTTAAAGTAAGGAAATCAAAGGAAAACGGGTAATTTTTAGCCATATCATTTGAGAAAAAAAATCCGCGGTCACAATGTTAACAATTATAGGTCAAAGTACGGCCTTCACGACGGAGCCTTGGCTCATACCGAATAGCAATCATAGCTTGTTTTTGCATAAGTTTGAGTGCTTCCAGATTCAAGCAATACTGATGTTTCTTAAAGTAAGGAAATCGAAGGGAAACGGGTCATTTTTAGCCAATGACTGAGGGAAAAAAATCTTGGGGCCTCAATCGGCGGCCCCATACCCCTGTCTCCCCTGAATTCGAACCCTAGTTACGGCCCTGCATTGCCTCTTTAATATGTAGTATTGCTTTTTCTTCAATAGAAAATAAATATACATAAGTAGTTTTGGAATGAGTGCTAATCAGACAATTCTCTCACCCAAGTTACAATTTGTAGCATTAAGCCATTATAATAGTAGGTAAAAGTGCGGTCATCATCACGAAGCCTTGTCTTACACCGAACATCAAGCTTTGAAGGACCACAAAAAATAACATGTGTATAATAACTCAAACGGGAACACCAACGGTCTTTTAAACATGTTTACACAGTACACCATACTAATGGAAAACCTAAAACAATTTATAACCAAGTAAATTCAAATGGTGTGTCGCCATTTTAATTGTTGTGTTAAACAAAATGTCCGTTTCTGTACTTAAAGCTTAAATTTTGACGTCTGAACATTAAAGTTTTCGTGTTGACCGGATTTTGTTTTATTATTTATTTGTATTGTTCTAAATACAAAGTTTAAAAATTATAAACATTGATGGTCATACAAAACTAAATGACAATATTATGATTAGAAATGAATTGCTGTGCACACTGTTAAGTAAATTGAGAGGGATACCTTTAATAATATGAAATCAACAGAACGATTGGTTAAGTAGGTATAAAAGATTGGCCCTGAACTAATGGTATAGCGTAGCTTACTTTTTGGGGTACGAATACAAAATACCCCTCTAGCGCAAAGGTTATTTATCAAAGAATCAACTATAGAATCCTCTTTTACTAATGTATTCCCCACTCTTTCTCTGTACTTGTTGTGCATCTTTTTTTTCATTTGTACTGCAGCATGTTCGGTGGATAAAGTCAGCTATTTTTATTGGATTAAACAATATTAGTTAATTTATTTTTTTAGATTCTCAAGAAGATATTTTCAATCCGAACTGCAGAACATTTAACTTGCTTAGATGTATTCAACGTCGATGTAAATGTAACGACGAGGGTGAGTATAAAACGACTTATCTGATTGGTCGAGTGAAAGTTTAGAACAACTTGTTTAATTGGTTGAAGGGTAATTGACTGGTTGGAAAAGATAAAACTGAGTAAAGACCCCATCTTAAACGTTCCTTTGCCTGCAAAGATCTCGGTGTCATGCATCAATTTAGGCAAGATTCCTCATCATCAATCTGTCCAATCTAAATTAGTTTTTTACTTTGTTTTCTGTACCTACATATTAATCTTCTATGCATATACCACACCAATTGCGACTACAATTTCCAAATACAAAGACGTGTTGCAGTATCACACTATTGACGACTTAAAAAGTCTAAACCACCTGTGCTAGTTTCAGCTGGCCCGGTTATTACTGCTAACATAAACATTGAGATTAATACTCGTTTGCGATATGATTTGTCAAAATATATGAGATATTATCATGAGCTTTAAAACATCAATTAAAAGCCCAACTTTATAAAAGGTTGCACAATTGCTGATCTCAAAAGTAGATTCAAAAAGGGGTAGTCCATAATGACTGAAAAAATCAAACCAAAGACTAAATCAAACAACGAAACGCATGACAAAAACCCTGTTTATATTCCTGGCTAGGTACATGAATTTTCCAAAGAAAATGGTGGGTTTCACTATGTTTTATAGCTGGCTTAACTTTTGGTTCAGTCGAAGATTTTACAAGACAGAAATCAGACAAAAGTGGTAACATACAGATTTTATGAGTAATAATTTATGTCAGTCGAACTATAAGAAAATATTGACATCCTTAAGGTTTATTAAGAAATGTTTTGTTTCAGTCGAACTATCAGATGAAAGTGGTAATATAAAGTTTTTACGAGAATGTCCAAATAGATATGCCAGTGAAATGTTGACGGACAGAGAATCATTAGTATTACTACGTGTAGAAAGTATGTATATAACTGATTATATGATAAAATACTACCTTGGTTCGTTTTCCAATAAAAAGCTACTAGTACCTCCCTTAATTTGTTCTCCTCTTATAGTGATGTGTTTCCCTCGGTTTTAGTTTGTTATCCGGATTTGTTTTCTCTCTATCGATTTATGACTTTTGAACAGCGGTATACTACTGCTGCTTTTATTTTCCATTACAAGATCATGTGAATTCTCAGAAGTATTCCTAGACTGGATTGCCTATAAACAACTTGTTTGCCGACTGGACTGATCAGAAGTTAATTCCTTTGTAAGTGTTCCGTACAAAAAAAGTAATACATAAAAATAACGAACTTTAATGAAAATTCCTAACGAAAAGTTCTTTATCAAATGGCAAAATCAAAGTCTCAGACACGTTAAACGAATGGAAATTATATTGGTTTACTTAACTAATTTGTTTTCCGTCTATACATATAATAGGTTAACAATTCAACGTTAACCCCTCATATAAAAATTAAAAGTTGAGTACAATTTCCAATGCGACAACCCCCTCCCCCGATAGACGGAATGACGTCGAAGTAAACAACAGTGTGACCTTCAAAATACAAACGCAAAGAAAATATAGAAGAACCCAATAATGGTTTATCTTACAAAGTGTGACTTGGACGGAGAGTTTTCTCCTTGGCATTCGTGCCACATCTTCTTAAATCTACCGACATAACGTACAACTGTAAAACCAGTATATAGAGCTCGAGAAATCTTACGACCTTATCTAAGTATTAAATACACGAAAAACAAAAATTATAAACATACGGAGATATGGTAGGATTGGTATGACACAATTACCTACCAGAGGTCAGATGACATTGGTACAAGCAATTGTTAGTACCATTAAGGTCTTCAACGTGAAAACAAATCCTCACATATTGTTCACTATAATAGAAACAATTCAACGAGAAAAAAAACAAACGATACAATTTATGACTGTCAATACTATTTACAAAAAACGAATATGGCAGACATTTTCCCTTGTGATCGGTGAGAGGTTATTTCACTTAGTTTGTATTACAAAGTTGTTTTCATTTGAAATATTGAAGTATGAGCTTCATATCGAATGGTAAAAAAAGTATGTGTTTCATATCAAGTGGAAAAAGCACATTGTATGCAT
Organism: Mytilus edulis; assembly: GCA_019925275.1. Lineage (NCBI taxonomy): Eukaryota > Metazoa > Mollusca > Bivalvia > Mytilida > Mytilidae > Mytilus > Mytilus edulis. The sequence goes on along the minus strand of CM034358.1, from coordinate 2,462,236 downwards.
GTCCCTGTCGTGGATCGGACCCAGGATTACCCGCTCTCAGGGTGTCAATCCTATTAGAAAACTTCCACTAAAGAGGTGTTGAAATATAATACAATATTTTCAAAAGACTTATTGATAAATTTTCAATCTGCAAATTCATCATGTTAATAAAAAATATTTAATAACAATTCAAAAAGACAAAACATCAAGAAAACAATAACATTGGATATAAAAAAACGCTTATGAAAATATCATTTGTAATTACATGATGCACGATTGTTTTAGAAGATAACCGTAATTTTAGAGAGAAAAACGCTTTTAACTAAAACACTTAAGTGTATACTAAAACACTTAAGTGTGAAACTATATTAAATTTCCATATTATATTTTATTACTGTACCAATAATGATTTCCCCGTACGTTGAAGTTGTTTGAATTCTCACAAACGTCTCATTTTTCTATGATTCTAAATTGTGTCTTGTTATATTAAATCTGCTGATGATACCATAGAGATGCCTGATTCAAATTTATAACTTTATGAAGAGAAGATTCAAACATCAATCTGGGACCATATATTGTTGACATTTTTCGTCAATTTGTTTCCCTGAATCTTACTGCGTAATACTTTTATAGATCATTGACCATGTTGACAGGACATGAGACGCAAAAATATCAAACAGTAACATCACATTACACTGATAATCAAGGTCAACCGCGTCAATTTAACATTGAAATGCACCCGAATTTATTCAGACAACCGATCAACTATCGAATCGTTTTGTCATTTCATATTCCACATTTCCATTCTCAATTTTATTTAAGTAAAAAGTAAAATCACAAAACTATTGTACTCAAATTCAAAACAGAAAGACCTTAATCAGACAGCAAAATCAAAAGCGCAAACACACCAAACGAATGGATAACAACTGTCATGTTAAGTAAATAAAAAAATACTGACACATTTATGTCAACTATTTTCAAAAATGCATGTTAAGCTTTAGTCTAACATTATTTCTACTATACATGTCATTGCAATGCTGACAAATCCCAATGACCGAACTGCTGTTAACAAAAGTCTTACTGATTTTAAGGCTTATCTCATAAACTCCGATTTAATTACCCTCTACAATTCCTACAAATATCTGCTTTGCCTACTTAAGTTTTCCTGTGAAAATATATCAATATGTATGATGTTGTTAATGTTGTTTTGCCATGTATTTTTTTTTAATTATAGAGAAGGATTCCCATGGTGAAATTTACGTACCACTGTTAAACGACGAATACATTTCAGACGAATTCCGCAGTAAGTATTTTTATATTGCTAAAGATATATTATAGGTACAATATTCTGTAATAAGAAAGAACAATTAACAATTTTTATGAGTTTGACTGTCCCTTTGGTATCATTCGTCCCTCTTTTACCCGTGGCTGTCTCGATGAAAACAATTATGATGTTTAAAAAAAATATTTGAAGAAAAAATTGTCTTATGGTTGAGGCGGTACAACACATCATTGATTTGATGCTCTGGATTTACAATGTATCTTCACCAGGAACGGTCAAAGCAAAATATTTGAAAGCTGAGGATGTATTAATCGAAAGTTAAACAGATATATGATAAAAAAGGTACCTAAAATAGCCAAATTCATCTATTGTCATACCTTGTTTGTTTTAAAAAAATTAAAATTCATCAACGAAAAAACTTAAAAAGGTTTGTTATGAATAATGTCACCGAAGCATTGACTAATGGGATGATGATACTCTCTGTATTTACTGTACAGTCAGTACCGAAGCATTGACTAATGGGATGATGATACTCTCTGTATTTACTGTACAGTCAGTACCGAAGCATTGACTAATGGGATGATGATACTCTCTGTATTTACTGTACAGTCAGTACCGAAGCATTGACTAATGAGATGATGATACTCTCTGTATTTACTGTACAGTCAGTACCGAAGCATTGACTAATGGGATGATGATACTCTCTGTATTTACTGTACAGTCAGTACCGAAGCATTGACTAATGGATGATGATACTCTCTGTATTTACTGTACAGTCAGTACCGAAGCATTGACTAATGGGATGATGATACCCCTCTGTATTTACTGTACAGTCAGTACCGAAGCATTGACTAATGAGATGATGATACTCTCTGTATTTACTGTACAGTCAGTACCGAAGCATTGACTAATGAGATGATGATACTCTCTGTATTTACTGTACAGTCAGTACCGAAGCATTGACTAATGAGATGATGATACTCTCTGTATTTACTGTACAGTCAGTACCGAAGCATTGACTAATGAGATGATGATACTCTCTGTATTTACTGTACAGTCAGTACCGAAGCATTGACTAATGAGATGATGATACTCTCTGTATTTACTGTACAGTCAGTACCGAAGCATTGACTAATGAGATGATGATACTCTCTGTATTTACTGTACAGTCAGTACCGAAGCATTGACTAATGAGATGATGATACTCTCTGTATTTACTGTACAGTCAGTACCGAAGCATTGACTAATGAGATGATGATACTCTCTGTATTTACTGTACAGTCAGTACCGAAGCATTGACTAATGAGATGATGATACTCTCTGTATTTACTGTACAGTCAGTACCGAAGCATTGACTAATGAGATGATGATACTCTCTGTATTTACTGTACAGTCAGTACCGAAGCATTGACTAATGAGATGATGATACTCTCTGTATTTACTGTACAGTCAGTACCGAAGCATTGACTAATGAGATGATGATACTCTCTGTATTTACTGTACAGTCAGTACCGAAGCATTGACTAATGAGATGATGATACTCTCTGTATTTACTGTACAGTCAGTACCGAAGCATTGACTAATGAGATGATGATACTCTCTGTATTTACTGTACAGTCAGTACCGAAGCATTGACTAATGAGATGATGATACTCTCTGTATTTACTGTACAGTCAGTACCGAAGCATTGACTAATGAGATGATGATACTCTCTGTATATACTGTACAGTCAGTACCGAAGCATTGACTAATGAGATGATGATACTCTCTGTATATACTGTACAGTCAGTACCGAAGCATTGACTAATGAGATGATGATACTCTCTGTATTTACTGTACAGTCAGTACCGAAGCATTGACTAATGAGATGATGATACTCTCTGTATTTACTGTACAGTCAGTACCGAAGCATTGACTAATGAGATGATGATACTCTCTGTATTTACTGTACAGTCAGTACCTCAGCATTGACCAATGAGATGATGATACTCTCTGTATTTACTAGTGTACAGATTCCAGTTAACCTCGAAGCATCATACAACATGAATGAGATGATGATACTCTCTGTATTTACTGTACAGTCAGTACCGAAGCATTGACTAATGAGATGATGATACTCTCTGTATTTACTGTACAGTCAGTACCGAAGCATTGACTAATGAGATGATGATACTCTCTGTATTACTGTACAGTCAGTACCGAAGCATTGACTAATGAGATGATGATACTCTCTGTATATACTGTACAGTCAGTACCGAAGCATTGACTAATGAGATGATGATACTCTTCTGTATTTACTGTACAGTCAGTACAGCATTGACTAATGATGATGATACCCTGTATTTACTACAGTCAGTACCGAAGCATTGACTAATGAGATGTGATACCTCTGTATTACTGTACTCAGTACCGAAGCATTACTAGGATGATGTACTTCTGTATTTTGTACAGTCAGTACGAAGCATTGATAATGGATGATATACTCTTGTATTTACTGTACAGTCAGTACCAAGATTGATAATGGAATATACTCTCTGTATTTACTGTACAGTCGTACCAAGCATTGACTAATGATGATGATATCTCTGTTTTACTGTACAGTCATACCGAATTGACTAATGGATGATGATACTCTCTGTATTTACTGTACAGTCAGTACGAAGCTTGACTATGGATGATGATACTTCGTACGTACAGCTTGACTAATGATATGATTTTGTATTTCTGTAATCAGTACCAGCATACGAAGATGATATTCTGATTTACCTCGTATTACTGACAGCATACCGAAGGATATGAATTGATTTACTTACAGTTCTACCGAAGCATTACTAATGATATGATGATACTCTCTGTATTTACTGTACAGTCAGTACCGAAGCATTGACTAATGGATGATGATACTCTGTATTTACTGTACAGTCAGTACCGAAGCATTGACTAATGGAGATGATGATACTCTCTGTATTTACTGTACAGGTACCGAAGCATTGACTAATGGATGATGATACTCTCTGATTTACTGTCAGTCATACCGTAGCATTGACTAAGGATGATATATCTGTATATGTGTACTCCGATTTACTAATGAGTACGAACTTCTAATTAGTGTACATCATTACCGAACATTGTACCTGAAGGCATTGACTAATGATATTGATACTTCTGTATTTACTGTACAGCTTGATAACGGAAGATTGATATTGTATTTATGAACTCGTACTGACAGTCAGTACAATGGATGAGATATCCTCTGTATTTACTGTAGTAGTACCGAAGCATTACTAATGGGATGATGATACTCCTGTATTTACTGATCACAGCATTGATAATGGAGATGAATCTCTGTATTATGTAAGATACCATCATTTAATGGAAGTAGTACCGATACTGACATGAGTCGAATCATTGCTAATTAGTAGATCTCTCGAAATTGTAATGACGAGAACTCTGTATTACTGTAATCTCGTATTAACTGTAAGATCGATGATACCTCTTATATTACTGTACTCGTAACTACATCAAGTGAATTGATAATGGATGATGATACTCTCAGTTTACGTAACATGATATGAAGATGATAATTGATATTACTCATTACTACAGCAGCATGAAGATGACTATCGTTGTATTTATTACATCGTACGTATTGACTAAGATGATATACTTGTATTTACTGTACTATACCGACATTCATACGAAGATTGAACTATGTATTTACTGTACAGTCGTACGAGCATTGTAATCAGATGAATCATGATTTATGACATATGAACTTGCTATTGGATGTAATCATTACCGTACATTATATACCGAAAATACTCTATTAATGATAGTAACTTGTAATTATGACAGTCTCTCCGGATTACTAATGCATGAGAAACTCTATGATACTGTATATTCGTTACGAACTTGTACATGTGACGAAACTTTGATTAATGACGCTGTACAGATTACTGTGAGTACCAAGATTACTATAGTCGAGAACCATTATTATGAGATGATACCTCTGATTTACTGACAGTCAACAAGCTGACTTAATGTAGAGTACTCGAGTTACTGTACAGTCAGTACCGAAGATGACTAATGGATATACTCTCTGTATTTACTGTACAGTCAGTACCGAAGCATTGACTAATGAGATGATGATACTCTTGTATTTACTGTACAGTCAGTACCGAAGCATTGACTAATGAGATGATCTCTGTATTTACTTACGAGTACCGAAGATTGACTAAGATGATGATACTCTCGTATTTACGTGTAGTCAGTACCGAAGATTCTCTGATATACGTACATATACCGTAGATTACTATAGCAGTATACCTCTGCATTGACTAATGACGAAGATACTCATCTGATATACTTATCAGTCAGTACGAAGCATGACTATGACGAATGATCCTGTATTACTGACGTCATACCGAAGCATTGACTAATGAGTATACTCTAGTATTTACTGAGTCAGAACTTGACATGAATGTACTGAATCTCGATTTACTACATGAACGAAGCATTGTATATGATGATACTTCGTATTATGTAATGTCGATACCTATTACTGTCGAGTATACTTGCTATTTGATGATATCTCTGAATTACTAGATGTACATACTTTGTATATACTGTACTCGTACCGAACATGACTATGCATTGACAATGTGATTTACTTCTCGTTATGTACATGCTAATGAGATGATACTGTATTTAGTGAACTCTGTATTACCGACATATACCGAAGATTGATATGGATATTCTCTGTATTTACTGTACAGTATACCGAAGCATTGACTAATGGATGATGATACTCTCTGTATTTACTGTACAGTCAGATATCGGAAGCATTGATAATTTGAATTCTGTACAGTAGTACCACATGTAACGAGCATGATACTCTGGTATTTATCTGTATCGTACAGTACCAGATTGACTAATGGATGATGATACTCTGTATTTACTGTACAGTCAGTACCGAAGCATTGACTAATGGGATGATGATACTCTCTGTATTTACTGTACAGTCCGAAGCATTGACTAATGAGATGATGATTATACTCTACCTGTAGCTTACAGATAGAACATTACTATTATATGATGAATCCTTATTATGATAATGTAACCAGATTGATTATGGGATGATATCTATGTATTACTGTACAGCATACGAAGGATGATAATTTGATATTCTGTATTATGTACAGTTAGACAAGATTATATATCTGTGATTTACTCGTATTTACCGAGCATGACAAGGATTGACTAATTTGATTTACTTACATCATACGACAGCATGACAATATTGACTCATGATTATTCTCGTACTACTGTACATAGACGAAGCATCACTATTAGTAGACTCCGTATTACTTACAGTCATACGGAACTTGATAATGGATAGTATAGACTTGATAATGACAGTCATACCGAAGATTACTATGGAGATACCGAACTTGCTATGATGTGATAAAAAAAAAAAAAAAATTTTTTTTTTTTTTTTTTACTGTACAGTCAGTACCGAAGCATTGACTAATGGGATGATGATACTCTCTGTATTTACTGTACAGTCAGTACCGAAGCATTGACTAATGGGATGATGATACTCTCTGTTTTTTTTTTTTTTTTTGGGGGGGGGGGGATTTACTGTACAGTCAGTACCGAAGCATTGACTAATGAGATGATGATACTCTCTGTATTTACTGTACAGTCAGTACCGAAGCATTGACTAATGGGATGATGAACTCTCTGTATTTACTGTACAGTCAGTACCGAAGCATTGACTAATGGGATGATGATACTCTCTGTATTTACTGTACAGTCAGTACCGAAGCATTGACTAATGGGATGATGATACTCTCTGTATTTACTGTACAGTCAGTACCGAAGCATTGACTAATGGGATGATGATACTCTCTGTATTTACTGTACAGTCAGTACCGAAGCATTGACTAATGGGATGATGATACTCTCTGTATTTACTGTACAGTCAGTACCGAAGCATTGACTAATGAGATGATGATACTCTCTGTATTTACTGTACAGTCAGTACCGAAGCATTGACTAATGAGATTGATGATACTCTCTGTATTTACTGTACAGTCAGTACCGAAGCATTGACTAATGGACTGATGATACTCTCTGTATTTTACTGTACAGTCAGTACCGAAGCATTGACTAATGAGACGATGATACTCTCTGTATTTACTGTACAGTCAGTACCGAAGCATTGACTAATGAGACGATGATACTCTCTGTATTTACTGTACAGTCAGTACCGAAGCATTGACTAAAGAGACGATGATACTCTCTGTATTTACTGTACATCAGTACCGAAGCATTGACTAATGAGAGATGATACTCTCTGTATTTACTGTACAGTCAGTACCGAAGCATGACTAATGGAGATGATACTCTCTGTATTTACTGTACAGTCAGTACCGAAGCATTGACAATGAGAGATGATACTCTCTGTATTTACTGTACAGTCAGTACCGAAGCATTGACTAATGAGACGATGATACTCTCTGTATTTACTGTCAGTCAGTACCGAAGCATTGACTATGAAGATGATACTCTCTGTATTTACTGTACAGTCAGTACCGAAGCATTGACTAATGAGACGATGAACTCTCTGTATTTACGTACAGTCAGTACCGAAGCATTGACTAATGAGTGATGATACTCTCTGTATTTACTGTACAGTCAGTACCGAACATTGACATGGAGATTACTCTCGTATTCTGTACATCATACCGAAGCTTGATAAGAGATGATGATACTCTCTGTATTTACTGTACATCAGTACCGAAGCATTGACTAATGGAGATGATACTCTCTGTATTTACTGTACAGTCATACCGAAGCATTGACTAATGAGATGATGATACCTCTGTATTTATGTACAGTCAGTACGAAGCATTGACTAATGAGATGATGATACCTCTGTATTTACTGTACAGTCAGTACCGAAGCATTGACTAATGAGATGATGATACTCTCTGTATTACTGTACAGTCAGTACCGAAGCATTGACTAATGAGATGATGATACTCTCTGTATTTACGTACATCATACGAAGCATTGCTAATGAGTGATGATACTCTCTGTATTACTTACAGTCAGTACCGAACATTGACTAATGAGATGTGATACTCCTGTATTTACTGTACAGTCAGTACCGAAGCATTGACTAATGGATGATGATACCTCTGTATTTACTGTACAGTCAGTACCGAAGCATGAAATGGATGATGATACCTCTGTATTTACTGTACAGTCAGTACCGAAGCATTGACTAATGAGATGATGATACTCTCTGTATTTACTGTACAGTCAGTACCGAAGCATTGACTAATGAGATGGTGATACTCTCTGTATTTACTGTACAGTCAGTACCGAAGCATTGACTAATGAGATGTGATACTCTCTGTATTTACTGTACAGTCAGTACCGAAGCATTGACTAATGGATGATGATACTCTCTGTATTTACTGTACAGTCAGTACCGAAGCATTGACTAATGGATGATGATACTCTCTGTATTTACTGTACAGTCAGTACCGAAGCATTGACTAATGAGATGATGATACTCTCTGTATTTACTGTACAGTCAGTACCGAAGCATTGACTAATGAGATGGTGATACTCTCTGTATTTAGTACAGTCAGTACGAAGCATGACTAATGAGATGTGATACTCTCTGTATTACTGTACATCAGTACCGAAGCATTGACTAATGGATGATGATCTCTCTATGTTTAGTCACATATTATCCTTTCTACGTCATTGAATATAAAGATTGTGTTGTAGCACGATATCTACTCAGCTGATGATATTTCTTGTATTGACTGTTCATTTGTTATATTAATAAAGATTGTGTTGTAGCACGAATATCTACAAAGGATCGGGAGGATCAGGTTCACGGCCAAAGCAGCGACGAGTTAGATCAAACACAAGGCGGAGTAAAAAGGACGAGAAAAAACAGCGAACTGAAAGTAGAGGAACCGCGCCATCTGCCAAATTAGATTCAAAACGATCAAATCGCGGCAAGGGAAATAAGCCAAATTAGTTATTGTTTTATCTCAGTTTAAAAACAGTTGCGTCCCATCGTATGATAATACTATTGTAAATGTCCATTAACATTGAAACTGAATATTTGTAAAGTATTCATTACAAATTAAAAGAAATTGATTAGATAACACAACCAAGATATATTACTATATATGCCTTATAAGTTTTGTTTATCTTATCGAATGTTGATCGGATTACAAGACAGAACATGTTGTTTCGATTTTTTTAGTATTTTCGGAGGGTTCGTTGTTGATTGTTCGTATTGTCTGTTGTACTGTCAATGAATTTGGTAGTACGCTTTACCATTATATTTAAAACGTTATGAATGTTAAACATGCTCATTGTTTCGAATCTCGTTTATATAAGGGTCGTAACATAACATACATGTTCCATTAACAATTTAATTGTGTTTGCATACAAGTGGAGGTTTAGCTAGCTATAAAACTATGGTTTAACCAACCATTTCTACATATGAAAGGAGGTTTAGCTAGCTATAAAACTAGGTTTAACCAACCATTTCTACATATGAAAGAGGTTTAGCTAGCTATAAAACTAGGTTTAACCAACCATTTCTACATATGAAAGGAGGTTTAGCTAGCTATAAAACTAGGTTTAACCAACCATTTCTACATATGAAAGGAGGTTTAGCTAGCTATAAAAACTAGGTTTAACCAACCATTTCTACATATGAAAATGCCTGTAGAAGTCAGAAATATGAAAGTTGTTGTCCATTCGTTTGATGTGTTTGATCTCTTGATTTTGCCATTTGATTGCGGACTTTTCCTTGGAGTTCAGTATTTTTGTGATAAATTATTTTTTTGCATTACTAATTTTTAAATACCATTTTTGTTTGATCTAATATCATTACCCAAACGAGCAAACAAGGATGCCACTCATATAGCAGGAGCTGGCTACCCTTCAGGAGTACCTGAGATCACCCCTTTTTTTAGTTGGGTTTTTGTTGATCATTCTCTGGTGTTCTATGATGTCATTTATGTATAGATGTTTGCCTTTTGATTTTTGTTTTTGTTTTTTGTCATAGTTTTGTCAGTTTATTTTCGATCTATGAGTTTGACTATCGCTCTGGTATCTTAAGCCCCTGTTTTGCATATATGGTGCTTTTACTGCATGTAGTTTTCACGTAATGAGGCTCAACAATTTCGAAGCTCTTTGATATTTGATTGTATTTGACATAGTATGGAGTTTCGAAATGATATTATCGTATTATTGTATTTGGTTCGAAAAAAGGTAGAATAACAAATATTCGAAACTCCAATGAAAATTCAAAACTGAAAGTTCCTTTTCAAATAGCAAAATCAAATTCGTAAACACATCAAATAAAGGAAAAACAATTGTCATGGTTCTGATACAGGCATTTCCTTATGTAGAAAAAAGTGGATGAAATCTTCTTTTATAGCTCTTGAACCTAAGCCTGCCACATGTATGCTAAATAAACTGTTATCAAAGAGATATGTCTCGCCTTTTTGTAATTTTGATTATGGAAGTGTTAAAATCAAAATAGCAATACCTTAACATCGTACACAAGTTATGAAAATATTCAAAGTCAATGAACCATGACAGAGTTACATGGCTATATAAACAAGTCAATAGACCATGACAGAGTTACATGGCTGTATAAACAAGTCAATAGACCATGACTAAGGGGGCGGAGCTAAATTATCTCCATGGAAATGAGGTATGCCGATGCCTACTCAACTGCATACCAAATATCATTGACCTACCACTTGTGGTTCCAAATAAACTGACCTAATCACAAACTAATACATGTAAAATAAGCAAAAGTTTCGAAGTCAATAGACCATGACTGAGGGAGCAGGGCAATATAATCTCCATGGAAAGGAGATGTGCCAATGCTTATACAACTGCATACCAAATATGATTGACCTACCACTTGTGGTTCACCATAAACTAGACGTAATCACAAACTAGTACATTGTTGACGCCGCCGCCGCCGCCGTCGCCGACGCCGGAAACAGCATACCTATGTCTCGCTTTTTGACTCCGTCATGGCGAGACAATAAAAGCAACATTATTATACCGCTGTTCAAAATTCATCAATCGATTGAGAGCAAACAAACCCGGGTTACAAACTCAAACCGAGGGAAGCACATCAACTTTAAGAGGAAAACAAAGGAACAATAGAAACACTGAAGTGCAACAAAAACCAAACAACAATTCATGTGAATCAGAGAATAACAACGAATACCTTAATTAATTTAGAACAGTACACAAAAACACCATAATAAAATTCCATGAATTACAAACAGTGCTTCGCACGAATGTATGACATTTGCATAGAATTTCGTTATATTGATAACAATGTATAAGCAATGTATGAACAATGTACGAGCAAACAAAAACGTCAAAAATGTGGAACAGCATTCCACATTGCTTTAGCATCTTAATCACTTTAAAAAAAACAGCTATGCCGACATTAGATATTTCCAGTTTTATAAAAACACCGTTATTTTTGGTTTGACATAAGTGACAGTCTTCGTTTTATCTGAACTTTGTTGTTTTATATACACATGGAAAAAAGTATTGCAACACCAAATTGAAATTGAAATTAAAAAAACACCCTTTATTTTTTTTATATATAATTTGTTAAAATAGAACTAGTTAAACATTTTTAAAATATCACCTGAGTTTGATCAAAAGTTATCGACTCGATGGGTTCTTATCTGCACATGCAGCTACTGTACTCGTAAACAGCAAAACATGTGTTTTTATCCTCATTGTTTTCAACACTTTAAATAACCAAGTTTATAAAGTTATGTGATTGACACCTTGTAATGGGTCCTCCACAACTCTAAACCGCAGCAAGATGGCAGATTATCAGCATGAGAGAAGCAGGAATGTCGCTGTGACAACCGCACATATTGTTGGTCATCACCATTTCACTATTAGTCGTTTTGAGAATAAAATCAGATAATAAACGATGTTAAAGACTATCCGAGATCAAAAAGACCCCCTATGCCATCTGCTGGGAAAATCAAGCATAATGAAGCTTGGTCAGAAAGAAACCCATTGCATACAACACGATCCTAAAATGAGAGGGGTGGGCATACAGGAGCCTTTTAACACAAATTGTTCGAGATCGACTCATCGCTACTGGTTATCGTGCGATAAGACCATTTCGGGGACCTTTGCTTACGAACAGACACACAGTTGCCCTTATCCAATGTAGTGCAGATCTCGCCATAGTTGGAAATTAGTATCGTGGAGGAAGATCCGTTGTTCAAATGGAATTCGGTTTATCTTCCTTGGCCCGATCGTAGCCCGGATTTGAACCATATCGAGCATATATGGGACACTTTTGGGCGTAATGTGCGCGAAAGGACACCTCAGCCCAAACACGTGATGAAATAAACAATGCCCTTCATCAGAAATGGTTGCTGCTACCTTAGCAACAATTTGGTCGATTTATGGCAGGAGTCAGAAGACGTAAAGTGGAGGTTAACCGTTTGAATTGAGGCTGCGCACAAAGTGCTAATTCTTTGGCGTATAACGATCAACCATGATGTGAACAATCATCTTAAGATCAATTTTGAAATGTCTGACATTGTAAAGTTCGACTACAGTAAAAGTTGTAAAATGCAGTTTTTTGTACAAAAAACACTTCATTTTGTTATTAAAATTATGGTTAGATAAATCGATTTTTTTTCAAACATTTTTAGTTCGTTAAAATGCCAATGTAATCATAAACTATATTTTAATATTATTTTACAAATATTTTATCATATTCCATCCAAAATAAAAGGCTGATTTTTCAAATTTTAAAAAATCAAGGTGTTGCAATACTTTTTTCCATGTGTATATATTAGCCATACATTTATTGAGCTTTTATTGGTTTTATGCTGGTTTGTGCTGCTCTACGTGTTTTTATTACTCCTTCTGTATAATTTTATGTGTGGTGTGACTTATGGACGACCTCTGTTTTCTTTGAAGAAGCTACAAAATGTAAGAAAACCAATGAAACAAAACATTTAATAGTCAAAATAGATATGTTTTAACAACAAGAAAGACATCAGTAAGTTTACAACTCTTAACCGAAGTGGGGAGCGACCATTTGATATTCTTTGGAGATTGTTTCTGGATTTATCATTATGGTGTTGAATCTTTTGTTACGGTTGAAAATTTTTGTTTCCCTGAAACTCATTTTCATTTTTGTTCAACTTTTTTTCTGCATTTTGTGTAGCAGAATATTCATTTTCAAAGTTTTTTTTTTACAAGACAAAGATATTTTTTTTTAAACTCTGGCCATCTAGAAAATTAAATGGTCGTCCCCTTATTATCAAATATTTCAACGCAAGAAGAAATGTCACGCACAATCGTAGAACAAAACATATTTATACAGTGCATAAATCCATTGTAATTGACACAAATATTTACTCAAATGTATCTACATGTTCAAGTGAAACCCCACACACAGTTGTGGGTTTTCTCAAAATTTCCCCCAAAAGTGCAGCCGTGTTAAAGTGAATAGTAGCCGCGCACAATGGTCTACGCTTGGTGTTTTTTGTTTTTGGAATAATACTTCAACAATTGTACAAATATTTGAAAAATAAATCAAAACTTAACCTTATCAAGTTGTTATCGCGGTTCCTCTTTCCATTTTTCTTAATAAAATAATAAACTTTAAACTATTAAGTTTCTTGTGTTGTTATTTGTCTTATTTATATGAATGGTTTTACACTAAGTGATTTTGGGGACTCTTTGTACATGTTGTAGCTTGCTGCTCGATGTGAGCCAAGGAGCCATGTTAAAGGCCATACATTGACCTATAATGGATTTCCTTTTACAAATTGTGGCTTGGATAGGGAGTTGTCTCATTGGCACTCATGTCACATCTTTTATCTATTCAACTAGATTCAGATATGATTAGGTATTATTTCATATCGGTTGAAAATAAGATTCTCTTATTGGATTAAAAGGGGTCACATGAAATTCATTATTCTTCAGTAATTAATTCCATCGGTCATTAACAGAAAAAAACGGACCAGAAAACCGGTCGTTAACGAACTTTTACATGATAATGACAGGTGGGGCGTGGTTTCCGTCTGATAATGACCGTAGGGGCGTGGTTTTCGTCTGATAATGACCGTTGGGGCGTGATTTCTCTGTTAATGACCGGTGGGGCGTGGTTTCTCTCTTTAAAGAGATGTACCTTTTATAAAACATGTTCCTGTAATATTATATTTAAGTTGTTGAATTGTTTACTATATGTTTTCGTTAATTATAAAATTAAAGATAACTTGATTAAGTATTTATATACTGAAAAATTGCACTAAAATGAATGGCAGGATTACTACGACTGGTCTTAACTCTTTGCAATAGAAATCGTACAACTACTCGAGTTCGCTGTAGGCATTTTGAATTTATGTGAATTTTCCAAAACATGGTTTCTCAATGAAATAAACATAATACTTCTTGAAAAACTGGTCATTATCGTGATACATGGACTGCCCGTAGGACAGTGGTATTGACTGCGACAGCCAATTAGTCAATACCACTGTCCTGTGGGCAGTCCATGTATCACGATAATGACCAGTTTTTTAAGAACTATTATATAATTAATGGTCATAGTTACTACACATATAGTTTGATATTTCTATACACATTTTAAAAAGATATCGATGTCGACCTATTCGACGATAAAAAAAAATCAATGTAATAATTCTAAATGATACATTGAACATGTTGAAAAATGTTAAGGTGTTTGGTACGGCGTCCAAATGTATTCAGAAGGGCGACACTCTTCTTTCATAGTAGGTTGACAGAATAGTTGATATGGTGACAATGTTGTCGAGATGATGATAATGCAGTTAAAAATAATGAAAAATATTTACAAAAGAAGAAATGTACCAACAAATTAATAATTTGACGTAATAACTCGGGACAATATAGTTAGAAATCTGACAGGACAGTCCCAGTAGAAGCATTACCACATTTACTTATTTTATATTGTTAATAATGACGATATGTATATATTAGGACAATGTTGTTACATATAAGGACAATGTTGTTACATATAAGGACAATGTTGTTATATATAAGGACAATGTTGTTACATATAAGGACAATGTTGTTACATATAAGGACAATGTTGTTACATATTAGGACAATGTTGTTACATATTAGGACAATGTTGTTACATATTAGGACAATGTTGTTAAATTCTAGGACAATGTTGTTACATATCAAGACAATGTTGTTACATATTGTGACGATGCAGTCAAAATAGAATAATTGTTGTTGCAAATGACGATTTGTCATTATATAAAAGGACATTATAGTATCATATTTCCCCTCTTTTAATGATTTTGAAGCACTATTGAAGTATTGCTTATGTCAAATCGTTCTATAGAAGGATCCTTAACATTTGCTGCTCAAAAACGTCAAATTATTCTACACGATGATCCATAACACGTGCAGTTCAAAAATATCAATCGTTCAACACGAAGATCCTTAACATGTGCGGCTCAAAACGTAACAACCCAGCCTCATGGATGGATTTTGTTTCTCAGAAATATTTGTTTTTTGTTCGTTGAAGTATTTACAGTAATAAGTTACAAGTACAATATGTACATGAGTATATCCATGATAATGTTACACAACAAATAGTTCTACAAATACAAAAATAACATTTTATATATACTACACAAAGTATAAAAAATGGACGGGCAATTTCATCACATCAGCAGTAGTGAAAATATCACATTAGATTAGGATTTTAGTGCAAATCGTCACATCAGACTAGGATTTTGTGAAATCATCACATCAGACTAGGATTTTAATAAAAATCATCACATCAGATTAGGATTTAGTGAAATTATCATTATACTAGGATTTCATGAAGATAGTTATGCGATCACACAATGCTTTCGGATATTATCATTACTCATTATAATCATATTTGTTATTGTCAGCATGAATACAGTATATACTATTTTTGTAATAAAATAATTGTATTGACACATGCGCACTAGCTATTGTTCACGTTCTTGTGAATTTTATGTTTTCATATATAAAAATGCATTATTATTTTGTAGAAGAAGTTCTATGACTATTTCAAAATATTTATTGGTCCGACCTCATTTGTATCCTTGTGACACTAAATATACACTTTGACAAATACAATTCTGATTCGATTTTAAAGTAAACTTAAAGGTGTTTATAAAATGTCACAGGTATATTCATACAGAGAACATCAATATTATAGAATACTGGCTGCATGTATCTTCTTTTCCTTCATTGTGGATACAGTTTCAACGATGACAGAGGTTAATTTTTGTACAAAATATTTGAAATAGGTGTTTAAAAATCAGCAACTTAACCTTCAATTTATTTCACAATTTGATTTAAAACAAACAGTTTTTTCAAAGGGTCGGTTGTTGTCTCTGACTTTCCATTCATCTCTTTAATTATATCGAAAAAAAAGACCCAGATGTTCAGAATAAAAACCAGAAATAAAAGTGTTAATGTTCTAGATATAAGACTATGACTATTCTTTTTCTCCAATTTTGGTATTGTGATTTTGAAATCTAACAGCATATCCTAGAATTGACGAAGAAAGATACAGTATTGTTAAACAGTTACAATTTATACAAACTTATACGTTTCAGTGGCAATAAAACGAAATATGATGTCAAAAAATACAGAATAGTTCTTTAAGCACGGTGGTCAACATAGTAAGTTTATATATCCATATCATACCAAAAAACATTGTAGAACAGTAAATTCGACACCGTCAGCAGAATTAGTTCGAATACTGACTCCGTATGACGCAGTAAAGAGTCACTGTTTCGGAGATAACCATCGTAACTAGTCAATCATGATCTTGCCATTTTCAATACCATTCTGGTTTTTATCTAGCTGTTGTTGTTTTTGTTTCTCCTTTTCCTTGTCGTCCTTTCCAAACGTAGTATCATCGATAATCCCAGTTGTATCCCAAACTTTCATTGTCCCGTCAAAGGATCCAGTAAACAGTTTACCATCTACTATCTACAAATGTCATTAGTACACATTAGACGATTTTTTTTATGGTCTATAAAGACTTAATACATATTCAATGATAAAAATATTTATATATACATGTAGTTAGCATGATCTATATATACATGTAGCTAGCATGATCTAAACAGTCAGTTGCATCATTTAAATGTTCTTTATAGCTTAGCATATTTCAGTAATTATTTCATTAGTATATCCTTTAACCTAACATATGACTTCCATTCGTTGTGACAGTTCAATACCCTGTCTAGTATATCAATTTGAAATTCATTTCAATTTTAAAAACATAATTGATAAGAACGAAAACTGGAATTAGTTCAAATCCTCCATTAAAATAGTTTCGTATTTTGAAAAGTCTAGTATAAAGGACGATACAAAATATATAATTGATGACGTCAAAACGTAATATGAAAAATAAGTCACGCTCAATTTCAAATGTTAAATATTAAATATAGACGAATTGGTTTATTATTTTTTTCCATTAAAATTGTCCTTTCAATAAAGATATTAAGATATTAAAATTAAATTCATCAGGAATGCACTCGTTGGCTTATTACTTAACATTAATATTTATTAGATTTGACATTAGAACTTTGTTTGTAATTAATTGATTATAGGATTGCATGTAGATAATATCTGATTACAACATAAAGTTACTGGGTACAATGGAGTGCATTACAGTTTGATTAATTACAATATAAAATGTCACATGCAACAGGATATAGGCATAAACGACTATTATCTAACAAGGAAGGTTTCAGAAAGAAAAGCAAAATATTGTCAAATGTTAGCTGACAGAGAGCATTATGAGAATGAGATGCCTTGAAGTTGTGACAAAACAATATCCAGGAGTCCTGAAGTCGCAATATGTGATCTTTCCTGAGAGTAATTTTAAGTTTATCTGTGACATCAATTTTAGGTTCGTCCGTAACGCAGCATGTGTCGCACTTGTGTGACTTCACGAGCTTTCCCTCTGTTTTTAATTGATACCATGACCTGTCTCTTCTTAAGGAGGTTCGCTACTCAGTTTCATAATAACAAGCTTTTCATAACACTAGAATTGAAAAGGAAATTGGGAATGTGTCAAAGCGACAACAACCCGACCATAGAGCAGACATCAGCCGAAGGCCACCAATGGGTCTTCAATGTAGCGAGAAATTTCCGCTTCCGTAGTCGTCCTTCAGCTGGCCCCTCAAAAATATGTTTACTAGTACAGTGATAATGGACGTCATTCTAAACTCCGAATTAAACGCAAGAAACTAAAATTGAAAATCATACAAGACTAACAAAGACCACAGGCTCCTGACTAGGGACAGGCGCAAAATTGCGGCGGGTTCAAACATGTTTATGAGATATCAACCCTCCCCCTATACCTCTAGCCAATGTAGAAAATTAAAAGCATATCAATACGTACATTAAAATTCAGTTCACTAGTATATATTGATAGGGGATTAACAAAGGAATTAAAAGAGCCAAAAATAAATATATGTCAATGTGCTTGTTTCGAGATAATAGCCAAAATATTATTGTGAAAATGTTCTCTCTTGATTTTTCATAGTTTTATCATTGACATGTTTAAGTTCTCAAAACCTATTAAAAAATAACAAAGATTTTATAAGACTTTTACAGATGGCTTATAATAAAACATGTAAAAGATTTATAAAAAGGTAAATTGGGGTCAATGGGTAATTCTATTTAAGGCATTCAAAAGAATAAAACCAGAGGATTCCGAAAATCTGGCAAAAATTCCAAAACATGACAAGCAAACATCCTTAATTGATTTGTAGGATCTCAGCATTGTAAACTGCTGAGAAGACCCTAATGGTGTAAAAAACCAATATATTTTTTGTTGGTCAATACACGAACCATCTTTTTAACTGACTATGTCAATGCTTTCTAAGGCTACACGTAGAAAATATCTTTTTAAACTGACTATGTCAATGCTTTTCTAAGGCTACACGTAGGGAAATGTTAGCCAGAATGCAATTTCGGCCACAGATTGTCAACCATTGTCTTGATTATACTCCTGACTCAAAGAAGAATATGTTAACTTAAATGTAGTAGAGTGAAACAAATCAGTTTCTAATTTTCTATTGGTTTGTTTATCAGACAAAACATTGCCTGCAAATTGTCATCAGTGCCGTGTTATCACTGTTTGTTTGTTTTTCAATGCGGAATAATTCATGTTGTGTTAACTTGCATTCAGATCCCTTTTCATGTGTGTTTGAAACATTAATACATGTCACATGCAACTACTGTGTCTAAGTAAATACTAATTAATTGTTAATGTGTGTCCATGCCTAGTAAATACTAATTAATTATTAATGTGTATTCATTCATGCCTAGTAAATATTGTGATTTTACTCTTACACTATTTAATTACATAAGGATACATTTGGTGTGAGATTTATGTACGTTCGATTGATATTTGTTCATGCTACGTTTCTAGGCATGCATCCAATAATGAATCAAGTCCATGCTTCGAATCCCTTTACCTCAATGGATGTTACACAAAAATGGTGGCTATCAAACGTCTTTCTCAGAGCACCAGATTTAGGATCAAAGCACCTTGCCGTGTTATCACCACTAGCGGTGAACACTATATATGAAATAATAACATATATTACACTTTATATAAGAATAACGGATTTTGATTGGTTTATGAAATAATAACATATATAAACTGATGCATTTAAAATACTCTTTGAATGCCAGGAGTATGTTATAATCCTGGTACCTTTGATAACTATTAACTAGTATTCATCAATTCATTAAACAATCATGCTATAGTATGAAATAGATGTCTAAAGTTCAAATGAAAGAAGGTGCCTATTTACGTTCAAAACATTTTAATGAAACATTTTGAAGGGTGCTTGTGCAAACACAGCTACGTAGATCATGAAAATGTTTTATGTCTACCATCTAATCGTCCCTGAACTATAAAGCAATAATATGTTAAGATATAAGCTGTATAAAGTATGTATGTTTGATTTCTAACCGTCCTAAATTACAATTTTGGACAAAAAGATTGACAAAATGTGTACACTGGACCTTTAACCGTCACAAGTGAAAAAGAAAATGACAAAACCCTAATTGTTGTTGTGATTTGTTTGTTTACTGTGACTTGACTGTTAGTGTCGCAATCAGACTATTGCAACTCATTCAAAAATTTGACCAAATTGCAATTTGTTTTTTTAAACCAAACTGTTCAACTTGATTTTTGAATGAGTTGCAATAGTCTGATAGCGACACTAACAGTCAAGTCACTGTAACAAAAGATCGCTTTTGTTGTGAATAGAAACGAATTAAACTTTGAACAATTGACATATTATTTCAGCTTAAAAGTTGAGTTGTTACATTTGATTGATCAAAAGAACAGCCATAAGAAGATTCCAAAGTTCGATAGAAAGATCTTTTATACTTATAGTTCATTTCGGCAGAAAAAAAGGCATATAAAGAAATGCATAATGTAAGTCTTTATATCAATCAAACTAGGATGAAAAATAACTATAACACCTAGAAATATCAAATGAATGGAGTATATGACAATAGTGGTGATTTTTCTTGTACATGTATATTCTGAATTTTGTGGTATACATATATATTTAGAGAAGGTAGAGACACTTAGAATATAGCCTCTACACCTACAATATGTTTGATTACACAAAACAGAAATAAGTATAAAGATTTATCACTTAATATTACCAAGTACGAAACGACTTAATTGTGCCTCCTCTAAAACTGTTTTGTGTTTTCAATACATATTAAGGTTGTATAAGAAAATTTCTACAACATAATAAACATAAGCACAAAAGAATGTAGCATAAAAATAGGCATAGCGCACATCTATGGAAATTGTGTGATTTTCTTAACCTGAATAGCATATATCGCCTTCTCGTGGCCTTTGAGCTCTCTTTTAAGAGCTCCTGATTTAGCATCAAAAGTTCTTGCTATGCCATCGCCGCATGCAGTGTATACTACAACGTGAAATTATGCATATCATACACTTCGTGATACTAAAACATAAAATATGAAAATAACACTGAAAATTGTGTCACTGAAATAAAATTCATGCTTATTAGAGTACATATCGGTGTATTATTCACACCAATGATAATGCTACAATAAGGCAAATGGTAGAAAATAAAATTGAGAATGGAAATGAAAATGACTATTTATAAGATATTCACAGTATATAAGCAGTAATATATAAACGATGTTTGATAGAACTTGGTGGCTAAACAAAAGTGAAGGAGATACCAAAGGGGTATTTGAATATCATAGGTTCAATAAAAACAGACAATGTCATGGCCACGAATAAAACGGTGTGAGGACAATAACCTCCATTACATAGAAAACTTATGACTGGGCAAAAAGTACTTCACCGAAAATGTGACGGGGGATCAGGCGCATCTAATAAATCCTGACGGTTATATGAATTATTTTACTTATTTAAAATTTAGAAAGGAAAAAGGGAATGTCTCAAAGCGACAACAACCTGACCATAGAGTAGACAACAGCCAAAGGCCACAAATGGGTCTTCAATGTAGCAAGAAACTCCTGCACACGGAGGCGTTCTTCAGCTGGCCCCTGAAACATATGTATTCTAGTACAGTGATAATGGACGTCATACTAAAATTAAAATTCATACACGACTAACAAAGACCATAGGCTCCTGACTAGGGACAGGCGCAAAAATGCGGCGTGGTTAAACATGTTTATGAGATCTCAACCCTCCCTCTAAACCTCTAGCCAATGTAGAAAAGTAAACGCATAACAATATGCACATTTAAATTCAGTTCAAGAGAAGCCCGAGTCCGATGTCAAAAAATGTAACAAAAGAAAATAAATAGAATGACAATAATACATAAATATCAACAGACTACTGGCAGTTAACTGACATGCCAGCTCCAGACCTCAAGTAAACTGATTGAAAAATTATGTCTTCATCATAGACTACAAAATATACTACAAAAAATGGGAAAATAAGGAATAATATTGGTTTAAAACCTGAACAAAATAATATATTTCATTCTAAACAGTAATATTTTGACAACAGGGAATTAATATTTATTGACAGCCGTTTCTAGCAACAACCTATTGTATACAATGTATGTCAATATTTTAATGGAAATAGTTTTAATGATTTAAATATGACACGATTATTGGTATTAAATATTTGAATATACAAGACTGAGATAATTACGATCTTTGGTACAAAGCAATCATTGGTTATGAAATATAATCTATAAAATCCTGATAAGACTAAAATATGTAAGTGACAAGTGTTGCTGTGTTAAAACTAAACAACGGGTTAGTCGAGATGTTTTTGTCAAAACCTTGGAAAAATAGGTTTTGTTCAATTTAGACCTGGTCTGGTTCCATTTATTTTCAAATTTAGATGATATTTATTTATTTCCTCCTACTAGTTCATCGTCTTCTGGGTCAACCAACCATTTTTCAGAATATCCTGTACGTTATTAGGATTATGGCAGTTGTTATCGTATAGGCCGTTTCTATGTATGTTGGCGTTTGTATTTGTTTCTGTAAGTAAGTGTTCTGTTGTTCAGTTATTTTCCTCCTATAGTTTATGTGTTTCCATCGGTTTTAGTTAGTAACTAAGTTTTTGTTCACTTAAAAGATTTATGACCATTGAACAGCGGTTTACTACTGCTACCTTTTTTCCTTATCTGGTCATATAAAAGTAGAAAGATGTGGTAAGATTGCCAATATGACAACTCTCCACATAAGACAAAATGACGCAGATGTAAGTAACCTATAATACTTTTACTTATCATTCCACATCGTAATCATGCCTTCATCAATATTGTTTCTCTATTTAAATAACTCAAGGATTTTAACATAAGAATTATTCTTGGTCCGAAATCAAAAATAAACATTAAAAATAACCTTTGTACATTTACATAACAGAGTTTTAGCTTCAAATGTCTTTCGGTGACCTTCGAGTATCGCCAATGAAGGATTTCGAATAGTGTCAAGGCTAGGTTAAACTTTTTAATTATCAATGCTTATCAATGCTATATGAGTCTTTAACATTATGATACAAAGCTTTTACCCTCGATAGTATCGAAGTTTCATCAATTCAGGAAATTGGAAACTAATATTCCAACTGAGAGTACATGATTAACTACAGTATTAAATTTAAGGATATATCTATTCATAATGTTGGCATACAGATTTAATTTGATCTTTAGTTTCTTGATTAAGAACAAATAGTGAAATACAGAAATATCAAAATGTATTATGTTCTGTTATATATTTGTATGTGGGAGCTCATTGAAAAATCATACATCAATGTACATAAATCTGTTGTCGTAAAAGTATCTATAGACACGTTTCCTCTCAAAACACACCACGTCATGTTATGGTCCCATTCCCTTCCATTCACACAGGGATCTTATATACAAACGATCATGATATCACAATAGACGTGTGAGTTGTGTTAACCATGACATAATTTGTTTAACAGTTTGTTTTAGGAAGGGCTTTCCACTTAAAAGAAATAAAATGTATAACCAATACAAAACAAAATATTTTAAACTTACATAATCCGTCTCGAAACTTGACGACTGCCACCGAATGTTTATGACCTTTATAAACTCTCGTACAATCTCCAAACTCTGTTACCCATGCACGTGCCGTATGGTCTGCACTTCCCGTGTACATTATTTTTATTTATGACCTGAAAAAGTACAATGAACATCAACGATTTATCTTAACAGACTTTAAAATTACGAGAAAAAAAAATAAGCATTCAAATATGTATGGCAAAAAAACCATGAAGTACCTATAGGTCAATATACAAACGTTGAAGAAAGACAGATCAATGACTTAGTGTACATGGAAAATCAACAGTCACAACTAACACTATATGAAAGAATAAGGCATAATGGAGCAAAATATACATAACTAAGCAATTAATTATCACTGTTACCTTGTCAATTACCCTGTTTCGCGTCTTTGTGTTTAGTGTCATTCCCCCAATTTGTGTTTGTTACCTCGACTGGTTTATTTCTAAAACGTCTTTATTTATATTGTTAACGTTATAAAGAAAACATTGCGAGGATTTTGATTAAAAATAGGAATGAAAGAAATACTCAAATTGAGAAGGAAAATGGGTAATGTGTCAAAACGACAACAACCCGACCACAGAGCAGACAAAAGCCGAATGCCACCAATGGGTCTTCAATGTAGCGAGAAACTCTCGCTCCCGGAGGCGTCCTCCAGCTGGCCCCTTAAAAATATGTATATGCTTTTTCTTAGCCAATGCTTTTTCTTAGCTAATATTACTCATATGTAGACGAAACGCTATATGCTTTTTCTTAGCCAATATTAGTCTTATGTAGACCAAACGCACGTCTGGCGTATTAAATTATATGCCTAGTACCTTTGATAACTATTAACTCATTTTACTAGATTATAGAATTGAGAAGTCCGTATCTACGAATGTCGGCGTTTGATTTTGTTTCACTTCAGCGGGTTTTTTTTTGTTCCGTTGTTTTCCTCTCATAGTTAATGCGATTCCCTCGGTATTAGTTTGTAACTCGTATTTTTTTCTCTCAACCGATTTATAAATTTAGAACAGCGATAAACTACAGTTGCCTTTATTTACATTGACAAAACAAATACGTACTTGGAAATAACATGAATAACTAAGATTTTAAAACAAAACAAACTATTTAGACCATGTCGTGTCATTTAAACTAAGATATTAAAACAAAAGAAACAATTTAGACCATTATATCGGTTGACATTTGTAATTACGTTGATAAATAATTAACAAAGAAATCCGAAACACTTACGACACCCAGGGGGACGGTATCCCGAAACACTTACGACACCCAGGGACGGTATCCCGAAACAATTACGACACCCAGGGGGCGGTATTCCGAAACACTTACGACACCCAGGGGGGCGGTATCGAAGGAAATATTTACACATGCGTAATCATGTTACTATCAATGATATTTATTATCAATTTCATGTCTTCTCAAAATAAATTGGTGTATCGAATTCGATAACTATTAAATAAATGCTATATTTCATTTCATAGCGCTGAGTAAATATTGTATAATAAGTTTATTTATTTAGTTATTCTATCGTTCAGTAAATGTTTACAACTACAGGGATGTGAAGGGGTCAAGTATAATATAAAATCTATGAACGGTTTGAAAGATTTTATGAGTAGGAAATCCTAAGACAACCCCGTCTTAACGCGCGAGAGAGAAGGAAGAAAAACAATCAAATTTCTTAGCACAGACAAAACACAGATCAGGATTTTGAACCTAAAAAAATCAAGTTGCGGAATACAGTAGAATAGTAAACATTGAAATGAAAATACAATAAATTTGTTTAGTTTGATTTTCAAGTTATTTTTGGAACTGTATCAATACTTTTGATGCGAATACGTCCTCCTTCCTTTATGAAGTTTTTAAAAGTTCTTTGATTTCCAAATATGTTTGCCTCGAGCGGTACTGAAGAGACATACTGAATATCTCATCTGGTCATTAGAATTGCAAATGGGGTTTCCTAAATGTTCATCAACCAACCATATATTATTAAATCTATCAATATTTCTCCCCCCTTACAAATCATATGCTCTGACATATACCGTGTCGAAAACCGTTCCTGCTCTTTCTGGAGTTCATACGATTGTCTCAAAAGAAGGGCAAAACAAACCAGAGGGACATTCAAACTGGTAGATCAAAAATAAAGACATCGCCATGGCTACAAATGAAACAAACAAACAGACAAACAAGAATAGAGGTTTATTTTTACCTCTCACAAATCATATGCTCTGACATATACCGTGTCGAAAACCGTTCTTGCTCCTTCTGGATTTCATACGATTGTCTCAAAAGAAGGGCAAAACATACCAGAGGGACATTCAAACTGATAGATCAAAAATAGATAGACATCGCCATGGCTACAAATGAAACAAACAAACAGACAAACAAGGATAGATGTTTATTTTTACCTCTCACAAATCATATCAATATTTTTCCCCCCTAACAAATCATATGCTCTGACATATACCGTGTCGAAAACCTTCTTAGTCTTTCTGGAGTTCATACGATTGTTTCGAATGTTTATTTTTACCTGGATTTGCAATTTTTCAATCAATGATGGAGATTTGAATATCTGTAAACTACTGTTGCCTCAATAAACTAGTAATGTACACACTTAATTAACACAATCTAAATGCATGATATATCGTCCATATATAATGATGATAATGTATATGCACTCTGATATGGGATTAACATATAACATACTTTTCTTCTATTATTACAAGGTTTTTTATGGAAGGGAAATGAGATTGTATAATAGCTGTAGAAATCATTACCATACAAATTATGTGTAAAATCTAGATTTGGGTCTTTTGATGCTAAATAGAACGGAATTGAGAATGGGAAATGGTATTATATTACTGATACGAAAGACGTTCATGCATATAAATCATTACAAATAACTTCCGTCGTTATGAACCATTTTAATAAAGATTATTGGCGGGAAATTTTTCTGCGATCTTCGATCTTGTTTACCCTATGGCATATGACATTTGTTTTCCATTCATTTGATGTGTTTCAGATTTTGTTTTTTGCTTTTTGGCTATGGATTTTCCGTTTTGAATTTTCCTTACAGTTTAGTGTTTTCTGTTATCTACTTTTTGTCAGCATTGGTAAACTACAATAGCCTTAATATGTCCTGCTGTAGAAAAATACATTATTACCTCATAAGAATAATAGGATACAAAAATACTACAAACTAAAAATACAACAAACTACCAATAACTAACTTCTTTTTAAAACAAACCTAAATACAAAACAGTGGCGGATCCAGGGGGGGGGGTTCCGGGGGTGCGCACCCCCCCTTATTTTTGCCGATCAATGCATTTGTATCGGGACATATGTTTTGCACCCCCCCTTTGCCCTGGGTGCCCTGGGTTAGCACCCCCCTTTCGAAAATTCCTGCATCCGCCCCTGCAAAATCAGATAATAAACATGGTAAAGCTGACTTGATATAGGCAAAAATAAAGGCAACAGTAGCATAATCACAAATCGATTGAGAGAAACAAATCCGGGTTAGAAACTTAAACCGAGGACAACACATCAACTATAAGACTATAATATTAGAGATAAAACAACATCAAAACTGCAGACCAACAAAGAGTACTTTACGGACAGATGACGTAAGCTAAGATATGGTGTTAATTGCATTCGTCAGTTTAGACAGAGACACCTTGTATAGATCAACCAATTCGTGATGGTGTCCATAAAATTTACAGAACGTCATTTTTAATGTACACTCCTCATAACTCTGTTGGAGCATTTTCTGTGTAAGGAGCATACTGTCAACATGCACGTGCATAACGTATCCATTGAGATATGTAAATACCATGCGACGGAGCAGAGGGTGTGCTGAAAAAATGGGAAATAAATAATTGGGAAGTTAAAATTATCCCATTTGTCATAGATTTTAGTATGAAGTCGTACATCTTTCTTAATATTAAGGAAAAGATCAAGGTATGTAGCAGTCCTACTTGAGTCAGACGTATACTTAATTTCAAGTGCACTGGCACATACGAGATCCAAGTACTGACTAAAATATGGGGTATTCAGTGATAGAACATTATTAATATATCTGAAAGTAAAATAAATTTGCAAGGTGTTCTTTCTTTTTATCTTTTTGAAGGTTCTGAATGAATTCTGCTTCATACGAGTACAAAACGAGTCGGTCAGAAGGGGTGCACAATTAGTACTCATTGGAATTCCAAATGTCTGTTGAAATATGAATCTTCCAAACTCAACAAATATATTGTCGATTAAAAGGTTCAGTTTTCTCGAAGGGTAACAGGAGATCATCTAGTAGAATAGTATCACCTCTAAAGGGAAATATGTACACTTCTAGCAGAATATAAAACCTGCTAAGAGAAACAAGTGAATTTCTAGCAGAAGTAGTAACCACTCTAAGGTAGAGATGTAAATGTCTAGCAGAAAATTCACCCCTCTAAGGGAAACCATTTAATTTCTATCTTATAAAATCGTGTATTCCATGAATGAATAGAAAAGAAATGACATGGGATATCCGTCATTCTAATGCAACAACGTTTGTAACGTTCATTTTGATTGGATAACGTCACTTTCTTACATAGTATCAATTGACAATTGATGCTATGGGACGTACGCGCAAGCGCAGACGGCATATGACAGATTTTAAATACATGTTTTAACGTTGTTTTCTGTCAGTTTCATTAGAATGGAGATAACAATATTGTATTTTAAGCTCCGACGGCATCAATTTGGGATTTGATGGTCGCAAATACCCGTTTACTGTCTCCGCTAACGCGTCGCCAGTAAACTTAATTTGCGACCATCAAATCCCCAATTGATGCCGTCGGAGCTTAAAATACAATACAGTTATCTCCTAAATGACACCAAATCAGTATAATATGAACAGCATAAAAAGCAAAAGTAATGGAACTTATTTTGATGAAGATTTCTATCAGTTAAAATCTCAAAAGGTACCCTCTCAAATATTTGTCATATTGTCGACAACTTCAGTCCAGTTTACGAAACCAATTATATATATATGTGGAATTGTTATTACATATATAACTTCATTCTAGCTAGTCTCCATTACGGTGGATTCATTATTATTCGTTGGATACCAATTTTTATGGATTTCGTGGGTACAGGGAAATCACGATCTTAAGTGTTCAACGAATTACAAATTTTCCCTAAAAATATATGCTGACCAAAAAACTAAAATCCACGAAAATGGAAGTTTTCCTAAATCCACGAAAATAAATGAATCCACAGTATATTTGGAATTGTTTATAACTTGTTAAGAGTATTATATCGGGTAAAAGAGAGACGAAAAATACCAAAGGAACCTTCATACTCATAAGTCGAAAACAAAACTGACAACAACATGGCTAAAAAAGAAAAGTCAAACAAAAGTACACAAAACACAACATAGAAAACTAAAGAGTACCGCGAACTGTTTATAACTTTGTTATAGCTTATAAAATCTATTATATATATATGTGGAATTGTTTATAACTTCAATCTAGTTTATGAAACTATTATGTGTGGAATTATTCATACTCGAAAAGATATAAAACAACGGAAATGACGTCAGTAAATTCGAAAGCTATTGTGTGAAAACCATAAACTGAATTCAAAATGATTATTTATTCATAAAACCACTGATCAATGGAAAAAATAGCAACAAGATTATCTGTTTGGCATCAATAATGTTTTGTCGCAGGTGAAGTTGTATGTTTCTCTTTATAGAATCTGACGTCTGAATCAATAAAAAGCTTGTTTGAGTCATTTAAATAATTATCAACCACAGCGCGAGAACCGGAAACAGATTGGTGTAGTAGTAATGGAGGTATTACGTTAACATTGGCCGATTCACCATTAACACTAATGTCTTTCAAGGATCGACGCTAATTTACAGAAAATGACGTCATTGTTAATTCAGGTTCGCCATTTTATGGAGATAGTTAAAAACCGAATTCTGAAAAATGTTTGAATTTAGCTTAAGATGAATTATTTTGAATGAAAATAATGCAAGAGAATCATTTGAAAGCCTATATGTTTTTAAAATAGTAAAATGCCTCCTTATTTTGTAATTAGGTTTTAACGCTATCGACAGGATAATGATTCGGACTTAATGATACCGTTGTAAAATTTGGTTCATTTTACGTGATATGAAAATGTATTTATACATTAACAGTTTATAAACTAACATTATCGCTAGTGCCTGATCATTATACAGTAGTAATAAAAAAAGATGGCAAGCATTTTTGCACCTGTCCCAAATCAGAAGACGCCTATGTTAGTATTGTATGTTGGTTTCTTTTTTAGCCCACTTTTATGTTTTGGAGTTAAATGTGACGTTCATTTTCATCGAACTAGTGTACACTTTTATTAAGGGGCCAGCTAACGCCCATCTCCGGGTACGGAATTTTCTCGCTGCGTTGAGGACCCATTGGTGGTCTTAAGCTGTTATCTTCTCTTTGGTCGGGTTTTTGTCTCTTCAATAAATTCCCAATTTCCATTCTCAATTTCATCTATCCTCTTATAAACGAATGTATAGATAAAGATTAAATTTTTCTACAAAGTTTCAATTATTATTTATAATCTCTATTATTTCTGCATGTTTTAACAATTTGGTTCTGAGTTTCATTGCATGTGAAACAAATACAGTGGAAATCAGCCCTACTTATTTGTAATTCGTTCTGGACTAAACATCCATAAAGAGTTTAATGTAACGTTATTGAACATGATGTAATAAGCAAGTGTCTAGAGGATTCTCAGACATGTTAACATGAAGGTCGACTCGAGTGCACGAACTAATAGAATCTACACTCAAATATTAATAACTAATCAAAATCATGTCTATACTAATGGTTCAATAAAATTTACAGAAATTGTAAGATTTACAGTAAATAGATAAAAAAGAAACGTACCCAAACATTGGTAAAGTACAAAGAAATCATAATAAAAATCTCGAACTCCAAGATTTAAAAATTGTACAGTCCAACAAAATCAAGTTTTATATAAATATACCCCTTCCTTACCTTAGGCATTGCAAAAGCAAGGTGTACTACATTGAAACCACAGAGAATGTGCTACTTTGGAGCTGTCGCCTATTTTTCAAAATGTGAAAATTTTTACTGTAGACGGCTGAAAGAAAATATTTCTATCGAAGAAGAAACAGAAATGAATCTAAACAACAGATATAAAATAAAAAAAATGTGGTAAGATTGCCAAGGAGGCAATTCTTAACAAGGGACTAAATGACACAGAAATTAGCAACTATACGTCCCCGTATGGTCTTCAACAATGAGCAAATCCAATCCAGATAGTCAGCTATAAAAGGCCCCAAAATGACAAATGTAAAACAAAATAAACGAACGAAAAACTAATATGAAACACAACAACAAACGACAACCACTGAATTACAGGCTCCTTCCTGACTTGGGACAGGCACATACATACATAATGTGGCGGGGTTAAACATGTAAGCGAGATCCAAACCCTTCCTAACTTGGAATAGTGGTGTCCCAGTATGACATAAAGACGAACTATGATGGAGACTTTTGAATCAAGAGAAATGTTTACATTTTCCTATTATAAAATATTTTAAAAAGTATTACCAAAAATCTCAAAATAAAATTCAAAACGTGAGAAAAGTATAAAAGCTATTAAACGTTAGACTATAATGTTTATCAAGATACGAAGGTATGGAAACAAATACCATATTCCTGACTGAGTGCAGGCATTTATCATAATAAAAATTGTGAGATTAACCTGGTCAATAAAAGTTCACTATAGAAACGATTGTCATTCTTACGTTTATACGAACTTCCAAGTAAGGATCGAATCTCGTAAACTCGGCGATCAAAACTGTTAAAACTCAGAACTTCGTGATAGTTCGGCAAACTTGCGAACTAAATTCGGAAGTTTAAGTTTCTGAAGGACTATAAAACATGTTGTAGAAATTGATTTTTATAGAATTTACGGATACATAAAATTGCTTTGTACTGAAGATCGTCATATAAACTGTCAAAGACATCGTGTAAGATACAGATAATGTCATAAACCCTATGTTATAATTGTAACGTTGCTTCCTATAAATTCCATGTTTTCAACCATAACAACAATTTAACTTTTGAATAGTTTCCTATAAACTTGTGTTGTCAACCATAAACAAAATTATAATAACTCTTAGATTGTTTCCTGTCAACTGAAACAACAATTATAGCTCAACATTCGCATGCTATGTTGTCAACAGAAACAGTTATTATCAACATAAGGAGTGTTTCCTATAAAATTATCATGCGTCCATTGAATCGCTAATTCCGCCAGGGCCGCTTCCTAAAACGACGAGATCACATAGAAATAATACTTGATTTGAAAGTTCAAACTTTAAAACAGAAATACACGAGACCGGACGTGTAAATGGTGTTTCATAGCGCTCTTAGAACTATTCAAATGTTAAACTTAATAATCCTTTAGCTATTCTTTTTTTAGCTCGGAACCCATAGTTATAATGTTTCCCTTTTGAGAATAGTAGTCAAACAGATATGTACTCAGTCTGATAGTAATGCAACTCCATACATGGTATATACTTGATCTATTACAAGTAGCTAATATAGCATATCAAATTATCTTAAGCAGAAAACTAACATTGAAAAATTGCTTGTTAATTAAAAATTGCTGTGAATCATGACCTAAAGGACAGGGCCTCGAAATAGTCGTCAAACTGATGTGAACTAACAGTAATGCAACTTTCTGTTAAATATCAATGATCTATCACAAATAGTTCCTATCAAACTAACTTATGCAGACAACTTAACAATTGTTGACACCACCGCTACAGCCGTCGCCGTTGCCGGATAAGCAATCCCTATGTGTCGCTTTTCGCGACTTTCGTTACATGCGAAAAACATGCAAATGTAAAGATGTTTCTAATAACAAAACTTACTTAAATTTCTATATTGGATTTTTTGGTGTTATATTCCATTATTTGTGAAAGTGGCGGTCAGGTTTGAATATTCTTATTTATATGCAGTTGTCTCTTTTACTCTTATTGTGATTTTTAGTAAAAGCATTATTGTTTATTTTACCTCTAGGCTATATTTTAAACAAAGAATGTCAATCATATTGTGTTTGAAATCGGATATTGAGATACTGAACAAATATGTTGGCAATTAACTTTACGGTTACACAAATTTGCTTACTGTGTTTTTGACTGATTGTTTAATAAAATATTTGATTTGATTTGATTTGATTTAATGGCAAATTATGAAAATACAGTGAAGAGCAATTATGGTAAAACCACTGGGTAAAACAGCATTTCTTACGTACATTAATTGCGTGTAAAATAGAACTGTTGTAAATTGGTAAACTCTTAAAATTACTTTCAAAAGAACCAATTAAGTATACGTACTGAATGTCTTTGAACAATGATTTTTCTCTTCATGTCCAAACAGGGCATTAGTATACTATACAAGGTCCAGATTACAAAATATAGTTTTAGAACTGTATGCAAAGTCAACTATCAATAGCAGTCATGCTAATTTGAGGACGGGTAAATCGGGCATAACATTTAAAAAACACAAAATATAATCATGAACAAAACCTAATCCGGCGTTGAAACGTGACAGTTTTAAGATGCGAATAATGTGGTAGGTGTGGACAACGGTATAAATATGTTCACGCAAATGATGGAACGAAAGCATATGCAACCATAATTTATCATATTTATGCATACAAATTATTTCTTTATACAATTTTAACTTTTACATTTGACTGTATAAGTATGTATATATTCTGTATATGTTATCTCATCCGAAATTTCATGGTTTTATGAGAATAAACTATTTTATCAACCCTACCCCAAAGGTTAAGAGTCTGGAAGTTTCGTATTCGTATTCTTTACATGTTTATGTAATGTTTGTGATTGCTTATTTTTGTTGTTATATCCAATTATCTATACATTGTAGGTTTGCTTTCTGTTCTCTGTGATATCCTCTGACTGTTTTTGTAATTATTGAGGCCCCTCATGGGGGGGTCCTAGTAATCACATAATCACCATTTTTTTGCCAATATAATCACATAATCATTAAATATTTGCTTATCTTTAGTAATCAAATTATCATAAACTAAAAATACAGTCCTAGGTAATCAAATAATCATGAAATATTTGGCTTAATAATCAAATAATCATTAAAAAAACGGCCAAGTAATCACATAATCAAAAACCCCATGAGGGCCCTCATTATTATTTACTTATTTATTTTAATTTATTTATGTTCATTGTGGTATTGTAGTTTTTTATTATTAATATTTCATTAATCATACTTAATTCAGTGCCAAATGTATCTATTGGATTTAGTTAAAATTATTTTGTTATCGCGAAATATTTCTATTAGTGTTAAGAACAATTGCTTACAGCTGTCCTTTTGTTCAAATTCAAATGGATTTTGAGAGAGAGAAAGATTATGCCTGGTTTCAAATTTATATTACCACAAAACTTTAACCTAGTACGGGACGGAAAGACAGATAGACGAAATGACAAACAGGCGGACGCGCAATGCTGGAAAACAGAATGTCCTTCTACTTTCGTAGGCGGGCAAATAACAGTTTTTCCTAAATAGTCATCGCTGGTGAACATCGTACTGCATATTAATGAAGTATTTGCCGCTGAACGTTATTCAGTCAAACACCGTGAACCTGACGAGGACACGAAATGATGTATTGTATAATACAGTATGTTTTCCTGGTGCTAAAATGTATATTGTTTTGAGAAACAAATAATGGCTAGAATTCTACTAAGAAAATCTGGCCTTCGTGCAGTATTACGCAAAACTTTTAAGCTGATTAGCGTAATGTTGAAATATTATTTTGAATTTGACCAGAAAAATAACATTACCTGCATACAAATGACGGATCCAGTGTGGCCTTCGAACACTTTCAGCTGTTCTCCCCTAGCTAAGTTCCAGCTTCGAACCGTTTTGTCGGCACTACCAGTAAATAACACTCTGCCTAGATTGTCTGTTGCCATGCACATTATGGCGCCTTCTCTGTGGTCATGACCTTTGAAGACCGTCAAACATTTGCCGGTCTCAAAATTCCATTTTCTCGCAGTTGCATCTGCCGAACCCGTAATGAGAAGGTCATTTGCTCCTTCCATGTCCAATGTACCATCAGCGTCATCGTCATCTGCGGGGATAAAAATTAGCGGGCAGACGAACTTTTTGTGACCGCGAAAAACTCTTAAACATTCTCCGTTTTCGAAATCCCAGCATCGTGCCGTACAATCATATGAACTTGTGAAAATAAAATCTCCTGTGCAAATCATACGGTAAATGATCGAAGTATGTCCTCGACAGATTAAAACACACTCGCACGTGCTAACATCCCACTTCCGGATTGTTTTATCTGCACTTCCGGTCAAAACATAACAATCCTCAATGAGAATGCAGTTAATGTATTCTTCATGTCCACGTAGTATACCGATACATTCACAGTTATGAGTTTTTGTACTCCAGAGTCGAGCAGTTTTGTCCTCACTACCGGTGGCTAAAACAGACCCATCTTCACTCAACGCCATACAGTTTATCCCTTTTTCGTGACCTGCCATAGTTTCAATTAAAAAACTCTTATTTTTACCAGCTGCGTTCTTAGAACCGCAGCCTCCCATTTTTTCAGTCAAGTCAGAGTTGGTTATTATGAACTACCCTACTTTTCAAAATTTAAAGAATTATTTCCTTTAAAACTGTAACAAATATCCAATTTCTCTTTTCCAGACTTCAATTTTAGAATGACTAACTTCGGTGGTCTGACAAACAGTTATAATGTCATCAATACGGTATGTTTATGGTTGGTTTCATCTTTGCCATTTCAAGAAGAATCAGGTGATAAAATGAATAAAAAGTTCCAATGTATCTCGGAATTGTAACAATAAGACGTCCGATAGAAACTATGTAAAACACAACACTCTGAAATGTTTCATGTGTTAAGGATTGACAATTCAACATCAATTATTAATTTATATAAAATTGTTTCCAATCAATAGTGTTACCTTTGTTTCCTTGTCATCTGCAATTAATATTTACCTGTAATTAATGTTTACCTGTAATTAATATTGCGACACTTACGAACTAATCAAGTTCTTCTGGTAGAAGGTTAAAAAAAATGTTTCCCTATAGGAAAAAATGCCATTTAATGTTTTATTTAAGTTTATTGATGTTTTGTGGAATTATTCTTCGTATTATTTATTTAGACCATTATATGTTGTCAGATCGATTCCATTTTACCTGCACGAGCTTCTGTTTACCTCGCGTGTCGCCATGGAGACACGAGAACAATGAAAAGTTTGAACGGGACGCTGAAGTTGTAACAATGACGAGATCAATCTAAGCAGGTGAACGCCATTCTTTTTGTTGAATTGGAGATTATGTCCAATATTCAATGATATTTATCTACTGAAGCAATTATAGGTTAAATTGATTTTCTCCTACTCGTACCAAACATAAGCTTTATTTTGTTTGTCTTAGTATCTGAAAACATCATCGTGATATAGACATAATTATATATTAGCTGACTTTGCATAATCTTATTACAAAATCCAAGGGAGACAATGCGAGAATTAAAAATATAATCGTATTAAGAAAAAAATAATTATCCAATCTATAAATCCCTTATATTGGTATATATGACATCTTAATACATAACATGAATGATGTTCTATGAATACCAAAACAAAATGAAAGACATGTCTAAAGCCACTAAGTTCCAATTAACCAGTTTTACTTGATTTTAAGAGAAGAGAAATTTTAAATTTTTAATTCAAATTACATTTTTTTTTGTGAAATCCTTAAAACAATTCATTCCTTTTTTTGGTATACTATTAATATATAATTACATTAGATGTATGTTTCATTATAATATTTTATTCTGATTGGCTAACTGCACATCACGTGTTATTCCGTAAGCAGTTGCATTGCTCAATACAACTTTTCACTCATGATAACACGTGCTCCAACAATAAAGTGCACAGGTGAATTAAATAATAAAATATATAAAATTCGTGTTTTCATGATCATAGCTAAAAAATGTAATTATAAGTATTGAATGCTTCTTTTTGTAACTTTATAGGGTTGTAAAAGCGTTGACCGTGCGTACATTTTTAGAATGAAGCGCTTCCGCGCTTCATACAAAATGTACTTCAATTCTTAAGCATATTTTTATATTTTTGTTTGCAGTGATTGAATACACATCCATATTATACTTTGATTGAAAGAATGTAACAAAAAATGTTTTCTATATTCTACATTATTATACCAATATCTTTATTTGCGAAACAAACAAAAACCAATTGTGGTCATGGAAAATACATAGACAAAGCAAACATAATGAAAACTCCACAACGATAGAATAAACGAACTATGCATATATAGAAAAAGTATAAAGAAAAAGTATGTGCATATATAGAAATAAGTACATATAAGGCAGCTATGGCGTTCCATACAACGTATGTCCTATTAAAAAAAAGACTAGGTATCATATTAAAGACGAGAGACAATTTTAAAAGCGAAGTAAGACTGCTCTAACTTAGATTAAACTACATGTAACTTAAGGCTGTACATTACACTTTATAAAACTAAAAGTTATGCCATATAACACGGAACATACACATTATGATATATAAAAGAAAGGCTATATTTTCTACAGTCACTATTTTAAACTATAATCAGTTATTCTACAGTTGTGGTTACTAAAGCCGAGCGGCATTGTAAGCTGTAAAAAAGCCTAGCACTCTTGACATATTGTGGAGACACCGACCTATGCATGATGATAATCGTTGGAAAACTTATGTTGATCCCTTCTTTGTCGTGATGTCATGTTCAATTGCTGTCTCATTGCCGGATACCAAACAATTGTATTCATATTCTACTGCCACTGTCAGTACTATTCATAGAAATTCTGTTTATTGAACTTGACCAAATTGAACCCATTTGATCTTTAAATTATTGAATAGAATAGTGAAAAGAACACAGACGGTCAATTCATGAAAATGAGGTCAAGGACATTGGACATGTGACTGACAGAAACTTCGTAATATGAAGCATCTATATACAAAGTATGAAGCATCCAGGTCTTCCATCTTCTAAAACATTTTTAAAAGCTTTTAAAGAAGTTAGCTAACGCCGCCCCCGGATAACTATCACTATGTTGAGCATTCTGCGGCAAAAGTCGCAGGTTAGACAAAAACTATAAATCAAAGGTTAAACTATATAAAACTAGTGTATGAAAGCCTAATACATATTGATTGGGAAGACACGGATCTATGACAATAATCGTTGGAGAACTTATGTTGACCCCTTCTATGCTTTTGTGTGAAGGTGTTGTCTCATTGTCGGAAACCAATTGGCAAACAGCTTTTTATTCATTTCTAATTGTCAGTCAATACTATTGATAGAAATTCTGTTTATTGAACTTGACCAAAGTGAACCTATTTGATCTTTAAATTATTGAAAAGAACGCAGACGGTCAGTTCATTCAGTGAATCACATGCTGTTAATAGAATTGATTATATCTTATATTATATAGACACATATTGAAATCTTTTTAAATTCATAAGAAATAATTCAGAAATCAATCGACATCATTCTTGTTATGTATATAGTTGTTCGACCTGCTAGTCAAGTGCGTTTTGTGAAAATATAAATTTTCACTCTTTTGGTCTTTCGGAAATTGTTATTCGTGCTGTATTTAAACCCTTCTACAACGAAATTCGTTACATGCACACGTATAAAATTGCGGTTTTTATCCAACGTAATCATAGGGGGAAAAACCGTTCAAACCTATGAATGCGTTGGATATACATCTCGTCTAAACATCAGCCGAACAATGTTAGATCTGTTAATTTGCTTTCGCAATTTTTTTGGTTCTTTAATTACTCGCCGGGATTCGAACTCATACTTATAAAAAACAAGGCTGAAAATGCACCAAACATTTATAGTCAATATGAATATTTACATTTTGTCTATTACTATATCAAAATGTTCAAAATTTTCTTTATAGTATCCTACCGGTTTCACTGTTGAACAGATCTTCAAGGATAGGGTTGCTGGCGACGTCGTCACGGGTAACATATATCAAGGATATGGTTGCTGGCGACGTCGTCACGGGTAACATATATCAAGGATATGGTTGCTGGCGACGTCGTCACGGGTAACATATATCAAGGATATGGTTGCCGTGGCGACGTCGTCACGGGTAACATATATCATGTATGTTGGATTCGGTGCGATGGGGACGCTGAAGTGCGATAGTCATGCTGAAAAGCAATGGTCTCATCCGAAGTACGATATGGTCCGTTCGGTAATATGAGATGGTATATATGACGCGTGATGGCTATTTAAAATCTGCAGATAAGCAAATTCTTATGAGAAGTAGATTTTTTAATAGAGAGTAAATGCATTTGCGTTTAGTTTTTTTATTATCTATGTATGCCCTCAGTTATAATTACATACTAAATGGGAGATCGTCCTCTTTGAATTTTTTCATGTGGATATAATATAATGTTAACATTGATCTTGACTTTGTTCTTTTCATGAATTCATCGTTTACCGACAAGACAGCACCACAATGCTCCATCGCTTTTTAGTGTGACCGAAAACGCACGGCGGACAATAGCATATCAGTGTGATTATCACGGTTCGGAGTACGAGAGTACCAAAATAAAGTGTGGTATGATATGACTGCTAATGAGACGACTCTCAACAGGAGACAAAATCACATAAAAGTTTTTAACTATAGGTTATCGTACGGCATTAAACAATGAGCTAAACCCATACCACATAGCCTGTTTTCCTAGTATCCTCCTTTTTAACTATAGGTTATCGTACGGCATTAAACAATGAGCTAAACCCATACCACATAGCCTATTTTCCTAGTATCCTCCTTTTAAACTATAGGTTATCGTACGGCATTAAACAATGAGCTAAACCCATACCACATAGCCTGTTTTCCTAGTATCCTCCAGTAACTATAGGTTATCGTACGGCATTAAACAATGAGCTAAACCCATACCACATAGCCTATTTTCCTAGTATCCTCCTTTTTAACTATAGGTTATCGTACGGCATTAAACAATGAGCTAAACCCATACCACATAGCCTATTTTCCTAGTATCCTCCAGTAACTATAGGTTATCGTACGGCATTAAACAATGAGCTAAACCCATACCACATAGCCTGTTTTCCTAGTATCCTCCTTTTTAACTCTAGGTTATCGTACGGCATTAAACAGTGAGCTAAACCCATACCACATAGCCTATTTTCCTAGTATCCTCCTTTTTAACTATAGGTTATCGTACGGCATTAAACAATGAGCTAAACCCATACCACATAGCCTGTTTTCCTAGTATCCTCCTTTTTAACTATAGGTTATCGTACGGCATTAAACAATGAGCTAAACCCATACCACATAGCCTGTTTCCCTAGTATCCTCCTTTTTAACTATAGGTTATCGTACGGCATTAAACAATGAGCTAAACCCATACCACATAGCCTGTTTTCCTAGTATCCTCCAGTAACTATAGGTTATCGTACGGCATTAAACAGTGAGCTAAACCCATACCACATAGCCTATTTTCCTAGTATCCTCCTTTTTAACTTTAGGTTATCGTACGGCATTAAACAATGAACTAAACCCATACCACATAGCCTGTTTTCCTAGTATCCTCCTTTTTAACTATAGGTTATCGTACGGCATTAAACAATGAGCTAAACCCATACCACATAGCCTATTTTCCTAGTATCCTCCTTTTTAACTCTAGGTTATCGTACGGCATTAAACAATGAGCTAAACCCATACCACATAGCCTGTTTCCTAGTATCCTCCTTTTTAACTATAGGTTATCGTACGGCATTAAACAATGAGCTAAACCCATACCACATAGCCTATTTTCCTAGTATCCTCCTTTTTAACTATAGGTTATCGTACGGCATTAAACAATGAGCTAAACCCATACCACATAGCCTATTTTCCTAGTATCCTCCAGTAACTATAGGTTATCGTACGGCATTAAACAATGAGCTAAACCCATACCACATAGCCTGTTTTCCTAGTATCTCCTTTTTAACTCTAGGTTATCGTACGGCATTAAACAGTGAGCTAAACCCATACCACATACCATATTCTAGTATCCTCCTTTTTAACTATAGGTTATCGTACGGCATTAAACAATGAGCTAAACCCATACCACATAGCCTGTTTTCCTAGTATCCTCCAGTAACTATAGGTTATCGTACGGCATTAAACAGTGAGCTAAACCCATACCACATAGCCTATTTTCCTAGTATCCTCCTTTTTAACTATAGGTTATCGTACGGCATTAAACAATGAGCTAAACCCATACCACATAGCCTATTTTCCTAGTATCCTCCAGTAACTATAGGTTATCGTACGGCGTTAAACAATGAGCTAAACCCATACCACATAGCCTGTTTTCCTAGTATCCTCCTTTTTACTTATAGTTTATCGTACGGCATTAAACAGTGAGCTAAACCCATACCACATAGCCTATTTTCCTAGTATCCTCCTTTTAAACTATAGGTTATCGTACGGCATTAAACAATGAGCTAAACCCATACCACATAGCCTGTTTTCCTAGTATCCTCCTTTTTAACTATAGGTTATCGTACGGCATTAAACAATGAGCTAAACCCATACCACATAGCCTGTTTCCTAGTATCCTCCTTTTTAACTATAGGTTATCGTACGGCATTAAACAATGAGCTAAACCCATACCACATAGCCTTTTTCCTAGTATCCTCCAGTAACTATAGGTTATCGT
Organism: Mytilus edulis; assembly: GCA_019925275.1. Lineage (NCBI taxonomy): Eukaryota > Metazoa > Mollusca > Bivalvia > Mytilida > Mytilidae > Mytilus > Mytilus edulis. Next base: position 2,420,463 of record CM034358.1, on the reverse strand, counting down.
ACGGCATTAAACAGTGAGCTAAACCCATACCACATAGCCTGTTTTCCTAGTATCCTCCTTTTTAACTATAGGTTATCGTACGGCATTAAACAATGAACTAAACCCATACCACATAGCCTGTTTTCCTAGTATCCTCCTTTTTAACTATAGGTTATCGTACGGCATTAAACAATGAGCTAAACCCATACCACATAGCCTATTTTCCTAGTATCCTCCTTTTTAACTATAGGTTATCGTACGGCATTAAACAATGAGCTAAACCCATACCACATAGCCTGTTTCCTAGTATCCTCCTTTAACTATAGGTTATCGTACGGCATTAAACAATGAGCTAAACCCATACCACATAGCCTTTTCCTAGTATCCTCCTTTTTAACTATAGGTTATCGTACGGCATTAAATCAATGAGCTAAACCCATACCACATAGCCTATTTTCCTAGTATCCTCCAGTAACTATAGGTTATCGTACGGCATTAAACAGTGAGCTAAACCCATACCACATAGCCTGTTTTCCTAGTATCCTCCTTTTTAACTATAGGTTATCGTACGGCATTAAACAATGAGCTAAACCCATACCACATAGCCTGTTTTCCTAGTATCCTCCTTGTAACTATAGGTTATCGTACGGCATTAAACAATGAGCTAAACCCATACCACATAGCCTATTTTCCTAGTATCCTCCTTTTTAACTATAGGTTATCGTACGGCATTAAACATGAGCTAAACCCATACCACATAGCCTGTTTTCCTAGTATCCCTCATTAACTATAGGTTATCGTACGGCATTAAACAATGAGCTAAACCCATACCACATAGCCTGTTTTCCTAGTATCCTCCTTTTAACTATAGGTTATCGTACGGCATTAAACAGTGAGCTAAACCCATACCACATAGCCTGTTTTCCTAGTATCCTCCTTTTTAACTATAGGTTATCGTACGGCATTAAACAATGAGCTAAACCCATACCACATAGCCTGTTTTCCTAGTATCCTCCTTTTTAACTATAGGTTATCGTACGGCATTAAACAATGAGCTAAACCCATACCACATAGCCTATTTTCCTAGTATCCTCCTTTTTAACTATAGGTTATCGTACGGCATTAAACAATGAGCTAAACCCATACCACATAGCCTATTTTCCTAGTATCCTCCTTTTTAACTATAGGTTATCGTACGGCATTAAACAATGAGCTAAACCCATACCACATAGCCTGTTTTCCTAGTATCCTCCTTTTTAACTATAGGTTATCGTACGGCATTAAACATGAGCTAAACCCATACCACATAGCCTGTTTTCCTAGTATCCTCCTTTTTAACTATAGGTTATCGTACGGCATTAAACAATGAGCTAAACCCATACCCATAGCCTGTTTTCCTAGTATCCTCCTTTTTAACTATAGGTTATCGTACGGCATTAAACAATGAGCTAAACCCATACCACATAGCCTATTTTCCTAGTATCCTCCTTTTTAACTATAGGTTATCGTACGGCATTAAACAATGAGCTAAACCCATACCACATAGCCTATTTTCCTAGTATCCTCCTTTTAACTATAGGTTATCGTACGGCATTAAACAATGAGCTAAACCCATACCACATAGCCTGTTTTCCTAGTATCCTCCTTTTTAACTATAGGTTATCGTACGGCATTAAACAATGAGCTAAACCCATACCACATAGCCTGTTTTCCTAGTATCCTCCTTTTTAACTATAGGTTATCGTACGGCATTAAACAATGAGCTAAACCCATACCACATAGCCTGTTTTCCTAGTATCCTCCTTTTTAACTATAGGTTATCGTACGGCATTAAACAATGAGCTAAACCCATACCACATAGCCTGTTTTCCTAGTATCCTCCTTTTTAACTATAGGTTATCGTACGGCATTAAACAATGAGCTAAACCCATACACATAGCCTGTTTTCCTAGTATCCTCCTTTTTAACTATAGGTTATCGTACGGCATTAAACATGAGCTAAACCCATACCACATAGCCTTTTTCCTAGTATCCTCCTTTTTAACTATAGGTTATCGTACGGCATTAAACAATGAGCTAAACCCTACCACATAGCCTGTTTTCCTAGTATCCTCCTTTTTAACTATAGGTTATCGTACGGCATTAAACAATGAGCTAAACCCATACCACATAGCCTGTTTTCCTAGTATCCTCCTTTTTAACTATAGGTTATCGTACGGCATTAAACAATGAGCTAAACCCATACCACATAGCCTGTTTTCCTAGTATCCTCCTTTTAAACTATAGGTTATCGTACGGCATTAAACAATGAGCTAAACCCATACCACATAGCCTGTTTTCCTAGTATCCTCCTTTTTAACTATAGGTTATCGTACGGCATTAAACAATGAGCTAAACCCATACCACATAGCCTGTTTCCTAGTATCCTCCTTTTTAACTATAGGTTATCGTACGGCATTAAACAATGAGCTAAACCCATACCACATAGCCTGTTTTCCTAGTATCCTCCTTTTTAACTATAGGTTATCGTACGGCATTAAACAATGAGCTAAACCCATACCACATAGCCTGTTTTCCTAGTATCCTCCTTTTTAACTATAGGTTATCGTACGGCATTAAACAATGAGCTAAACCCATACCACATAGCCTGTTTTCCTAGTATCCTCCTTTTTAACTATAGGTTATCGTACGGCATTAAACAATGAGCTAAACCCATACCACATAGCCTGTTTTCCTAGTATCCTCCTTTTTAACTATAGGTTATCGTACGGCATTAAACAATGAGCTAAACCCATACCACATAGCCTGTTTTCCTAGTATCCTCCTTTTAACTATGGTTATCGTACGGCATTAAACAATGAGCTAAACCCATACCACATAGCCTGTTTTCCTAGTATCCTCCTTTTTAACTATAGGTTATCGTTACGGCATTAAACAATGAGCTAAACCCATACCACATAGCCTTTTTTCCTAGTATCTCCTTTTTAACTATAGGTTATCGTACGGCATTAAACAATGAGCTAAACCCATACCACATAGCCTGTTTTTCCTAGTATCCTCCTTTTTAACTATAGGTTATCGTACGGCATTAAACAATGAGCTAAACCCATACCACATAGCCTGTTTCCTAGTATCCTCCTTTTTAACTATAGGTTATCGTACGGCATTAAACAATGAGCTAAACCCATACCACATAGCCTGTTTTCCTAGTATCCTCCTTTTTAACTATAGGTTATCGTACGGCATTAAACATGAGCTAAACCCATACCACATAGCCTGTTTTCCTAGTATCCTCCTTTTAACTATAGGTTATCGTACGGCATTAAACAATGAGCTAAACCCATACCACATAGCCTGTTTTCCTAGTATCCTCCTTTTTAACTATAGGTTATCGTACGGCATTAAACAATGAGCTAAAACCCATACCACATAGCTTTTTCCTAGTATCCTCCTTTTTAACTATAGGTTATCGTACGGCATTAAACAATGAGCTAAACCCATACCACATAGCCTTTTCCTAGTATCCTCCTTTTTAACTATAGGTTATCGTACGGCATTAAACAATGAGCTAAACCCATACCACATAGCCTGTTTTCCTAGTATCCTCCTTTTTAACTATAGGTTATCGTACGGCATTAAACAATGAGCTAAACCCATACCACATAGCCTGTTTTCCTAGTATCCTCCTTTTTAACTATAGGTTATCGTACGGCATTAAACAATGAGCTAAACCCATACCACATAGCCTGTTTTCCTAGTATCCTCCTTTTTAACTATAGGTTATCGTACGGCATTAAACAATGAGCTAAACCATACCACATAGCCTGTTTTCCTAGTATCCTCCTAGTAACTATAGGTTATCGTACGGCATTAAACAATGAGCTAAACCCATACCACATAGCCTTTTTCCTAGTATCCTCCTTTTTAACTATAGGTTATCGTACGGCATTAAACAATGAGCTAAACCCATACCACATAGCCTGTTTTCCTAGTATCCTCCTTTTAACTATAGGTTATCGTACGGCATTAAACAATGAGCTAAACCCATACCACATAGCCTGTTTTCCTAGTATCCTCCTTTTTAACTATAGGTTATCGTACGGCATTAAACAATGAGCTAAACCCATACCACATAGCCTGTTTTCCTAGTATCCTCCTTTTTAACTATAGGTTATCGTACGGCATTAAACAATGAGCTAAACCCATACCACATAGCCTGTTTTCCTAGTATCCTCCTTTTTAACTATAGGTTATCGTACGGCATTTAAACAATGAGCTAAACCCATACCACATAGCCTTTTTCCTAGTATCCTCCTTTTTAACTATAGGTTATCGTACGGCATTAAACAATGAGCTAAACCCATACCACATAGCCTAGTTTTCCTAGTATCCTCCTTTTTAACTATAGGTTATCGTACGGCATTAAACAATGAGCTAAACCCATACCACATAGCCTGTTTTCCTAGTATCCTCCTTTTTAACTATAGGTTATCGTACGGCATTAAACAATGAGCTAAACCCATACCACATAGCCTTTTCCTAGTATCCTCCGTAACTATAGGTTATCGTACGGCATTAAACAATGAGCTAAACCCATACCACATAGCCTGTTTTCCTAGTATCCTCCTTTTAACTATAGGTTATCGTACGGCATTAAACAATGAGCTAAACCCATACCACATAGCCTGTTTTCCTAGTATCCTCCTTTTAACTATAGGTTATCGTACGGCATTAAACAATGAGCTAAACCCATACCACATAGCCTGTTTTCCTAGTATCCTCCTTTTTAACTATAGGTTATCGTACGGCATTAAACAATGAGCTAAACCCATACCACATAGCCTGTTTTCCTAGTATCCTCCTTTTTAACTATAGGTTATCGTACGGCATTAAACAATGAGCTAAACCCATACCACATAGCCTGTTTTCCTAGTATCCTCCTTTTTAACTATAGGTTATCGTACGGCATTAAACAATGAGCTAAACCCATACCACATAGCCTGTTTTCCTAGTATCCTCCAGTAACTATAGGTTATCGTACGGCATTAAACAATGACCTAAACCCATACCACATAGCCTGTTTCCTAGTATCCTCCTTTTTAACTATAGGTTATCGTACGGCATTAAACAATGAGCTAAACCCATACCACATAGCCTGTTTTCCTAGTATCCTCCTTTTTAACTATAGGTTATCGTACGGCATTAAACAATGAGCTAAACCCATACCACATAGCCTGTTTTCCTAGTATCCTCCTTTTTAACTCTAGGTTATCGTACGGCATTAAACAATGAGCTAAACCCATACCACATAGCCTGTTTTCCTAGTATCCTCCAGTAACTATAGGTTATCGTACGGCATTAAACAGTGAGCTAAACCCATACCACATAGCCTATTTTCCTAGTATCCTCCTTTTTAACTCTAGGTTATCGTACGGCTTTAAACAATGAGCTAAACCCATACCACATAGCCTATTTTCCTAGTATCCTCCAGTAACTATAGGTTATCGTACGGCATTAAACAGTGAGCTAAACCCATACCACATAGCCTGTTTTCCTAGTATCCTCCTTTTTAACTCTAGGTTATCGTACGGCATTAAACAATGAGCTAAACCCATACCACATAGCCTGTTTTCCTAGTATCCTCCTTTTTAACTCTAGGTTATCGTACGGCATTAAACAATGAGCTAAACCCATACCACATAGCCTGTTTTCCTAGTATCCTCCAGTAACTATAGGTTATCGTACGGCATTAAACAATGACCTAAACCCATACCACATAGCCTGTTTCCTAGTATCCTCCTTTTTAACTATAGGTTATCGTACGGCATTAAACAATGAGCTAAACCCATACCACATAGCCTGTTTTCCTAGTATCCTCCTTTTTAACTATAGGTTATCGTACGGCATTAAACAATGAGCTAAACCCATACCACATAGCCTGTTTTCCTAGTATCCTCCTTTTTAACTCTAGGTTATCGTACGGCATTAAACAATGAGCTAAACCCATACCACATAGCCTGTTTTCCTAGTATCCTCCAGTAACTATAGGTTATCGTACGGCATTAAACAGTGAGCTAAACCCATACCACATAGCCTATTTTCCTAGTATCCTCCTTTTTAACTCTAGGTTATCGTACGGCTTTAAACAATGAGCTAAACCCATACCACATAGCCTATTTTCCTAGTATCCTCCAGTAACTATAGGTTATCGTACGGCATTAAACAGTGAGCTAAACCCATACCACATAGCCTGTTTTCCTAGTATCCTCCTTTTTAACTCTAGGTTATCGTACGGCATTAAACAATGAGCTAAACCCATACCACATAGCCTGTTTTCCTAGTATCCTCCTTTTTAACTCTAGGTTATCGTACGGCATTAAACAATGAGCTAAACCCATACCACATAGCCTATTTTCCTAGTATCCTCCTTTTAACCTATAGGTTATCGTACGACATTAAACAATGAGCTAAACCCATACCACATAGCCTGTTTTCCTAGTATCCTCCTTTTTAACTATAGGTTATCGTACGGCATTAAACAATGAGCTAAACCCATACCACATAGCCTGTTTCCCTAGTATCCTCCAGTAACTCTAGGTTATCGTACGGCATTAAACAATGAGCTAAACCCATACCACATAGCCTGTTTCCCTAGTATTTAACTATAGGTTATCGTACGGCATTAAACAATGAGCTAAACCCATACCACATAGCCTGTTTCCCTAGTATCCTCCAGTAACTATAGGTTATCGTACGGCATTAAACAATGAGCTAAACCCATACCACATAGCCTGTTTTCCTAGTATCCTCCAGTAACTATAGGTTATCGTACGGCATTAAACAATGAGCTAAACCCATACCACATAGCATGTTTTCCTAGTATCCTCCAGTAACTATAGGTTATCGTACGGCATTAAACAATGAGCTAAACCCATACCACATAGCCTGTTTTCCTAGTATCCTCCTTTTTAACTCTAGGTTATCGTACGGCATTAAACAATGAGCTAAACCCATACCACATAGCCTGTTTTCCTAGTATCCTCCTTTTTAACTATAGCTTATCGTACGGCATTAAACAATGAGCTAAACCCATACCACATAGCCTGTTTTCCTAGTATCCTCCTTTTTAACTATAGGTTATCGTACGGCATTAAACAATGAGCTAAACCCATACCACATAGCCTATTTTCCTAGTATCCTCCTTTTTAACTCTAGGTTATCGTACGGCATTAATCAATGAGCTAAACCCATACCACATAGCCTGTTTTTTTAGTATCCTCCAGTAGATGTGTTTAAATCAAACGGACTATGCTAATGATTCACAGACTATATAAATCATGCACATTATATACCAACCATTCATTATCTAAAAACCATGTTAACCATCTACGGTCTATGTCAATCATTACAGACCAATGGCAACCATTCACGCACAATGTCAATCATTCAAAGACCATGGTAATCATTCACGGTCTATAGCTATGTCAATCATTCATGATAAATATATCAACTTTTTGGTGATGGTTCAAAATTTCATTTTTGAGTTATTGAGTATATTGTAAAAAAGGGGGAGAGTTTTTTTACATGTCGCGCCGTATCTCAAAAACGATTTATGATTATTGCTTAAAACTTTACACACTTCTTTGTTATATTAATCTAAAGATCTGTATACTTTTTGGTGATGATTCAAAATTTCATTTTTGAGTTATTGAGTATTTTCTAAAAAAAAGGGGGAGGGGGCTTTTACATGTCGTGCCGTATCTCGAAAACGATTTATGATTATTGCTTAAAACTTTACACACTTCTTTGTTATAATAATCTAAAGATCTGTATACTTTTTGGTGATGACTCAAAATTTAATTTTTGAGTTATTGAGTATTTTGTAAAAAGGGGAGTTTTTTTTTACATGTCGCGCCGTATCTTAAAAACAATTTTTGATTATTGCTTGAAACTGTACACACTTCTTTGTTATATTAATCTTAAGATCTGTATACTTTTTGGTTTGATTCGAAATTTTATTTTAGTGATCTTTGTTAAAAAAAAACAGGGGGGGGGGGGAAGGAGGGGGGGGTTTCACATGTCCTGCCGTGTCTCAAAAACATTAAATGGTTATTGCTTAAAACTTTCTCAGAAATGATTTATGATTATTGCATAAAACTTCCACACAAGACGTCGGGCGTATCATGCGCTCATGGCGCAGCTGTTTATTGGTATATGTCAATCAGTCACGGACTATGTCAATTATTCATGGACTAGGTCAATCATTCACGGCTCATGTTAATCATTCACAAAGTATTCATTCATTCATTGGCTATCATAATCATTCATGACTATATCATTTATTCATTGGCTATGAAAATGATTCACGGACTATGTCAATCATTTACGGACTTTGTCATAGGATCATCGGCTACGTAAATCATTCACGAACTATGCCATTCATTCATTGGATATGTCGATCATGCATTGGCTATGACAATCATTCATGGACTATGACATTCATTCATGGATTATGTCAATCATTCACGGACTATGTCATTTTTTCAATAGCTATGTCAATCATTCACGGACTATGTCATTTCTTTATTAGCTATGTCAATCATTCACGGACTATGTCATTCATTCATTGTCTATGTCAATCATTCACGGACTATGTCATTCATTCATTGACTATGTAAATCAATAATGGTCTATGCCAATCATCCATGGTTTATATCAAACATTATCAGTATCTCAATCATGCACTAACTATTTCAAATATTTACAGCCTGTCAGTCATCTAGGGGCTATGCTTATCATTGATGGTCAATATCAATCATCTACTGTATATATTAATCATTCACGGAGTATGTCAATCATTCATAGATCATGTCAATCATTCATAGATCATGTCAATCATTTATGTACTATCGGACTTATGTAAATCATTCATGAAATATGTAAATCATTAATAAAATTTATTTATTCCGTTTTTTAGGTTCTCATGCATATTTTTCCTTAAAAGACAAAGCATTGTATATGTCTTTCAATGTTGTCATAATTTCATGGAGAAGCTCGACCTTTTTATAAATATGCTTGGGTCGTGAAGTTGATAAATTTTGGTAACTTATCGACATGTAGGAGTCAATATTTCCAACTTTTTAATTCAGGTCAAATATTGCTTGCATAACACTATTCCACTTATTGAAATCATAATTTTGTCTTAAATTAAAGGGAGACAAATCTCGAAACCTTCAAGTTTAGACCTCTGTGAGTCAAGAGCAGATTTTGACTTATTTATGTCTGAGCTCTGACTGCTAAGGTTAATAATGACAGCAAATGCCAATTGTTGGTAATAGACCATATGGTCATTTGTCTTTGAAACAGGTGAGCCATGTGTTGCTAATAGACCATATGGCCATTTGTCTTCAGAACAGGTGAGCTATGTGTTGGTAATAGACCATATGGCCATTTGTCTTTGGAACAGGTGAGCTATGTGTTGGTAATAGACCATATGGCAATTTGTCTTTGGACCAGGTGAGCTATGTGTTGGTAATAAACCATATGGCCATTTGTCTTTGGAACAGGTGAGCCAATTGTTGGTAATAAGACAATATGGCCATTTGTCTTTGGAACAGGTGAGCCAATTGTTGGTAATAAGACCATATGGCCATTTGTCTTTGGAACAGGTGAGCTATGTGTTGGTAATAGACCATATGGCCATTTGTGTTTGGAACAGGTGAGCTATGTGTTGGTAATAGACCATATGGCCATTTGTCTTTGGAACAGGTGAGCTATGTGTTGGTAATAGACCATATGGCCATTTGTATTTGGAACAGGTGAGCTATGTGTTGCTCACCTGACTCTACTTTGGTTTTGGAAAACATGTAAACATAGATCAAAATCATTACAGATACCTAAATAAATATTGAGGCCAAATTTGGTTTAATATTAGTCCCTTAATTTATTAAAGATCCTGGTGGCCATCTTTGAACTACAACACAGTAGCAACACTTTATCAGCACTTCATATGTAACATTTGAAAATACCTGTACCAAGTCAGGAATATGACAGTTCTTGTCCATTTGGTTTTGATGTGTTTTGTCATTTGATTTTGCCATGTGATTATGGACTTTCCGAATGGATGTTCCTCTGAGTTCAGAATTTTTTTTATTTTACTTTTTATGCCATGTTTGGTTTCATTTCATTCAGCTGCTCTCTAAAAAAGACATTTGTATGTGTTTCCCCTAGGGTATTATGTTAAACTAAGCCATGTTTTTGGTTTCATTCCATTCAGTGGTTCAAAATGAAGAAAAAGTTAACGTGGATGGACAACAGACATCAAGTGATTAAAATAGCTCACTTGGCCCTTCAGGTCGGGTGAGCTAAAAAGTCATACAAATTTAGACAAACTATAAAAACACATGTTGGAGATAGCTAGAAATGGACCCGGCAAAGATTTGATTGGGATAAAAGGTTTTCATATTTTTTTAGACAAACATCAACACTGAATTATTTCTATTTATTTCTATTTATTAATTCTATATCACGAATTGTCCTCTCCTTCTGTTTCCTGTTTAATGTACTGAGCCAGATTTCTACATAATGTTTGTTGATGTGATTCTAACAATGAATGAGTCTTCCCTCCAGCGGCCATGTTTAATACACTGACAAGTTCTCCACGTAATTGTTCAATGTTAGGTAACTGTGAATAATGTGTTAATCCATCTTTGGAATATAAACTGTTTTCTACCAAACCACCTACAATATAATGTTAAGTTAATAGATTCATTCAAGTACATCAGTTATCAAGTTGAAATAATCATAATTAACCTTTACAACAGAACAAAACTTCAGCATGTTCAGAAATTAATTTTGTACAAAAACTGTAGGTAGCTATAGTTGGATAAAACATTTTAAGAATTATAAAATTTCCCTAATATCATCATGGTTACTCACCTAGAACAATAAAATCAGGAATTTTCTTCAGTATTTTTAAAGCTTCTTTGACCTTAGGCTCTGGGCATACAACATAAACATTGGACCCTATTATCCAGGGGGCCATGTTCTTATACTGGGAATATTCTGTTATGGCTCGTCTGAAACAAAAGAACATCAATATTGGTCTTTATGATAATGGATACAATCGATACTGGGAATATTCTGTTTTGGTTTAAATGAAGCTGAAAACAATCTCCATAAGTGGTCTCTGACGACTCTGGTTTCCATGGAGACAAGCAATTCAGTGGTTGTGTTTTGTTGATGTATCTACTATTTGTTTTTTGTGTGTATTTTGTACATAAATCAGGCCAAAAGGTTTTTCTTTTGAATTGTTTTACATTTTTCATTCCAGGGCCTTATAAAGCTGACTATAAGGTATGGGTTTTACTCATTTTGGAAGGTTGTACAATGACCTTTAGTTAATAGTTGTTAATTTCTGTTTCATTTGGTAACTTGTGGAGAGTTGTCTCATTCGCAATCATACCACATCTTTGTTTATTTTAGATGTATGGTGATGATTATACATGTGAACAATAAGTAAAAACATTGAACAGTAAAATTATTTATATATATTAACTTTAAATTTTTCTAATGTAAAAAAGATAAATTTTGATGTGGACTAAATAATAAATTAATGATCCAAGGGAGATAACTCAATATTTTCCAATAACAACTCAATTTATCTTTATTCAATCTACTGTGAATGCAGAAATTATTGTGATGTTTTTATTAATTTCGAAAAATGCAACTGGGTTACAATCGCAATAATTTAAACTCGCATTTAATGATTTTTCGTAATCATGTAAAAATTAAAATCACATTCTAGTCTAAAATGACAAAATCACAATAATATTATATGCACACACTAATTTCTGAATTTTCAGTACAACAGCAGGCATACTCAGCATTTGACTGACCAGTACCACTCATCTTATTAATCTATTGTTATAGAAACACAATCTCATCCCATTATCTTTCATTGTGTTGAAAGCCTTTCTTTTGTCAACTGTAGGCATACTCAGCATTTGACTTGACCAGTACCACTCACCTTATTAATCTATTGTTATAGAACCATAATCTCATCCCGTTATCTTTCATGGTGTTAATAGCCTTTCTTTTGTCAACTGTAGGCATGCTCAGCATCTGACACACCAGAATCATTGTATTCTCGTCAAACATCTTCTTTACTTGTTTGTACATAAATTCTTCATATTCATCTACTTCCTGTTAAGAAATTGAAATCAAAGTATTGTGGATTCATTAATACATGTTTACATTTGTAACCAATATTTTGGGAATTTGTGAATACTGCGGATTCATTATTATTCTTTGCATATCAATTTTCGTGGGTTTCATGGGTACAGGTAAACCGCAAGTTCAAAAGTTCAACGAATCAAAAAAATCCATAGCTTTGTTTGCAATCATTTGCAAAACAAGAAATCTTATATCAACGAAAAAGGACGTTTTCCTCAATCCAACAAAATTGGTTCCTTTGAAAATAAATGAATTCACAGTCTAGGGGGAGGGATGGGATTCCGTTAACATGTTTAACTGCGCCACACTCTGTATGTATGTGCCTGTCCCAAGTCAGGAACCTGTAATTCAGTGGTTATCGTTTGTTTTTGTGTTACATATTTGTTTTTCATTCATTTTCTTTGTACATAAATTAGGCCATTAGTTTTCTCGTTTGAATCGTTTTACATTGTTATTTCTTGGCCTTTTATAGCTGACTGTGGTATGCAGTCAGGGGACTTAATGAAATAAGTGATTTTTAAATCACTTATTTGAGTAGCAAATTCGAAGTTTTGTCACAAATTGTGATTTTGTAGTTTTACCAAAATTTTAAACACATAGGTTCAAAAAATATCTTTTCATTAGTAAAATTGAAAAAAATGATTTTTTTGCTTCTTTTAAGTCATGGTTTATGCCTTTGATGCTTTCATTTAGCTGCAAATTCTATTTTAGTTGAAAAAATGCTATAATAATGGCTTTACATAATGAACTGATACTTTCTTAACAGATTTTTCCCAGCAGTGGGAGTATTTTTCCTGTAAAGTTCAAGGTTTCATCTTTCAGATTATGTAATAAAATTCTACTGTTCGCGATAAAAATTTCACTGTTCGGGGTTGTTGAAATTAGTGGGGGTTATTAAAATAATGATACTTAAAGAAGTGATTTTTGGGAGGGAAATTCAGGTATGATACTTAAACAAGTGATTTGTATGTCATTATCCTAGATTCAGTACAAGGTCATCACCTGAAATGACCTGGTCATCCTAGACAACACAGATGTTGGTTCTGATAAGTTTAGAAACATAATTAGTCCCTGGATCATTAGTATTCTATATTTAAAGCTACAGTAAAATTAAATCACTTCTTCTAGTGATTATTTTGTACTACTTAAATAGGTGATTATTAAAGAAAGACAACTGTTACTTTCAACCTTTATGGAAATAATGTTACTTGAATCAGTGATTTAGAAAATCACTCATTTAAGTAAGTCCCCTGACTGGTATGGGCTTTGCTCATTGCTGAAGGCCGTACTGTGACTCTCATTGTATAGTTGTTAACTTCTGTGTTATTTAGTCTCTTGTGGAAAGTTGTCTCGTTGGCAATCATACCACATCTTCTTTTCTATTTAAATTAAAAAATAATTTCCTTATTCTGTTTAAAATAACTCATGAGAACTCGGTCTTGAAGGTTACACTGTAATGCTTACTGGTAATTTTGTGTTAACTTGAAGGTTACACTGTAATACTTACTGGTAATTTTGTGTTAACTTGAAGGTTACACTGTAATACTTACTGGTAATTTTGTGTTGACTTGAAGGTTACACCGTAATACTTACTGTATCTTGTGTTATAATTTCCAATTTTTCACATGATTGCGACACTGGAACAATATCCTCTACATAAATAGGTCTAGTAATACTCTCAAGTACTCTAGCTTTCCATACTCTAGGTTTTGGTCTTTGGACATTCCATTTTTTCCCTCCTCTTACAGCTGTCCATTGCCTTGATGTACACCTTACACAGCCTGATAACGGAAAATTACATACATGTAACATTCTTGTAAATGAAGGTTTCAATGTAGAAATATAAAAAACAAGATGTGGTATGATTGCCAATTAAACAACTCTCCACAAGAGAACAAAGCACATAGAAGTTAAACAACAACAAAAGTACACTAGCGGATTTAGGGGGTTCACAAACCCATCCCCCCCCCCCTTCCCGCTTAAAAATCTTAAAATAATTTTTGTATTAGTAAATAGAATATCCAGCACCGATTAGGGTGACACGTTGTCGCTACACTCCATTAAATATACACATGTCATAATTACATTGGCCTGAGGGGAACTTGATAATTAGAGGATCAAAGGATTTAGTTAAGACAATCCAAGGCTGCTATCTCTATATCTTATTACTTTGTTTGTTTTATGATTAAAACAACGTTTTCTGTTAGCTTGATTTGATGAAAAATACTTTTCACCCTATATATATCCATTAAATGTTTTTTTAGAAAAGGACACCTGCTGAATCTAAGGATATTGCAAACTTTATTTCCACATCTGTAGTTCCCTAAATGAAAAACTGGAATCCACATAGTTCTTTTCTTTTCATATTCGAGAAATGTTAATTTATAAGATGCTTCTAATATGCGTGGCTGAACTATCCCCCATGGATTGTATAAACAACTTCAAAGCACAGAATTTACTGCTATTTTTGCGCTTTGTTTGCTACTGACAACAACCCTGGACAGTTTAGAAAAAAACGTTCAGTATTGGGTAAAGCACAAAATGTAAATCTCACAAACAAACAAAAAAAGTACCAATAAACATTGGAGACCCATTGGTGGACTTTTGCTGTTGTCTGCTCTATGGTTGGGTTGTTGTCGCTTTGACACATTCCCCATTTCCTTTCTCAATTTTATTATTCACGTTCGCCCCCTTTCACTTTTGCACCCTACACGTTCGTTTATTTTGAGTAACCATATGCCGGATGAACAAAAAGTGTGCCGATTGTTGAAAAACATATGGTTTGGTTTACAAAGAAAACCTCTCTAATGTTCAAAAATGCCCCAAAATGACAAAAAAAAATCTTTTGACAATTTATGGATGGAATGTGAAAAACTATATCTCGAGGGAACGCGATTGATAGTTTAGATTATTTTTACAGATAACTGCTATGAATTTAAGCTGACAGCGACTATAGATCACACGCAATGGAGGCAAGATGAGAAGTAAACATGGTAAACAAATATGCATCAATAACCTTCGGGAGATATTCAGGTACAAATGTACATGTAGCACCTGTTTCATATTGTTTTGTTATGCAAGATTAATAAAATCTATTTTGTTTAGTTAATGTGTGACACAAATTTTTTTGTGAACACTTACATGACTTAGGCAAATTTGAAAGGTTATAAATAATTTTCAATTTCTGAATGTTATGGTTATTTTTTAGATCATGAAGATGACAGCTTAATATTGCAGCTCTCCGTTTCAACTTTAAGTTTGCAGGAAAAAAATAAATGCATGTTATTTCTATTTCATGAATAGTGAGGATAAAGAATTAGACCTTGTGAAACTTTCTGCAAAATCGTTGCCATAATATCGACTGGTTCTTTAGAGAACACATAGGAAACCGGTCAGACAGGATACCAGGTGTAAAATTCCGCAGCAAAAATATCTGATAACCAAAATATTTATACAAAGTATAATAGCCATGTACTTATTTGATGTGTACAATAAAAAGAAGGGACATTTTAACATGTATCGTGATAGATTTTTTTTGGACGTTAACAATGGCATTAGAAATACTACAGGAGCATATATATTAAATATACATGTACTGCTCCCAGAATACTAGTATTGTATTGTATGTCTCTGATTGCACAAATTGATATTTTGAAGATTTATACACCTTATCGCTATTCCCGGCTGACCCGTCCGCTTGAACTTTTGACGTCAACAACAATCACTTTTCCATTGTGGCGTCAGACATTTTGTTTTATGACGTCAAAATTTTACGGGAACCTGTGTGATTTCCAGCAATGGCGGACAAATAGCGATAAGGTGTATTCGAATCCGGGTCCGTTCGCACCCATTCACTTTCGCACCCTACATGTTCGCGCCCAATTTTAATTGGTTTTGTGTTTAATAACTTTGTAATCAAGTTTTGGCAAGTGTATTCTATAAGTATATTAATTGTTGTCATTGTCTCAAAATAAAGTGAGACAGCATTTTTTTTTGTGTTGAATAAATCTTAATCATGTTTCGGAAAGTGTATTGTTAAAAAAAATAAAAATAATCCTTTCTTAAAAAAGTCATGAGTGGGATTTTGTCAAAGTTTTATTTTGTGTTGAATAACTCTTAATCATGTTTTGGTTAGTGTATTGCTATAACTTTATTTCACTGACTGGCTTGTTTCAAAATAAAGTGAGATTCTGACTACGTTTTTTTTTTGTGTGTTGAATAAATTTTATCATGTTTTGGTTATAATTCGTATATTGCTATATTTTATTGTTTCATTGTTTCAGATCAAGGGAACCAAGCTATTAAAAACAATTATCTTTTATGTTTTTCATTTAAAATCTTCAATGTTTTACTCATACCAAGCTATAAATACATTCAGTATTTACACCAAAGTAATTTAAAACAACAATCATGATTTTCTAATTGTTCATCTGGAATTTGAATTAAAATTAGGGGCAAACTTGTAGAGTGAGAACGGACCTTGGGTGCGAACGTGCGAGGTGCGAAAGTGTATTGGGCGCGAACGGACCTGATACCGATTTATTCAATTTAACGACAACAAATTGTTATAGAAAATTGCTAACAAACTATGAATTAGTTACCATAATCTAAATGAAGAAAGACATTCAAATATTCAGGGATAGCAGAGAATGTGCTTTAATGGGAATGATATCATAGAGAATGACTTAAGACACCAGTGACAAATTATACAATGTATGATCACTCACTCAAGAAAATGAATCTACAAAATACATAGGCCTCACAAAATATTGACCCTTTATTAAAAATGGGACAAACATAACAACAATATGTAAACAAGTGAATGGTTTAGAGAGCGTGATACAAAAATATGTTCTATATCCTATTTTCAACACTCAACTTTCATCTTTTTCAAATTGTTCTAGTCATTTTTTATGTCCCACTGTCCAACTTCAGGATGAAAGCTGCAAAAAATCGTCCCTAAAATATGATACCTTTCTAATTTTAATGCTAAATTATAGTTTTTACTCAAATTTCAGTGTCCACTTGCTAAACCTAGAAAATGAAAGGCATCGGTGTACTATGGACACCTTCCTAGTTTGTGCATAAATATATGGGTTTTTAATGTTTCTACTTCACTTTGCTACAATCAATCACATGATGTCAAAAGATTAAGTTTACTCATTTCTTAATTCTATGCTCTTCTTATTTTGTTCATAAAAATTAATATATAAAGGATCATAGTTAGAAACTGAAAGGGAGCCGTTCACCGTAAACATATTAAATTTACACAAAATAGGAAAAAGGGAATAACTTCGGAAAAATTTAGAAAATAAAGAAATCTTGTCAATAATTTAAAAAGGAGATCGATGGAAATTATTATAGATTTGGCCCTTTGGCTTGGTATTATTGCAATGAAAAAACACCACAATATTAGAAAAAAGTGCAGATAAATGCAATCCGGATTATGCATATGATGACTCACATATTTCGTACAACTTGTGGATAAGGCTAAGGTGTCGATTTTCTGTTGCGCCGAATCATATATGAGACATAACCCTCAATTCGAATGTGACCTTAGGCCTACCGAATTAGACTTACTATCGGGTTTATAAATCACGAGCAAAACGACATGAGGAGCACTGAGGATCTCTTTTTACAATTCCGGAGCACATGTGATCCCTACAGTTTTTGATGGAGTTAGTGTTGCTGTATAGTTTTCTTTGTTGTTTTAAGTGTACTATTGTTTGTCCGTATTAGTATATTTTTTATCGTTTTAAGCCATGGTTTTGTCTGTTTATTTTCGACATGAGTTTGAGTGTCCTTCTTCTATCTTTTGCCCTTATTATAATACAGAATCAAAACAAAAAACCTTTTAAATGCTATCTTTTCTATCAGGAACATATAGTGATGTGACAAAAGTGTAAAAAGACGTCTATAGATTTCGAGTTTAATTTCCCTAAATATTTTTATTTTTATTTATGATTAAGATTTATATAGTCAAACAACGACTACTAAGCCAAAACAGTACCGTTTAGTAAGAGATTAGAAATAGAAAAACATCAAAATCAAAACCCTTTCACTGATTTGTAAAGATGACCTTTGACCTTAATTAAACCGAATAATGTGACAATATCAGGTCTTTACGACAGACATATTATTATAGTCAAGGTTTCCTCTTGCGAATAACATATCATACAGGTGTGCGTTCGGTTGGTGAGATTAAGGCAGCACAATGAAAAAGATTTTTTTATTTCCAATCTGCAACCTTTAAAATGTTGTTTCTTTCTTTAGCCTGTATATAAAATAATAAAAGAGGTATATATAGCTAGATAAAAGGTTAATCTTTTAAATGAATGCAATATTTTTGTAATTTGCAATCATTATGTAATTAATTATTATGCAAAAAATGGAAAAATCTTGGTCAGTTCACTTGAATGAATTTAGCTCTATTATCTCTATAACTGTACATAGAAATTTTACCGAAATCTTAACCAATACAACAGAAGCTACAAAATTGTGTCTCAAATTATCGCAATTAATTGTATTAATTTCTCTCATAAATCTCTAATTAGTGTAAACATCCTTACCACAAAAAGGTAGATAATATTTGATTATGTGTAAAATTTATCTTAAAAGTTTTAATTTACATTCTATCCAAAATCTGAGACAATCTTTTGTAGATAATGGCTCTAGGAACAACATATCATAAAATCAATCCTCTCGGGATATCCATGGAGAAGCTAATTTCAATAGAAAGTGGAAATTTCTTGTAAAATTTTGTAGACACAGTTAACATTATAATTGATTGCATAATTGCTGTATAATACTAACAGTGAATTAATCTGATAGCTATCCATAAATACCACTTTTATTAATTTTCAAGCATTATAAAGAAAGTTACAGCATTTTAAAACTTTTGGAATTGGAGGTATAAAATCTTTGTATTAAATTCCAAAATATCTGCCACCAGTCACCGCACTTATATTTATCAACCAACTAAGTACATTATTGCCAAAAATGATTGTTTATTAAAAATAACATATTTTCTGTAATGGCCCTGTTTTTCTGTAATGACCCTGTTTTTTTCTGTAATGGCCCTGTATCAAGTAGCCAGAAACCAACATTAAAGAACCATATAAAGGGATCACTGTTCATACTGTTTTTCAACACATAACTTCTTTCAACTGAATATCATGGATATTTGGTATATTTAAAGCATTATCATGTTAAAGTAAAAATATTTTTTTCAAACTTAACTGTCTTTAAAAGAGTAAGAGAGTACATCAAGTTGGCAGCAACATAACACTTAATTTGTTCAGTTGGTTAATAAATGTATTAAGAAATGGGTGTCAAGTTTTATAATGGCCCTGCATGTTATATGTCCTCGGTCAGTAATATTAAAAGGCCTCGGATGTCTGTAATGGCCATTCCGGACTTCCTCGACCATTATGGTGTCAGACCACCAATTACTCCCTCCAATTTAGAACGTAAAAGTAGCCCTACTCTGACACAAAATAGTGCTTTTGATGTCCTTGTTTACTTAAACTAACCAACAAATTTGCAGAAATGAAACTTTTGGTGAAAGAGAAATAGGCTAGATCATTTTGAGCCAAAATTTACTTGTCTATGAGTTTGCATTAAAAATTGAGGATTAATGCGCTCCATAGTATACTAATTTTAGAGTTCCAGAAAACCAGGTTTTTGTTTTGGAGTACCTCTGTTTGATGGTCAGTTATTTTGTTAGAAGGCTATATATATAGACTATTGTAGTTCAGTTTGGGGAAATTTATTACAAAAAGATTCAGATAGAATCATAAAACTTCAAAAAAGAGTAGCAAGAATTATACTGGAATGCGATATTTCTATTCCATCTAATTTCATGTTTTCTTCTTTAAAATGGCTATCTTTTACCAAAAGAATAAAATACCAACAATCAATTTTAATGTATAAAATTGTAAATGGGCTAACACCTGATTACTTAGCAATTCTAAATATTGATGATGTGCAACGCCACAACCTACGATCTGTCTCTAATAATGATCTTTTTGTTCCAAGGCCAAATACAAATTTTTATAAAAAATCTTTTCATTACTCTGCAACCAAAGTATGGAATAATTTACCACTCGAAATAAAAAAATGTCCTAATGTGGAATTATTCAAGAAACATAGTTATAATCATTTTCTTGAAAATTATATGCAAGTCAAATAATTTGTTTTTCTCTAACAAAACTATATCAAATATTGTCATTTATTACCCTTTGTATATTTTAGTGATTGAATTGTTGTATATACTAGTAATATATATTGTAATTTAATGTATCAATGTTAACTGTATGCATGTATTTTGTTTGAGGGCCTCAATGAAAATTAGAATTTTTCTAATTGAGTTACCCTCTTTAAATAAAGAATTTATTATTATTATTATTATTATTATTATTATTATAAAGGTATGGTGAAAATTGGCATGTAAAAAGCTGATACATGTACAATTAAGGATATACCTGGTTTCTATGAAGTTAAACTTAAGGTAAAATATTTAGAAAGCTGTGAAAATTGCAAAATTTGGTTGAACAGATAGGGATTTTTAATTGGTGGTCTGACACCTTATCTCAAACCTTGGACATATAACAGGGCCATTATAAAAACACCCATTCATTATAATAATACTATAATATTGATTTCTAAGATGATAACTATAACAGTCCATTATGGTACTTTATTAATTTAATTTTGTCTGTGGTCATCAGTTAAATCTAATGAAAAATAATAAATATCCGATTTGAATAATAAAATCCATACACATTAAAAGAGATATGTATTCATTGGAAAACAAAAAAAAAATTTTAAGCATTATATCAGAGGTTGACTTAAAAGTGCGGAACAACCGGATGTATATTTTTTAATTTCCGGAAGCGTCATGACAGCACCGCCTGGTTTTTCGTCTGCTTTTTTACCCCACATTAATTTTATGTGAAAAGAACGCACACAGTATATATATACAGTATGTCTAACACATATATGCACATCTCTCTCTCTGGGGTTCTCTCTAAATCTCCAAAAGCAGCGCTTAAATGAACCCTACATATCAAAACGTTGCTCAAAAACCATGAAAACACTGTCACTTGATTTATAACCTATGTCTATGATATCCTTCACATTTGGGTGCACTACGATGTAAAGATGCAAATTCATCAAGTTTGTAAAGAATCAAAGCATAAATTTTCACCACTGATGGACTAACTGTCTCATCACAAACACTATACTACTCTAAACCATTTCCCAGGCACTATTTTTTTTTTTTTTATTAAACCCTCTTGCTGCCAACCGTTTTTCAAGGTTGCATTTCATATGCAGGAAAATACAACAGGGCGAAGTCTGTGACTTAACATTACAAACAACAATGTCATTTGATATGTGACGCACGACATTATGACTGTTACCTTTGGGACCCTTGAAGAAAATCACAACAATTGACAACACTGTTTAATATTACGTCATTTAATTGAAAGAGATACAGCATTGATGAGAATCTTGCATAAGTTTTACCATTGACGAATATGTGTCCCTCCGGCACTTCCTGTCGGTTTGGACATATGTGTTTAAGGTATTTACGAAATGTACCAACTTTCCCATGATCATGATGGTGGACCTTCATGACCTTTATAGATGGCTTTGCATTATGGATATCCGGTCATTCCGGCCCCAAACCGATCCGGCGGTATTTTGGCCCCAAGTCAATTCCGCCCTAAGTCAATCAGGCCCGTGTTGATCCGTCCCGTGTCGATCTGGCCCCTTAATAAAATATGAATAAACTATATTGATTTTGGAGGAATTTGTGACAAATTTTAATAGTATTAATGGAATTTGCAAAAAATGTCATTGCAGATGGATGACAACAGATAAGTAAAGTATTGGAGTACCAGTTAAAGAACTATTTTAAATCAATACGAAACTGAGTGTTATTGTGTCTGTTTGTAAATTTAAGCAGCTTGAACATATTTTAAACTATGAAGTTATTTTCCATGATAACTTTGAAAGTCATGGCGATTTTTATTTTATTTAGATCACTAACAAAATAGCTAAATAAATATTTACATTCCAATGAACCTATAAAATTTAATTCATCATAATGACTTCAAATCATTAGTCTATAATTGGTTTGTTTATTCAACAATTGTCTGATGATTGTGAACTAAGGTGATGCCACTCGTAATCACTTAATTCAATCAAATCCTGATTAATTAAAGTTATGTAATCAACAAGGTCTTTATAGTTTGATCTTTTGTTTGGTGCATATAATAATAATTAATTGTATTTTTTTTTCAATTAACATATTTTTTTTTCATATAACACTTTGTTTTTTTTTTTTAATTTTGTAATGTGGAATATAGTCAATTTATATTTTTCTGCAAGTTGACAATATTTTGAATAGTTGTGTGTAGATAAAAAAAAAAAAAACAAGTTATATGAGTATCCATTATTCTTTATTGCAAGAAAATAACAAAACAATTACACTGAATGCTTTATTTTAAGGTACGCTTTGAAGAAGAAAAATAAAACATGTTGCAAATAAGCAGTAAATCATTTATTTTTTATTGAAATGATATACATGTTTTAAACTCATCTAAAGAAAACATTAGTCAAAGTCCTTTCTTTTTTTACAGTACACCTTTTACATTAATTTATAACAAAAATCATCAACATTTTTGAATTCCAATAAATTATTAATATATATCTTTATTTTTATTCCTGATAAATAAATTTTTAATTGGGGCCGGATCGACGTGGGGCCGGATCAACATGAAAGCTGCATTATGAATCTAGTGATATATTGTTTGCCTCAAATAACAGCCGAAATTCTGCCTTTTCCCCTAGAGAAAATTCCCAATTTTGAATTACTAAAAGAAAAGGCTTAAAATTCCTCCCAAAAAGGTCTACATTTCCCCCAAACAGTGATGGCATTGGTAGTAATGTTTGTAAATATTGTATTCATGTTATTATTTTGATAGTATAAAGCACTTTGAGATTCGGTTTTCTGATCAGAATCATCATGGTGTTTGTAACACATGTTGTTTTCAATGCATTAAGTACCATCATTGCTACTGGTTTTTTTTCCCCTCTCCGAAAAGTACCTTTTCCCGGTTGAAAATGTCTGACAACCAAAATATACATGAAAAAAAAGTGCAAAAAAGACAGCTAAGGTTAGCAAAAAATCAGAGATGTGTTTAGAATAATATTTCCTAATTTCAATAAAAAATATGCATTTTTCCCAATAAAAAACGGTAGAGGTAGTTTTGAAAAAAGACAACAATATCACCATACATGTCAACCTCTGACAATGGGAAATCATGTCATGACATGACATGATATGTAAAAAAGCGTGTGAAAACGTGTGACGTAGATGCAGACTTGTTAATATGAATGTGGTATATAATGTTCATAATTTCATACAAATTTGTGAATATAAAAAAACAATATATATATTCTACTGTGAACTTTTATTGTATTAAACAGTGGTCTGTTATGTTGCTTTTAAAGCACCACCACTAGGCACATATTCAAAACAACTGCCAGTTAGTTACATTTATTTGATAACAGCACACAATACAAATGTACATAGTCAAGTTCTGATCAGAATTCAGTGTCAATTTCTTTATAATTGAAAAGGCTCTCCCACAGTATGAATTGATATTTGACTGAATTAGCTTTATCAAGATTTGAAAGAATGTTCCCATTGCTATTGCCTGGTTAAAACTGGGTAGTTCATCAGAAGAAAGCTGGTACTATGAGAGCTGATCCAACTTACCTTTTACTGTTTGTCCATATAGAAAAATAAACAATACAGCATCCAAACAATTACTTCGAATTTTTCGGTATTTATCGCCGAATAAGGAAAAAACCTGAGAATAGCAATATCACTACTGTTACGACCAAAAAATTAAAAGAACGAAAAAGCGTGTAATTGCTTGTAAAGTGGTGAAAAGCGTGTACACGCCATGTGACAAAATCCTCGCGTGTAAACCGTTGAAAAAGCGTGTATTACATGCGAATATCATGTCACTTGACATGTATGAATATCACTAGAATCTAATGTTTTATTTGTTCATTCTTTAGATCATTACAGTAATAATAGACAGCCTGAGCAAATGAAGATAAGTAGAAATTAAAATATGGCAGATCTTCCCCAAGCAATCAGAGAATGGCTTACAGAATATAAGGTAACTATGAAAAATGATAGAAAAAATACAATAGAAACAATAAAAAATCATTAGTCAATTTAAACAGACAACATGACCATGATGACCCAAATTAAAAACTACAAAAATTTATGACATTAAAAAAAAATAATAGCAAAGATTCAGGAACTCAAATCCAACTAAATTCTGTTGGTGAACTTGTGTGTTTTGGAAAGTCATTCCATTGCATTGCATTTTACAAATACACAAAATTTAGTTTCACTCTATATATATATTAGTACATGTGGTCATTTTTCATATTTTACGCAGGATACAGGAAATTTTAATACATATAAAGGTTAAATTCAATATAAAAATGAACATGTATACAAGGCTCCATGTTGAAAACTGTACTTTAACCTATAATGGTTTAAATTTACAAATTGTGACTTGAATGGAGAGTTGTCTCATTGACATTCATGCCATAGTTTGTCTATTTAATTTATACATGTTTCTCGTTTTTTAGCTCACCTGGCCCGAAGGGCCAAGTGAGCTTTTCTCATCACTTGGCGTCCGTCGTCCGTCGTCGTCCGTCGTCGTCCGTCGTCGTTAACTTTTACAAAAATCTTCTCCTCTGAAACTACTGGGCCAAATCAAACCAAACTTGGCCACAATCATCATTGGGGTATCTAGTTTAAAAAATGTGTGGCGTGACCCGGTCAACCAACCAAGATGGCCACCACGGCTAAAAATAGAACATAGGGGTAAAATGCAGTTTTTGGCTTATAACTCAAAAACCAAAGCATTTAGAGCAAATCTGACATGGGGTAAAAATGTTTATCAGGTCAAGATCTATCTGCCTGAAATTTTCAGATGAATCGGTCAATCGGTTGTTGGGTTGCTGCCCCTGAATTGGTAATTTTGAAGAAATTTTGCTGTTTTTGGTTATTATCTTGAATATTATTATAGTTAAAGATAAACTGTAAACAGCAATAATGTTCAGCAAAGTAAGATCTACAAATAAGTCAACATGACCAAAATGGTCAGTTGACCCGTTTAGGAGTTATTGCCCTTTATAGTCAATTTTTAACCATTTTTCGTTAATTAAAGTAATCTTTTACAAAAATCTTCTCCTCTGAAACTACTTGGCCAAATTAATCCAAACTTGGCCACAATCATCTTTGGGGTATCTAGTTTAAAAAATGTGTGGCGTGACCTGGTCAACCAACCAAGATGGCCGCCACGGCTAAAAATAGAACAAAGGGGTTAAAATGCAGTTTTTGGCTTATAACTCAAAAACCAAAGCATTTTGAGGAAATCTGACAGGGGATAAAAATGTTTATCAGGTCAAGATCTATCTGCCCTAAAATTTTCAGATGAATCGGTCAATCGGTTGTTGGGTTGCTGCCCCTGAATTGGTAATTTTGAGGAAATTTTGCTGTTTTTGGTTATTATCTTGAATATTATTATAGATAGAGATAAACTGTAAACAGCAATAATGTTCAGCAAAGTAAGATCTACAAATAAGTCAACATGACCAAAATGGTCAGTTGACCCGTTTAGGAGTTATTGCCCTTTATAGTCAATTTTTAACCATTTTTCGTAAATTAAAGTAATCTTTTACAAAAATCTTCTCCTCTGAAACTACTTGGCCAAATTAATCCAAACTTGGCCACAATCATCTTTGGGTATCTAGTTTAAAAAATGTGTGGCGTGACCTGGTCAACCAACCAAGATGGCCGCCACCGCTAAAAATAGAACATAGGGGTAAAATGCAGTTTTTGGCTTATAACTCAAAAACCAAAGCATTTTGAGGAAATCTGACTGGGGATAAAAATGTTTATCAGGTCAAGAACTATCTGCCCTGAAATTTTCAGATGAATCGGTCAATCGGTTGTTGGGTTGCTGCCCCTGAATTGGTAATTTTGAAGAAATTTTGCTGTTTTTGGTTATTATCTTGAATATTATTATAGTTAGAGATAAACTGTAAACAGCAATAATGTTCAGCAAAGTAAGATCTACAAATAAGTCATCATGACCTAAATGGTCAATTGACCCCTTAAGGAGTTATTGCCCTTTATAGTCAATTTTTAACAATTTTCATTAATTTGGTAAATTTATGTAAATTTTTACCAAATATAGTTCTCTGTTACTAATGGGCAAAGTTCATGATAGATATAATTGTAAGAAGCAAAATCGTTCAGTAAAGTAAGAACTTCAAACACATCACCATCACCAAAATACAATTTTGTCATGAATCCATTTGTGTCCTTTGTTTAATATGCACATAGACCAAGGTGAGCGACACAGGCTCTTTAGAGCCTCTAGTTTAATATAGATTAGACTGTTGGTTTTTCCCGTTTGAATGGTTTTACACTAGTGATTTTGGGGCCCTTTATAGCTTGTTGTTAGGTGTGAGCCAAGGCTCCTTGTTAAAGGCTGTAACTTAACCTATAATGGTTTACTTTTAAAAATTGTTATTTGGATGGAGAGTTGTCTCATTGGCACTCATACCACATCTTCGTTTATCTATTTACATATCTTCTTTCTCAGGTGCAAGATTTTCTCTCTGCATTGACCACCTATTGGTGGTCATTTGCCTGTTATCTCAATATCTTCTCTTTTATCGGGTTGTTGTCTCTTTGACATATTTCTATTCTATTCTCAATTTTATTAAATATTTGTCAATGAAAAAAATGTATAATGTAGAGTCATTGTATTTGGCGTACAGAACAATTTTAATGGATATCCTTTGTAAATCAAGTCTCAGTACATAATACCCTTACCTTAATCTACAAAATAATTGTCAAAAATACTTTTGGGGCGAAGACATAAGCAACTTTTTACAAATATCAGTACCTTGCTGTTTGGCCTATTTCTATAAGCCACAATAAATTTATTCTTTTGATATCTCCGGGAAAGTAATTCAACCATATACATTTTCTTATCAAAAGAGGTTAATTTGCCAGTATATATATTCTGACAGAAAGTGGAAAAAGAGGTATAAGGTAAAGGACCCAATTCATTTTGCAATTTGGATTTTTGATTATCTCCCCTTTGCTGTGTTTTGTTTACTTTTTCAGTCTTTTTCAACTGCCATGTTTTGTAGACATTGTTTTCTATTGTTCTTTTGTAAACCTTGTTTTCTAATGCTGTTTTCTATTGATGTTTTGTAGACTTTGTTTTCTAATGCTGTTTTCTATTGATGTTTTGTAAACCTTGTTTTCTAATGCTGTTTTCTATTGATGTTTTGTAGACCTTGTTTTCTAATGCTGTTTTCTATTGATGTTTTGTAGACCTTGTTTTCTAATGCTCTTTTGTAGACCTTGTTTTCTAATGCTGTTTTGTAAACCTTGTTTTCTAATGCTGTTTTCTATTGATGTTTTGTAGACCTTGTTTTCTAATGCTGTTTTCTATTGATGTTTTGTAAACCTTGTTTTCTAATGCTGTTTTCTATTGATGTTTTGTAGACCTTGTTTTCTAATGCTGTTTTCTATTGATGTTTTGTAGACCTTGTTTTCTAATGCTCTTTTGTAGACCTTGTTTTCTAATGCTGTTTTCTATTGATGTTTTGTAAACCTTGTTATCTTATGCTGTTTTCTATTGATGTTTTGTAAACCTTGTTTTCTAATGCTGTTTTCTATTGATGTTTTGTAGACCTTGTTTTCTAATGCTCTTTTCTAATGCTGTTTTCTATTGATGTTTTGTAGACCTTGTTTTCTAATGCTGTTTTGTAAACCTTGTTTTCTAATGCTGTTTTCTATTGATGTTTTGTAGACCTTGTTTTCTAATGCTGTTTTCTATTGATGTTTTGTAGACCTTGTTTTCTAATGCTCTTTTGTAAACCTTGTTTTCTAATGCTGTTTTCTATTGATGTTTTGTAGACGCTGTCCCCAGAAGAACTAAACACATACAGTAGTACAGTTAGACATAATGATGAACTGGTTTCCTGTTTATATCATCTTTTTAAATCAGAAACAGATTCACAGGTACTAACAAATATTGATCTGTATTAACAGAAATAGATATATGTGACTTTGATGGAGAGTTGTCTCATTGGCACTCATACCACATCTTCCTATATCTATATATGTAATGACACAATTAAGCAATGCAATATATAATATTCATAGATGGTGTCAGCATAAGTAGTAAACATGAAGTCATGATACCAATAAGAAATCTACTGGTCTCCGACAGATCCATTAGGGGTCACCACAAGACTATGTTAAACCAATCACAACATTAGTAATTTACATGAAGTGTGATAAGATCCTATATGTGGTTTCTCTGATCTCTTAACATTGAACTATCAATCAAATTGAATCACCAATATTAATTACCACTTCATATTGCTTGACTAAGAGGAGCCAGGATTGATATTGGAATCGTTACAAATTTATTTTTGGTCTAAAGAAATTAATATAATAAACAATCCACAGTTTTAACATCTTTTTCCCCTGGTTGTCCTTGGAGAAAATGTCCTCAATACTATTTTTATTGCAAGATATCAGTATTGTGTCATATCTTTACCTAATTTTGGTGGTCAGGTTCTACAGACCACTATGTTTCCAGAACTCTGGCAATCTCAGAGACTTGAATTAAAGGTAGATAACTCTGTTTTACAATTAATTGTGGAATACAGTGTCCTGAAACAAATTTATATTTATTTGTAATTTCTCTGACTCAAACAAATGAATGTATGTATAAAGAATGTTTTTGTATGTTTGTATGTTTAATTCTTTTGCTTTGATTCAATAAAAAATTCAATTGTTTGTAATAATAGCTATTATAAGAAAACAAATGACAGACTTAAATTGAAGGTAGATAACTCTGACAGATTCAGTCTTCAGAAAATGAGTTATCTGCCTTTGGTAGTTTCCGATGTTGAAAGTTATGTACATTAAATCAAGATTATCAACTGGTATTTGTCCTCTTTGAATATGGTCTGGTATTAAGGTAACAGTCTTGTATTTGACTGCTCAATAGGCTGAATGGTAATGCCTCATACCACGATGAATACAAATTTATGAAACCTGGAAGTCAAAACTAATTGTTTCTACTTTCTGCTGACCACTTCCTGTCAACTTCTACTTTCCTGGTTTGCAATTCTAAAAAAGAGGCAACATTTTTATCACACAGAAAAACATTGAGTTCAGAAAAAAGTCTAAATAAATGAACTACTTTATTTCACTTCATGTTTATTAAATAAAACTAGTTATAAATAATACATGACATAATTTTACATAAATAAGGCCGTTAGTTTTCTTGTTTGAATTGTTTTACATTGTCTTATCGGGGCCTTTTATGGCTGACTTTGCGTTATGGGCTTTGCTCATTGTTGAAGGCCGTCTGGTGACCTATAGTTGTTAATGCCTGGGTCATTTTGGTCTTTGTGGATAGTTGTCTCATTGGCAATCATACCACATCTTCTTTTTTATATACATATATTAATAAAGTATATTAACATGATTAATATGTTTTACTTTCTTGAATGATCTCTCCTTGCAATTTATAAAAAGAAAGAAATTAAAAAGAAAAGACTAACTTGATTGGTCATAAAATTTGAAAACTGGATTACTCAAAAACTAATAATTGTAAATACACATTTTTTTCACAGAGTTATGTTTGATTATAATAGTTTTAAAATTCTTTGATATTTTCCACTTGGTTGAGTTGGGATCCCGCTAACATGTTTAACCCCGCCACATTATTTATGTATGTGCCTGTCCTAAGTCAGGAGCTTGTAATTCAGTGTTTGTCGTTTGTTTATTTGTTACATATTTGTTTTTCGTTCATTTTTTTTACATAAATTAGGCCATTAGTTTTTTCGTTTGAATTGTTTTACATTGTCTTATCGGGACCTTTTATAGCTGACTATGCGTTATGGGCTTTGCTCATTGTTGATGGCCGTATGGTGACCTATAGTTGTTAATGTCTGTGTCATTTTGGACTTTTGTGGATAGTTGTCTCATTGGCAATCATACCACATCTTCTTTTTTATATTGTATCACATGTTTTGAAAATAATTCCAGAACAAGATTTCAACGAGACTGAAACGTTGGAAGAATACATCCTTAAGAGACCCACTATAATTAGCTAATTTTATCCACTGAAAAAGTGCTTATCTCTCTTAAATGTCACTGTCTGCAATAGTGCTGTATCAAAACTGTACCTAAATATAATTTAGACTTTTTCAGACTACACATTTTCCATCAGTAATTTTGATTTTATTAACCATACTTATGACAATTTATTCTGATAGTTGAACAAAAAAAACATCCATATAAAAACAGAACAGGTCTCAAAATAAGGGTGGTTTGGGGTACACGAAATAGCCTACCACTTTTTAAGTTATCACTCTTTGATCTGTTATTACAATATAATGAATTTTGATATGAGTGTCATACAAATGAGAGGTTTAGCTAGTGATGAAACCAGATAGGTTTAATTTACCATTTTCTACATAAGGCCATACCAAGTCAGGAATATGAGAATTATTTTCCATTTGTTTGATGTGCTTGAGGACTTTTGATTTTGGGAATTTTCTTTTGTGTTAGGGATGTACTTTGGTGAAATTTAAAAAATCAAGAATTTAAAATTGATATTATAAGTCTAGTATAATACACTCGCCTTGAGACTCAGACTTTTGTCTCATATTTGCATTGGTATTATTTGGGCATGGGTCTCAAATCAAAAAGAAAAGAAATCTACGATCTGCTTAAATTTTGGTAAATGACCTTATATGAGCTTTTCAAGTCTTATGTGAAAAGAAAAATGGGTGTTACAGGGCAAAATATTTTACCCTGTATCATCATGATCATAGGAAATAAACAAGGAGTCCGAACATTTGACATAAATTTCTAAATTCACCTAAGTACATCCTTAAGTATTTTTGATATTTACCTTCCTGCAATCATAAAAAAGAATTCAGTATATAAACCAATCCTGGATTATTGTAATTTCAGAGGTCTGAAATGGTTTTAAGAGAATTCTGACCAATTTATGGCACATGCAAAGATAGATTGATATTATTTAAGCCTAAAAAAATGCTACCTATATATATGTTTATAGAAATTGTCAATAGACTCCTGAAGTTGTCAAACGATTCCTTAT
Organism: Mytilus edulis; assembly: GCA_019925275.1. NCBI lineage: Eukaryota > Metazoa > Mollusca > Bivalvia > Mytilida > Mytilidae > Mytilus > Mytilus edulis. Next base: position 2,388,976 of record CM034358.1, on the reverse strand, counting down.
AGCATGTTGGCTATTGTCTTGAGAAGTATATTAACGAATAGAGAGAAACTGAGCAGCAAAATGAAATCTTCAATTTAATAAACAGAACTTATGGAGTTACTGGCCATAAATTACAATTTTAGTGGTGTTTTATTACAATTATCCCATAAACTTTAATGGATGCAGACAAACTTGTCAAGAACTTAAAAAGAGTGACTTTTAACTCTATCAGCTGTCCCCTTATTTTGGTAAATAGGTTTTCCATTATTATTTTAAAACATATTCTGCAATGGTATCTTGATCATAATTTTATTTAATGATAGAAAGATAGTTGTTTCTGTTGCTAATGATTTAAAGGGTTTCATCAAAACATAGAAAACAGTTGTACTTCCTCTCCTTGTTATTGAGAGGAGGCATTTTGAAACCCCACATGACCTTAGAATTTGTTTCTGGTTCTAATTTTAGAAAATAAAATTTTCCGATTTGATTTATTTATCTTTCACGATGTTATCAGAGCTGTTGAAGAACTGAAATAATATCTTCAGATATTGTAGATTTTAATTGAAACACTAATTTTAACTGTTTAGTACGGTAAATATGGTAAACTTTTATTGGGATATAATTTATGTATCCTTAAAGATACACTCGCCCTGCACACCATGTATCCTCAAGGATACATCCACCCTGCGCATTGTGTATCCTTGTGGATACACGCGCTGCGAAAAGGTTAAAGGTTACATTTTTTAACAAGGTTAATTTTAAAGCTCATACTCATAGGAGCAATTTGCTTTATTCCCAATTGTTTGATATTTTGAATAACTGTCTACCCAAAATAGAAGCAGGGTACCAGGAGATCAAACTTATATGCATACAAATGAAGCAAATATTTATATACACACCTGTCTGCCTGTTATTTGTACAACAGTTTGCTGATTACAAGATAAAATAAATGACCCTTAAATGTTAATGTTTATTTTTAAAGTGTCACATTCACATATAATTTGTAGATTTATTCAAATCATATAAAAATCATCGTCAGATGTTAATATTGATAACTGAATAACCTTTTAAATCCTATGTCTGTTTAATTTAAAGGTAATTAAGGATAGCAAAAGCAATAAATTGATAAAGTAGATATTAAGACAATTTCCAGTTGGCTTGTCAGTTGACTTGTCACTTTATTGATATATATTAATTAGGTTTACATGGCTAACAAGAACTTTATAGGAAGACTGAAACATTGTACAATTAGTTATAATATCTGACATAAAGCCAATTATTACGTTGAATCTTTTAAATTGTGATGTAAAAAGGAGTAGGGTCGGTAAGGACCGATTTTGGCCTCAAATTTCAGTTTCATCCGACGAAAGATTTTGACCACTTTTTAAACACTTAAGTGTCTATTTCATATGATTCAATTAATTTATGTGAAAGATTTTAACTTATTTAGTCATTAAAACCGCTCCGATTCAAGCTCAAATATGAAAAATCTACCAAATATGCGAAAAAATGTCACTTTTCAGATGGTTTTTGTCAAAAACGAAAGTGGCCGCATCCGTGTTCATCCTCAATCTTTATATATGTTATGTATTATCATCAAATACAACTTCCATTTCAATATTTTGGATGAACACGAATGCGGCCACTTTCGTTTTACACGGAAACCGTCTAAAATTTAACTAAAATGCTGGAATTGTGAAGATTTCAGTAATTTAGCATGACTTATTGGTGCTAGTACCCAATATATGTGCATTGTATTGTCAAAAACAGTCCATATTTATGTAGGAGAACCATTCTACTATCCAATAAATAACTAAAAGTTTACATTTTAACAATTTTGTAAAACTGCTATATTTTGGGGCCGAAAAGGGGTCTTACTGGACCTACTCCTTTACAGGAACTTGGACAAATTTGTATAAAAGTGTAAATATGTCTATTCTTATGTGTATACCTGACTTAGAATAGTCCGTTCGTCTGTGCGTCCGTTCGTCCGTCTGTCGGTTCGTCCGTCCGTCCGTTCGTCTGTCTGTCCGTCCGTCCGTCTGTCCCGCTCCAGGTTAAAGTTTTTGGTCAAGGTAGTTTTTGATGAAGTTGAAGTCCAATCAACTTCAAACTTTGTACACATGTTCCCTATGATATGATCTTTCTAATTTTAATGCCGAATTAGAGTTTTTACCCCAATTTCACGGTCCACCGAACATGGAAAATGATAGTGTGAGTGGGGCATTCGTGTACTGAGGACACATTCTTGTTATATATGCTTCATATTTGTTTTCAGGTTCAGGTTCATGACAATTCATGTAAGACAGACAAACTTCTCGTTTGAAGATGCTACAAATTTTTTGATTTGTTGAATAACATGAATAAAATATTTAGTCACTCTCCTCAATTGGTTCGATTGTTTACAATTTGCAGTCTGTTACGTGTACACCTGGTACACGAGACTGTGTAAACACATAACTTTTAATCAGAATAGGTATTTTGACCAGATCTGATTATTTTAATGTGGATAACGTCCGTATGGGAGCGTATACCACTATTGTGACTAGAACCTCAATTGGTTCAATAAATTTCAATCAGAAAAGGGAATCTGCCCATTTCTGATTGTTTTATTTGGAAAACGTTCCATACAGGGAGCGTAGACCAACAGTGATACTGTTTTAACAGTTGATAAATACATCACAATCAGAATAGGGATTTTGCCCACAACTGATGATGTTTTTTTGGTTAACCTTCCATTCAGGGAACATAAACCATATTTATTGAAAATAAAACGTGCTCAATGGATCACTATAGACTTAAAATAGAATAGGGATTTTGCCCAAGTCTATTTGATTAATGTTGACATGTTTCATACAGGAAACATAGGAACTAGAACAACATGCATGATTTAGAATCTATAAGTTGCATTCATTCTAATAAAATACAGATTTGATATCTTACATAAAATTAAATCATAACTATTTATTGATTGCACATTGATATTTATGGAGCATAGAATTGCACGTGGATGATTGTTGCAAATAAAATAAATTAGAATCAGACTAGTGAATTTAAGTCCAGGTCTATCTGACTTTTCTAGACATCCTTCCACCCAGGGAACATTATGTCTACTTTTATAATATTTTAAAACAACACAAGCATAGCTAATATTTTGTTGCACATTGTTTTTTGTGATGAACCAACAGTTTAGTCAATTAACATATTTGCTCATATTGAAAATATATTGAACAAGTGTCTGGAAATAGTCAAGACAGATATTAAAGACACTAAAATGATACATTGTTATCTAGTACAATACAAATGTGATTGTAGTTTAAGCATACCAATACATACTTTTTTTTAAATATGTCCAGTTTAAATCAGGACAGTAATTCTAGAAGCCTGAAATATTTTTCGAGAACAGCAAATTGCTGTAAATATTTAATTATTTTTTTTTACTGATAAATAATTCTCCAATGCTCTAACAGACATGGAGACAGTAAGAATGGAGCACTGTTCTAAATACAGTTGATAGCTTGTGACAACTCTTTTTACTAATATTAAATTTCATGGTCAGTTTACTTATGACAAGAAGAACATGAATATTATAAGTATGAACTGCTATAACCAATTGTTTGTTTTTTGTCGGCAATAAGGAAACAAAGGCTTTTATATGTTTTTATGTAAACATTAGATTGTCTATTGAATAAATAGTTTAGGGGATGCCATGATGCATTTCACAAAGACTCATTCAAGGTAATGGCTTATATATTGATTACATAATTCAGAGTGTACATTGCCAATGCATTTATTAAATATAATATGTACTAATTCTGTTTTGTTTTGAGTACACAAAAAAGAGGTGATAACGTAAGACTTAAGAGACTATCTTACCCTCACTATATGGGAATCACTGTCAAATTATACATATATCTTCCAATCATGAAAGCAAAAGGAGTTTGGATGTTCTTTTTAAGATAGAAAATTATGCCTTAATTTACATCTTAAGTTTTCTAAGCAATGCCAACAGATGGGCAAGTTTCTGCTATAAGGATTCATTCATTGGGTCTGTTTTATTCTTAATGTGAGATTGGTAGAACCCAACAGTTTATGCAATGGCTACACATTGTTTTTCCTAGAGTTAAATATTGATTCAGAATTCTGAAGTATAGAGGACTCAAATATGCTGATTTATAGAAACAAGATTATCATTAATTTAGATCTTGTAAAAAAATTAGTAAAATATTGGTAAATAAATAAATAAGATTTAAAGCATTGTGGATGCAGGATTTATTTAAAATGCTAGACATGGTCTAGGAAATTGAAGTAGTTTTCAAGATTTGAAACTATCTATTATACAGCTCTTTATATAAACCTTTTATTTAGTCAGTCTTTATGAGATGCAGAAAAAAAGAAGAGGTGTTTTTTTTTGGAGTAACACATGATGTACGTACCAATATAAACATATAATATATATACATTTCAATTGGTTCTCAAATTTTAGCACCAGTGTAGAAGCAGTTAATCTAACAGCAAAATGTAGGAAAAGCAATTTATTTAAAAGACTGATTAATAGTTAGCAAATAGCTTTCAATAGTCTAAGAATAAGTACATGGAAGTAAAATATAGTATGATAATTCCATGATTATATCAAATCAAATGCGAGACATTTTCTTAATATTATACCTAAATATTAAAATGTCACTGTTTATTTTTTATTTTTGCTCATTATAAGCATAAAGTTACAAAAATCTAGTCTGGTCAAAGTCAAGTTGTGTATTATCTACATGCAGGAAGGTTTTCCGAATGCATGTGATTTTAACCTCGGAATTGATGGTAATTATTCACTTTTCAATTTCCATATTACCAGCCAGAATAATATAAATATATAGCATAGAGTTAGTATCTTATGCAAGAATATGCTACACAAAATTGAAATGTGTTTATTTTAAACAATTACTTTGAATTTTGATTCAATTTTGTTTTGAAAGATGTGATTATTTAAATCACATTAATTTTGTTTTTGCCAAATCTGGGGACAAATGCAAAATTCTTCTGAGTGACTAAGTTAACCAAATGACTGGGTTGAAGTCACAAAATACTACCAAAAGCTGTTTGGTTGATATATATTGAATCATATCAGAATGTATAGGATTCAGATGAGGTGAACCAAGACAGAAATAAAATGAGCATTTTTGACAGAAACCATTTCTGAAATAACTAAGAACACTTAAGGATACTGCAAGTTAGTACAAGTGTTTTCCATATTGCCAAACAAGTGTTTTTCTTTAAATACAACTATAGAACTATATTTGACAAGTTGCATTTTAGTATTTCTGATAGCGAAATAATTTCTGAAATTAATATAAACAATTATCAAGAGCAACATACAAGAGTTGTTCATTATGTCAAATTTTTTGTTTTCTTTAAATTTGGAACTGTACATGGCAAGATATTCTAGAAAGTTAACCGTTGTCAAATGTTAATTAGAAATATCAAAACATTTTATTTTAGACAGATTTTTCATAGCTGGAGAAAATCATCTGTTAGCATTCTTTTTGGACTTATAAGGACAACAATCATGGCTTTAATTCAGCTCAACATCCAAATGTTCTGTGGAAGCAGTATATCAATGGAAACATGTATACTGAAACTTTTCCACTGATTTGTCCATTTCTGTATTTTTACACTTGAGTAGTCCAATACAAAACAAAAATATTGGTCATGGTTGAAATGGTAGACATTGTATTCAAAGGTTCTACCACTCATAGAAATTTTATCAGATTTTTAAAATTTAGTCAGTTTAGAGAATTGTCATTATACAATAGTACAAGACTTCTCTTGATGAAAATATTTTATTCTAAATCTATAAAATATTAAAAGTAGTATATCTAGCAGAGAAGCAAATTCTCAGGGACTATAACTTTAAAAAAGTTTAAAGATTAATCCAGATTTAGCATAATCATGAAACAACTTTGGTTTGAGTCTTTAATAAACTTTGATTGTATTAAGGACACCTATTTACAAAGTATATTTTAATTGATTATAATTCTTTAATTAAGTAGAAAAGAATTTATTTCCAAAGATGTGATATTGATCAGGTTATCAAAAGATGACAGCAATCATATATTATCTGTTATTATATTAACATAGAGAAAACAATGGAAAGTTAAAGAAAGGTAATAATGTTTCCAAATAAACTTAAGTTTCAAAGTGGAAAGTAATGAAATTAAGGTTGGATTAGTTCTGGTCGATTTGTACAAGCAACAAGAACAACCTATTCAGAAATAAATGCTTATTTACTGTTGCATAAATATTACAACACATTTAGCTCATAATGAAGGAGCTTTAATATAATTATTTCTATACTGACCTGCAGATTATTTATTCATCAGATATAGAAAGATGGGGTATATATACATGTGAGTGCCATTGAGACAACTCTACATCAAGTCTATTAATTTTGCATACTTGTATTTATACAATCTGCAAAGTTTGCCATTGATACATATAGTTATGCAGCATAGCTTCATTGTATAATAAATTCAGTAATTTCGGTTTTTACTAATATCCGTATTTACAAAATTTTAATGGAGTTACTTTTAAAAAAAATTTCACATAATTTTTTATATGTTGAAATTGTATGTGTGTGAGAGAATTTATCCTCCACCAAATGAAATACTGCTTGTTAATCAGTAAATATTCTATATAATATAAATGTAATTTCATGGTAAGTATATTTAACCAAATTCATATAAAATGGTAATTTTTGAAATCTCAAGAAGAGATTTTATATGAATTTATAGGGTTAAATATACTTACCACAATCCACCACCACCCCTGGAATAAATTCAGTTTTTTGTTCACTTAATTGAAATAATTCAATTAAACGACAAATTAAAACTAAAGCTAGTGTATGTTACACAGGTGAACTATGACGTAGGTGAGTACATCTCATGGATGTAATTTTTAATCACCTAGTTAATTGCGATGAGAACATGTTGTGAAAGCAAACATATTCTATATAATATAAATGTAATTTCATGGTAAGTATATTTAACCCTATAAATTCATATAAAATCTCTTCTTGAGATTTCAAAAATTACCATTTTGGCTTGTTCATATACAACAGTCATGACAGTATCCAATAAGGCATTTAGGGATACCAATTTACTTCTGACGAAAAGAAAGATTTTTAGGATGAAACTGTTCAATTGACTTGTTAAGGAAGAAATTAAAGAATGATGAAAAGTCAATAAAAACACAATTCTTAAACAGATATTTTGTTCCTATTAAAACTTCATAATAAATATTATTGATATTTTATAATGAAGCTTTATGAAGAACACTAGGAAATCTTGCTTATTATTCGACTATAATTATTTGACTTGTTTGATGAACGTTCGTAACTGAAGAAGGAGAACTTTGAAGGAGATATTTTGTCAATGTTGTTAGAAGTACCTGTTCATATTAAAAATTATCTTAGATTTCACAATGAAGTAGCATCAAACTGACATTTCAGATAATTAATCATTTTTACACAGTTTATCTGTTACCATGGAAACCCAAATATGGAACTACGGTAAACAAGTTTTCTACCTGATCAAGGTATTGATTTAACATGTTAAAGGCATTTATAATTAAATGGGGATTATTTTTTGTTACCATGGGAACAATAACTGCCATTAATTTGACACTAATGAGGGACATTTGGGCAGTAATCAGGTGCACGATAGAAAAACATCAAACGTAATAAAGAAAGGTAAATTAAATCAAAGCTGAACATTTAAACATAAGAAGACACAATGTCAAAGTGAAAAATTATCTAATGATGAAAAATGGAAATAAATATATAGGTTAATTAGCCTTCAAATTTTATACTAGATTCATGACTATCTGTAAACTTTAACAATAAAAGGGAACCACTTTTAATTATCAGATTTGTTTTAATATCTTGTTAAAGGGACTTAAGATTCCAAATCTAATAATCTAATGTTTTACATTGTCTTAATACAGAGTTTTATCCTTAAATGTTTTACATTGTCTTAATACAGAGTTTTATCCTTAAATGTTTTACATTGTCTTAATACAGAGTTTTATCCTTAAATGTTAAAAATTACATTGTCTTAATACAGAGTTTTATCCTTAAATGTTAAAAATTACATTGTCTTAATACAGAGTTTTATCCTTAAATGTTTTACATTGTCTTAATACAGAGTTTTATCCTTAAATGTTTTACATATAGTCTTAAGACGAAGTTTTTATCCTTAAATGTTTTACATTGTCTTAATACAGAGTTTTATCCTTAAATGTTTAACATTGTCTTAATACAGAGTTTTATCCTTAAATGTTTTACATTGTCTTAATACAGAGTTTTATCCTTAAATGTTTTACATTGTCTTAAGACAAAGTTTTTATCCTTAAATGTTTTACATTGTCTTAATACAGAGTTTTATCCTTAAATGTTTTACATTGTCTTAATACAGAGTTTTTATCCTTAAATGTTTTACATTGTCTTAATACAGAGTTTTATCCTTAAATGTTTAACATTGTCTTAATACAGAGTTTTATCCTTAAATGTTTTACATTGTCTTAATACGAAGTTTTTATCCTTAAATGTTTTACATTGTCTTAATACAGAGTTTTATCCTTAAATGTTTTACATTGTCTTAAGACAAAGTTTTTTATCCTTAAATGTTTTACATTGTCTTAATACGGAGTTTTATCCTTAAATGTTTTACATTGTCTTAATACAGAGTTTTATCCTTAAATGTTTTACATTGTCTTAATACGAAGTTTTTATCCTTAAATGTTTTACATTGTCTTAATACAGAGTTTTATCCTTAAATGTTTAACATTGTCTTAAGACAAAGTTTTTATCCTTAAATGTTTTACATTGTCTTAATACGGAGTTTTATCCTTAAATGTTTTACATTGTCTTAATACAGAGTTTTATCCTTAAATGTTTTACATATAGTCTTAAGACGAAGTTTTATCCTTAAATTTTTACATTGTCTTAATACGAGTTTTATCCTTAAATATTTTACATTGTCTTAATACAGAGTTTTATCCTTAAATGTTTTACATTGTCTTAATACAGAGTTTTTATCCTTAAATGTTTTACATTGTCTTAATACAGAGTTTTATCCTTAAATGTTTTACATTGTCTTAATACAGAGTTTTATCCTTAAATGTTTTACATTGTCTTAATACAGAGTTTTATCCTTAAATGTTTTACATTGTCTTAATACAGAGTTTTATCCTTAAATGTTTTACATTGTCTTAATACAGAGTTTTATCCTTAAATGTTTTACATTGTCTTAAGACGAGTTTTTATCCTTAAATGTTTTACATTGTCTTAATACAGAGTTTTATCCTTAAATGATTTACATTGTCTTATAACGAGTTTTATCCTTAAATGTTTTACATTGTCTTAATACAGAGTTTTATCCTTAAATGTTTTACATTGTCTTAATACGGTTTTATCCTTAAACTGGATTTATGACATAGTTTTATCCTTAATGGATAATGACATAGTTTTATCCTTAACTGGATTTATGACATAGTTTTATCCTTAACTGGATTTTATGACATAGTTTATCCTTTACATGATTAATGACAAGTTTTATCCTTAACTGGATTAATGACATAGTTTTATCCTTAACTGGATTAATGACATAGTTTTATCCTTCACTGGATTTATGACATAGTTTTATCCTTAACTGGATTAATGACATAGTTTTATCCTTAACTGGATTAATGACATAGTTTTATCCTTTACTGGATTTATGACATAGTTTTATCCTTAACTGGATTAATGACATAGTTTTATCCTTCACGGATTAATGACATAGTTTTAATCCTTCACTGGATGACATAGTTTTATCCTTAACTGGATTAATGACATAGTTTTATCCTTAACTGGATTAATGACATAGTTTTATCCTCACTGATTAATGACATAGTTTTATCCTTTACTGGATTAATGACATAGTTTTATCCTTCACTGGATTAATGACATAGTTTTATCCTTAACTGGATTATAATGACATAGTTTTATCCTTAACTGGATTATAATGACATAGTTTTATCCTTCACTGGATTAATGACATAGTTTTATCCTTCACTGGATTAATGACAGTTTTATCCTTCACTTGATTAATGACATAGTTTTATCCTTAACTGGATTAATGACATAGTTTTATCCTAACATAGTTACACTAACCTAATTAAGATCTTAGTCAACCTTCTAGCATGTCTAGTGTGAAATTTTGAGAAAAAAATTGATTGATAGCATTGATTGAATTAAAAACTTAATAGATTTGTATGTGCTTTGCAAAAAAAAAATTCCTGTATCTGAAATGTTTACCATGTTCATGATGTTCAGGGACCAGATTTAAAACTTGTTAATATTGTCACATTCTCACCTAAACTAAATGTGTCTATAGTATTTATCTAATATAAAAACAAGTTATATACAAAATGTAAAGATTAATTTAAAAAAAATAATTTTTAATGCTTAAAAAAACAATAGAAATATAAATTGACAATTATAATGTTTAAGCATTCTCACACTGGCATGTGCTGAAAGTAATCCTCAAAACGTTCATCTGTACCCTGGTTACAAAACAAAACTTGGTGACCATTTAAAGGGAACACATCAATTGCGGCCTATATAGCCACAATCAGATGTACATTTCATATTGAGTCTATGTTATAAGGCTTCTTAAGACAAGAAGATAAACTTTACATAAGTAATACATCTAATAATGGAAGAGAATACAGGGCTTCGCAATGAATAATCAAATATCATGTGTATGTATAGACTGTTTTGACAAGAAAAAAAAAATACACGCTGAAAATGGGCAAAATTTCACGTTATGTTGTTTCATTCAAAATTACACTGTTTTTATCAATTGATAGTTAATAAGTGAACTTAATTTATACTACATTATTGGTTCACTGTTATAGACAATTTATTCACCTTTCTTTTGCTGGTTGTTGAAAAAATCTTCAGTGGTAACAAAGTTATGATAAAAAGTTGAATACTATGCGCTTGTTATGAAGTTTTGTACTTTTGCTTTTAGCTTGCTCAGTGTAGTGATAAAAGAGAAAAATAAATCAAATTTATGCTATTATGTGTTTTGTTTTCTCTTCTAGTATATAAATTAGCAAAAACTACCTCATATATCAATATTGCAGTACCCTAGCTAAAGATATATGCCATCAAAGTTGGATTTACAAATAAAGTGAAAAAATGTCTTGTCCGTAGACATGCATTTCCTAGTAAACTGAAAGTGTAATAACATTAATGTTGCATTGCTAAGTTCCTGCTCTTTAGTAGATTTGAAAACACTACTTAAATTTTTTTGTACCCTCTATTATAGAGGAAGAATTTGAAAAAAAATGTCAGAATGTCTTGTCTGTAGACACATGTCTTGTCCGTAGACCTGGATTTATATCAATATTGCTTGGCTTTATGGGGATATATTGTTTCTATGTGTTGTTTAAACTTAGAAATATGTTATTTTCAATTAATAAATGGCAATTTAAGTGTTTTAATTTTTTGTAAAATTACTTTACAGGAGTGGATTTTAAAAAGTGTCAAATTATCAGTCATAAAAAGCATACATTATTTTACTTCAATACTGTTTATTCCAGTTGCTGCATACCTTAAAAGATTAACTAAATCAAATTAAGAAAAAGTATTTCTCTCTCTCTGACTTTATCTTTTGCCTTTCAGTATTACCAGCAGATGAGGAAACTTGTGTCTACGGACAAGACACTTGTACATAACAAGTATTAAATTGAATTATTTGTCTTCTTTGGAACTTAAATCTTATTTATAGGTGATGAAAGTTATTTGTACAACTAAAAACTCAGTATTTTTAACATAGATATAGTCATAATTAATTCTAACAGATTTTTTTTGTCATCTAAAATTGTCTTGTCCGTAGACATTACCACAATAAATTTGTTTCTAATTTCCTCGAGTTCAGTCTGATTTGATAGATAAAATGTATGTTATTTTTTCGAGAGAACACATTCAACTATGTTCAAACTAAGTTCAAATAATAGTTTGATTGTTTAAAACAGTCAATATGGATTTCAGTTAAAAGTCTGACTCACCGTCACTCAATGTGACTTCATTTTGGCTTAATCCATAAATTATTGAGATATGTAAAGAATTATGGGTACGTACATTTTTATATTTTCAAAAATTCAAAAAAAACAGAGCTTAAAATTTAATTGGTAAATTTTAATCTTATCTTTAACAATCATCTTTTAAAGCATTTAATTAAATATCAATACAATGTCTTGTCCGTAGACATTATCACAATGTATTTGTTTCAATTTTCCTTGCAGTTCAGCATCATTTTATAGCTAGATAAATATGATAAAATGTATGTTTTTTTTTCAAGAGAACACATTCAACTATGTCAAAATTAGTTTTTAATTATGCATTTAATTAAATATCAATACATAATGTCTTGTACATAGACAAAACATTTGAATTTTATTATAATTACTAAGTTTGACTGTTTGTTGTACGAATATGCATCAAGTTATTGAAATGTTCTATACACCTAAAGAAAGGTTTTTTTGGGAAGTTTTGTTATTTATAATTTAGTTTAGGTATAGTTTGAGCACTTAAGATTAATGATCAAAGAAAGCTACTGTTGTTTGAAATAACTCTGAGTTAAACATGTTCTTGTCATTTTTTTTTCGTTTAAAATGTTTGAAATTCAATAATTCTAAACATTTTTTGTTGTCTTTATTATAAACCTAAAATCTAAAACTGGTGACCATGTCTTGAAGGCAACCATTAAAGAAAATTAGACAGTTTTTAAACACTATTTATATAAGGCCAATTAAAATTAATTGGTAGATTTATATCCCCGCCCGCCCCTCTGAAATCGTCCCGCCCCGATTTTTGTTATTTTGAAAAATTTTCGATTTCCGGATTTGTTCATCTCCGTTTCCGGTAACCGTCAAAAATTGTGTTTCCTTCCAAACTTCCTGTTTCAAATTTTGAAATAAAAATTAAAAAATAAAATCCTCCAACCCGCCCCATTTTTTTCAAAAATTTGGATGAAAATCTACTAATTAATTTTAGTTGGCCTAATAAAAATATAAATATTTCTTCCAAAAATTGCATGTTATTATATAAATGCTTCCAGTGTTAGCCTAACAATGGCTATTTTCATAATTAAAACCATTTCTGTACCAAAATATCAAAAGGGTTTTTTGCTGGTGTGATTTTCATTTGTGACTTCATGTGAAACACAAAGTGTACATCTGATTGTGGCTAGGCCATAGGCTTAACAAATCTTCTTTGCCAAAAATTGTAAAGGGGAACCATTCTAGTTTAGAATTAGAAAGACCTCACTGTGTTAATCTTATATTTGTAAATTCTGTTTCATTGATTGACATGCTATAAAATCGCTTCTCTTTCTCAATATCCTTCTTAAGGTGTTTTAAGTTCTAGCCACGTGTCTTCCAAATCAAGAGCATGTTAGGAATATCCTTACAGCCATCTAATCACAATACCCATGCTACAGACGGCCTTGCAGCTGTCAAATTGTCATACCTGTTCTAAGGATGCTTTGTCGTCTGTCAAATCCAATCAGTTTTTCAGTCACACCCATAAGATACTTATATCAATAAGCCAAGTAAATTGGATACTATTCATCACGGTATCTGTCATTCAATCTCTCGTCACAATTTTTTTACAGAATTAATATAATGCAGAAAAGAAGTCTTGGGGGTAAACAAAGATTTCAGAAAAATATAAAATAATATCTTCTCTTGTTATTTTATCTTAAAAGTAATAAAGAAAATAATATATATATTGACTTTGCTTTGATAGAATGTTGAATTTGACTTGTCATAAGATGAAAATTGAACTTAATAATATTCAGGATTTGGTTTTATAAGGCCCGAATAGACAGATATGGAAAAAAATAGTTTCAACAAAACACTTGTGCCTGGCTTCAGCCATAAACCTTTTCAGTGAATTGAAAGAGTGTATGTTTTGCTGACTTTGGTTGGATAGATATAGTGTATATCATTGTCACTAAAAAAAGTTGATCAAAATAAACCATAAATATATATACATCTGTACATGTAGACCTATACATTTTTGTGGACACCACTTTTTCATGAATTAAAACATTTTTAATTTGATATTTGATTCCATAGTTTTGTATGACTCTGCATTGAATATTCCATGTCGTGGTTCCCCTGTACTTTGTATGAGTCTGCATTGAATATTCCATGTCGTGGTTCCCCTGTACTTTGTATGACTCTGCATTGAATATTCCATGTCATGGTTCCCCTGTACTTTGTATGAGCTGCATTGAATATTCCATGTCGTGGTTCCCCTGTACTTTGTATGACTCTGCATTGAATATTCCATGTCGTGGTTCCCCTGTACTTTGTATGACTCTGCATTGAATATTCCATGTCATGGTTCCCCTGTACTTTGTATGAGCTGCATTGAATATTCCATGTCGTGGTTCCCCTGTACTTTGTATGAGTCTGCATTGAATATTCCATGTCTTGGTTCCCCTGTACTTTGTATGAGTCTGCATTGAATATTCCATGTCTTGGTTCCCCTGTACTTTGTATGAGTCTGCATTGAATATTCCATTTCGTGGTTCCCCTGTACTTTGTATGACTCTGCATTGAATATTCCATGTCTTGGTTCCCCTGTACTTTGTATGACTCTGCATTGAATATTCCATTTCGTGGTTCCCCTGTACTTTGTATGACTCTGCATTGAATATTCCATGTCATGGTTCCCCTGTACTTTGTATGAGCTGCATTGAATATTCCATGTCGTGGTTCCCCTGTACTTTGTATGAGTCTGCATTGAATATTCCATGTCTTGGTTCCCCTGTACTTTGTATGACTCTGCATTGAATATTCCATTTCGTGGTTCCCCTGTACTTTGTATGACTCTGCATTGAATATTCCATGTCATGGTTCCCCTGTACTTTGTATGAGCTGCATTGAATATTACATGTCGTGGTTCCCCTGTACTTTGTATGACTCTGCATTGAATATTCCATGTCTTGGTTCCCCTGTACTTTGTATGAATCTGCATTGAATATTCCATTTCGTGGTTCCCCTGTACTTTGTATGACTCTGCATTGAATATTCCATGTCATGGTTCCCCTGTACTTTGTATGAGCTGCATTGAATATTCCATGTCGTGGTTCCCCTGTACTTTGTATGAGTCTGCATTGAATATTCCATGTCTTGGTTCCCCTGTACTTTGTATGACTCTGCATTGAATATTCCATTTCGTGGTTCCCTGTACTTTGTATGACTCTGCATTGAATATTCCATGTCATGGTTCCCCTGTACTTTGTATGAGCTGCATTGAATATTACATGTCATGGTTCCCCTGTACTTTGTATGACTCTGCATTGAATATTCCATGTCTTGGTTCCCCTGTACTTTGTATGACTGCATTGAATATTCCATTTCGTGGTTCCCCTGTACTTTGTATGACTCTGCATTGAATATTCCATGTCATGGTTCCCCTGTACTTTGTATGAACTGCATTGAATATTACATGTCGTGGTTCCCCTGTACTTTGTATGACTCTGCATTGAATATTCCATTTCGTGGTTCCCCTGTACTTTGTATGACTCTGCATTGAATATTCCATGTCGTGGTTCCCCTGTACTTTGTATGAGTCTGCATTGAATATTCCATGTCGTGGTTCCCCTGTACTTTGTATGAGTCTGCATTGAATATTCCATGTCGTGGTTCTCCTGTACTTTGTATGAACTGCATTGAATATTCCATGTCGTGGTTCCCCTGTACTTTGTATGACTCTGCATTGAATATTCCATTTCGTGGTTCCCCTGTACTTTGTATGACTCTGCATTGAATATTCCATGTCGTGGTTCCCCTGTACTTTGTATGAGCTGCATTGAATATTCCATGTCGTGGTTCCCCTGTACTTTGTATGAGTCTGCATTGAATATTCCATGTCATGGTTCCCCTGTACTTTGTATGAGTCTGCATTGAATATTCCATGTCATGGTTCCCCTGTACTTTGTATGAGTCTGCATTGAATATTCCATGTCGTGGTTCCCTGTACTTTGTATGAGTCTTCATTGAATATTCCATGTCGTGGTTCCCCTGTACTTTGTATGAGTCTGCATTGAATATTCCATGTCATGGTTCCCCTGTACTTTGTATGAGTCTGCAATGAATATTCCATGTCATGGTTCCCCTGTACTTTGTATGAGTCTGCATTGAATATTCCATGTCGTGGTTCCCCTGTACTTTGTATGAGTCTGCATTGAATATTCCATGTCTTGGTTCCCCTGTACTTTGTATGACTCTGCATTGAATATTCCATTTCGTGGTTCCCCTGTACTTTGTATGAACTGCATTGAATATTCCATGTCGTGGTTCTCCTGTACTTTGTATGAGTCTGCATTGAATATTCCATGTCATGGTTCCCCTGTACTTTGTATGAGTCTGCATTGAATATTCCATGTCGTGGTTCCCCTGTACTTTGTATGACTCTGCATTGAATATTCCATGTCGTGGTTCCCCTGTACTTTGTATGAACTGCATTGAATATTCCATGTCGTGGTTCTCCTGTACTTTGTATGAGTCTGCATTGAATATTCCATGTCGTGGTTCTCCTGTACTTTGTATGACTCTGCATTGAATATTCCATGTCGTGGTTCTCCTGTACTTTGTATGAGTCTGCATTGAATATTCCATGTCGTGGTCCCCTGTACTTTGTATGAGTCTGCATTGAATATATTACATGTCGTGGTTCCCCTGTACTTTGTATGAGTCTGCATTGAATATATTCCATGTCGTGGTTCCCCTGTACTTTGTATGAGTCTGCATTGAATATATTCCATGTCGTGGTTCCCCTGTACTTTGTATGAGTCTGCATTGAATATATTCCATGTCGTGTTTCACCTGTACTTTGTATGAGTCTGCATTGAATATATTACATGTCGTGGTTCCCCTGTACTCATGAATTCTACAAAAATGGATATATCTTGAATAATAATGAATCCGTATAGTATAATATATATATAGATTCTATACACCGCTTGAGTACTATACAAATTTATTTCTGTGTTTCAGACAGTTTAATTTTAGATTTATAATGTGAGGATTGCTAATGCTTAAACAATTGAAATATAATTGTCTAGAGTGGAGAAATATTAACTCCAAGATTCTGTGATCTATTGAATTTGTTTCTCTTAATATTTTTAGACCCTTTGTAGGAAAACTTTATCTGTTTTTTTTCAAACATTTTCAAAAAGATGTCTTTCTTTTTGATGTCATCCTTTTTATGGATACAATGGAATCACAAAATCAAAGGGAAGTAAGAAATTATGATGTCATTAAAGACGCATTATCAAATTTAGACCAATGAACACCTGAGATCAAACAAAAATAAATAGTCAACTGTCTGGAAAGTATAAATCTGTAAAGAATTAGAGAAAAAGAGTTTGTTATTTCTTTACAATCAGGGTGATTCATAGCTTTATATTTTGTTTAGAGGACTGACCTGTCATAATTAAAATAGGAAGACGCTATATGATGTACTAAGACATATGTTCTGAGATCTAGATGTGTTCTAATTGATATGTACTAAGACATATGTTCTGAGATCTAGATGTGTTCTATATGATATGTACTAAGACATATGTTCTGAGATCTAGATGTGTTCTATATGATATGTACTAAGACATATGTTCTGAGATCTAGATGTGTTCTATATGATGATACCTGTACTAAGACATATGTTCTGAGATCTAGATGTGTTCTATATGATGATATGTACTAAGACATGTTCTGAGATCTAGATGTGTTCTATATGATGATACCTGTACTAAGACATATGTTCTAAGATCTAGATGTGTTCTATATGATACCTGTACTAAGACATGTTCTGAGATCTAGATGTGTTCTATATGATGATACCTGTACTAAGACATATGTTGTGAGATCTAGATGTGTTATATTTGATGATACCTGTACTAAGACATATGTTGTGAGATCTAGATGTGTTCTATATGATGATACCTGTACTAAGACATATGTTCTTGAGATCTAGATGTGTTCTATATGATGATACCTGTACTAAGACATATGTTCTGAGATCTAGATGTGTTCTATATGATGATACCTGTACTAAGACATATGTTCTGAGATCTAGATGTCTTCTATATGATGATATGTACTAAGACATATGTTCTGAGATCTAGATGTGTTCTATATGATGATACCTGTGCTAAGACATATGTTCTGAGATCTAGATGTGTTCTATATGATGATATGTACTAAGACATATGTTCTGAGATCTAGATGTGTTCTATATGATGATACCTGTACTAAGCCATGTTCTGAGACCTAGATGTGTTCTATATGATGATACCTGTACTAAGACATATGTTCTGAGATCTTGATGTGTTCTATATGATGATATGTACTAAGACATATGTTCTGAGATCTAGATGTGTTCTATATGATGATATGTACTAAGACATATGTTCTGAGATCTTGATGTGTTCTATATGATGATATGTACTAAAACATATGTTCTGAGATCTAGATGTGTTCATTTTGTGATGCTGGGTTTTCTGTCTCATTGAGGACTTACACCCTATGTTCTTTTACTTACAAGATCATTGAATCAGTCATTACATTTTCTGTAGATGTACACATTTTGAACTCTGTACAAGAATAGTTTGTAGCCTCCCTGTAAACACAAGTTTGATTGATAGGAAATAATGAGAATGCAAATGAAAATTTGATTTATAAAAATGAAATAAAACGAGAAAATATCATTTGATAAATAAATGTGAAGTTTATAGACCTATTTAAGTAAAGATCCATTCTCAATTTTATTTATACTAATAATTGATGATTAGTGGAATCTGTGTCCTGGTTTGTTTATTTTGTCATGAAGTGAGATGATCAATGATGATATATTAATTAGGGTACCATTCAGTTCATCAATACTTCAAGGTATTCTTGTTCATGCAGCACTATTTGATTGCCATTCAGATATCTCAATTGTACTGGTACAGTTATTTTCAATACTGAAGATACCAGTCCGAATTACAAGACAGAGGTAATTAGGGTACCAGTCAGAATATCAATACTGACATGCTCTGACTATCAGATCAGGTTATCTGTAAAAGCAGCTGGGGCAATTCATGTTACATAACTCTTTGTCTTTCCGTCTGGTATTTGTCCCTAAAATTTGTTTCTGTTCTCGAACTTAACTTTGCCTCAACCCAATGCTGTAAAGTGTATACACAATGCTTGGGTGGTGTCACTTTTGACGTTCATGAGTTATGCCCCTTTATAAACATAAAAATTTTCAATCATATGTTACGAAACTTGTACACAATGCTTATTACCACAAAAAAAAGGATCAATTTGAAGTTAAGTGGCATCACATTTTTACTGTTCTTGAGTGATACATGTCCTTAAATAGCTGTAGCAGAGGGGCTTTATGTTTTACCCTTATATGTCTGTACCTCTATATATCCGTACCTCTGTATATCCGTACGTCCCAAAATTCTCCATGTTCTCTAACTTTAGATTGCCTAAAACCAAATGTTATGAAACTTATTAATTATTATTAAATATATTATTGCTTATAATCACTTAATATATTATTGCTTATAATCACTTAACTCAGATCAAATTTGAATTTTGGTGGCATCACATTTACTTTTCTAGAGTTTTTCCCTTTTAGGCTTAAATTAAAATATTGTTTGTTTGCAGTTTACCGACCGACCCTTGAAAATCCTCCCGACTGTGAAAATTTTATTGCTTTAAATTTGAAGAAAATGTTTTTTTAATACTTCTATTGACGCGATCCGGAACTTTGGGTCCTTTCCGGAAATGATTTAAAGTCTGGGTCAATTACGCATTTCAAGTTCGGTTTTTCTTATTTTCCCGTCAAGCGTTCATGTGACCATTTAATGATAAAGCACATGGAAATTGTTTACAGGTATCCATGAAGTCGCGGAGGAGTACTTTACGCTGTCGTCTCGTGTTAATTTTAAGACAAATAACAAACAAAAAAGTTTATTAGTAAACTGTTTATACAGATTCAGGCACATGTAATGATGTGTGATGATATCATTGACGATGATGCAGCGGATATTCATAACTGACACGATAACCATTCTGTCTCAAACAAATCGGGTACAGAATCTGTGGAGCCTGACTTTATGGAACCAATTTCAGTGGTTAAATAATTCGACAGCAGCTTGAAGTATGGCATATTTTCTACAAATCGTTGTGAAGACGACAAAGATGAAACTACTCCTCCGTGACTTAAATCTTCATGGATATCTGTAAACACGCCTGTACGGGGGAAGGGCTCATTTGAAATGTTAATGGATATAGATCATGCCAAATCAATAAGAAGCAACCCTAACTACACAAAGATGTAGAGAAAATAAATGGTTAGCTTGAAAAATAAATATACTCTCTCTATATTAAATCTATCTTCGATTGCAATGAGTATGCTCCTTTAGGATAAGGGGGCTGCCCCACTCATTGCAATTATTCTCTTTCTTACAATATTAAATATACCCAAACTGTGTGGCCTGTGTGAATTCAATTAAAACATGTCCTTAGGAGCTATTCTGCCAATTTATTTTATGCATTACAAACATTTCAGTAAAGACCATTTACTTTTAATGGGGTGCTATGGATTTCACCCCAAACTTTAGATTTCTTTGGTTTTCATTAAAGCCTGGCAAAAATATAACCTTATCACATATAATTAAATATTGTTAGAAATATGAAAACAGTCGAATGTCTTAATACTTTTTTTTCAAGTTGCCTTTCTTTCAATTGAGGAAGATTCAATGGGTTTTTTTTATATTAAAAATACACTCTTTAATACATTGTTTTATAAATCTTTAATATCTACATTTTTCTGATGAAAATACTCTACTCATGAAAACATTTTAGTCAAGAAGCATACATGTCTGAATATATTTCTTTAAAACAGTTCTAGTCATAATGACATTCCTTGTTTATATGTGTTCCAGTATTTAATAATTATACCATATTTTATGTCATATTAAATTGGATAATGACACTATGTTAAAGTTTCAGTTTTGGTTAAAAAGTTTTTTATCTGAATATGCCTGTTCATTTGATGTTGGTTTTCAGCATGTCCAGTGTTTGTTGTTTTAAAATGTTTTTTTTTTCTTCACAAGAAACTTGGTTTAGTGTAACTGCTTGTTTAAACTGTATTTTGGCTGATAAAATAAAATATTTTTCCTACCTTCCGACCCTTCAGTCTGAAGGTACAGTCGGAAAACTGCAAACAAACATATTTTTAAGGTTGGCCTTATAAATGGAAAATTCACTGATTTTTTCGTTTCTGTTCTTCAACTTGCGTCAATCCAATGTTATAAAACTGATAAACAATACTTAAAACCACAACATGCAGATCAAGTAAAAATTTTGGTTTTGTCACTTTTAACATTCTTGTGTTATGTCCCTCCATAACATTATATGTAAGCATAGGCAATATCTATGTCCAATGTACACATTTCTGATTTATTTTGATATGTTTTATTCAAATTTATTTTATTTTGTAGGTTTTAGATCCGATTTGTCATCAGTTGTTCGAGTTTTACAGATCTAATCAACCAGGACTCAGATTGTTTGCCCTGGAGTTTATACCAACATTACAATGGGTTTACCTGTCTTCTCTCAGTGTTAATGGTAAAAAGGTAAGTTTATACCAACATTACAATGGGTGTTACCTGTCTTCTCTCAGTGTTAATGGTAAAAGGTAAGTTTATACCAACATTACAATGGGTTTATCTGTCTTCTCTCAGTGTTAATGGTAAAAGGTTAGTTTATACCAACATTACAATGGGTGTTACCTGTCTTCTCTCAGTGTTAATGGTAAAAGGTAAGTTTATACCAACATTACAATGGGTTTATCTGTCTTCTCTCAGTGTTAATGGTAAAAGGTTAGTTTATACCAACATTACAATGGGTGTTACCTGTCTTCTCTCAGTGTTAATGGTAAAAGGTAAGTTTATACCAACATTACAATGGGTTTATCTGTCTTCTCTCAGTGTTAATGGTAAAAGGTGAGTTTATACCAACATTACAATGGGTTTATCTGTCTTCTCTCAGTGTTAATGGTAAAAGGTGAGTTTATACCAACATTACAATGGGTTTATCTGTCTTCTCTGAGTGTTAATGGTAAAAGGTAAGTTTATACCAACATTACAATGAGTGTATCTGTCTTCTCTCAGTGTTAATGGTAAAAGGTGAGTTTATACCAACATTTCAATGGGTGTTACCTGTCTTCTCTCAGTGTTAATGGTAAAAGGTGAGTTTATACCAACATTACAATGGGTTTATCTGTCTCTCTTCAGTGTTAATGGTAAAAGGTGAGTTTATACCAACATTACAATGGGTTTATCTGTCTTCTATCAGTGTTAATGGTAAAAGGTGAGTTTATACCAACATCACAATGGGTTTATCCGTCTTCTATCAGTGTTAATGGTAAAAGGTGAGTTTATACCAACATTACAATGGGTTTATCTGTCTTCTCTCAGTGTTTATGGTAAAAGGTGAGTTTATACCAACATTACAATGGGTTTATCTGTCTTCTCTCAGTGTTAATGGTAAAAGGTGAGTTTATACCAACAATACAATGGGTTTATCTGTCTTCTATCAGTGTTAATGGTAAAAGGTGAGTTTATACCAACATTACAATGGGTTTATCTGTCTTCTCTCAGTGTTAATGGTAAAAGGTGAGTTTATAACCAACATTACAATGGGTTAATCTGTCTTCCCTCAGTGTTAATGGTAAAAGGTGAGTTTATACCAACATTACAATGGGTTTATCTGTCTTCTATCAGTGTTAATGGTAAAAGGTGAGTTTATACAAACATTACAATGGGTGTTACCTGTCTTCTCTCAGTGTTAATGGTAAAAAGGTGAGTTTATACCAACATTACAATGGGTGTTACCTGTCTTCTCTCATTGTGAATGGTAAAAAGGTTAGTTATATACCAACATTACAATGGGTTTATCTGTCTTCTCTCAGTGTTAATGGTAAAAGGTAAGTTTATACCAACATTACAATGGGTGTGTATCTGTCTTCTCTCAGTGTTAATGGTAAAAAAGGTAAGTTTATACCAACATTACAATGGGTGTTACCTGTCTTCTCTCAGTGTGAATGGTAAAAAGGTAAGTTTATACCAACATTACAATGGGTGTTACCTGTCTTCTCTCAGTGTGAATGGTAAAAAGGTTAGTTTTATACCAACATTACAATGGGTTTATCTGTCTTCTCTCAGTGTTAATGGTAAAAGGTGAGTTTATAACCAACATTACAATGGGTTTATCTGTCTTCTCTCAGTGTTAATGGTAAAAGGTGAGTTTATACCAACATTACAATGGGTTTATCTGTCTTCTCTCAGTGTTAATGGTAAAAGGTGAGTTTATACCAACATTACAATGGGTTTATCTGTCTTCTCTGAGTGTTAATGGTAAAAGGTAAGTTTATACCAACATTACAATGAGTGTATCTGTCTTCTCTCAGTGTTAATGGTAAAAGGTGAGTTTATACCAACATTACAATGGGTGTTACCTGTCTTCTCTCAGTGTTAATGGTAAAAGGTGAGTTTATACCAACATTACAATGGGTTTATCTGTCTTCTCTCAGTGTTAATGGTAAAAGGTGAGTTTTATACCAACATTACAATGGGTTTATCTGTCTTCTATCAGTGTTAATGGTAAAAGGTGAGTTATATACCAACATTACAATGGGTTTTATCCGTCTTCTATCAGTGTTAATGGTAAAAGGTGAGTTTATACCAACATTACAATGGGTTTATCTGTCTTCTCTCAGTGTTAATGGTAAAAGGTGAGTTTATACCAACATTACAATGGGTTTATCTGTCTTCTCTCAGTGTTAATGGTAAAAGGTGAGTTTTATACCAACATTACAATGGGTTTATCTGTCTTCTATCAGTGTTAATGGTAAAAGGTGAGTTTATACCAACATTACAATGGGTTTATCTGTCTTCTCTCAGTGTTAATGGTAAAAGGTGAGTTTATACCAACATTACAATGGGTTTATCTGTCTTCCCTCAGTGTTAATGGTAAAAGGTGAGTTTTATACCAACATTACAATGGGTTTATCTGTCTTCTCTCAGTGTTAATGGTAAAAGGTGAGTTTATACCAACATTACAATGGGTGTTACCTGTCTTCTCTCAGTGTTAATGGTAAAAAGGTGAGTTTATACCAACATTACAATGGGTGTTACCTGTCTTCTCTCAGTGTGAATGGTAAAAAGGTTAGTTTATACCAACATTACAATGGGTTTATCTGTCTTCTCTCAGTGTTAATGGTAAAAGGTAAGTTTATACCAACATTACAATGGGTGTATCTGTCTTCTCTCAGTGTTAATGTAAAAAGGTAAGTTTATACCAACATTACAATGGGTGTTACCTGTCTCTCTCTCAGTGTGAATGGTAAAAAGGTAAGTTTATACCAACATTACAATGGGTGTTACCTGTCTTCTCTCAGTGTGAATGGTAAAAAGGTTAGTTTATACCAACATTACAATGGGTTTATCTGTCTTCTCTCAGTGTTAATGGTAAAAGGTGAGTTTATACCAACATTACAATGGGTTTATCTGTCTTCTCTCAGTGTTAATGGTAAAAAGGTAAGTTTATACCAACATTACAATGGGTGTTACCTGTCTTCTCTCAGTGTGAATGGTAAAAAGGTAAGTTTATACCAACATTACAATGGGTGTTACCTGTCTTCTCTCAGTGTGAATGGTAAAAAGGTTAGTTTATACCAACATTACAATGGGTTTATCTGTCTTCTCTCAGTGTTAATGGTAAAAGGTGAGTTTATACCAACATTACAATGGGTTTATCTGTCTTCTATCAGTGTTAATGGTAAAAGGTGAGTTTATACCAACATTACAATGGGTTTATCCGTCTTCTATCAGTGTTAATGGTAAAAGGTGAGTTTATACCAACATTACAATGGGTTTATCTGTCTTCTCTCAGTGTTAATGGTAAAAGGTGAGTTTATACCAACATTACAATGGGTTTATCTGTCTTCTCTTAGTGTTAATGGTAAAAGGTGAGTTTATACCAACATTACAATGGGTTTATCTGTCTTCTATCAGTGTTAATGGTAAAAGGTGAGTTTATACCAACATTAGTCATTACAATGGGTTTATCTGTCTTCTCTCAGTGTTAATGGTAAAAGGTGAGTTTATACCAACATTACAATGGGTTTATCTGTCTTCCCTCAGTGTTAATGGTAAAAGGTGAGTTTATACCAACATTACAATGGGTTTATCTGTCTTCTATCAGTGTTAATGGTAAAAGGTGAGTTTATACCAACATTACAATGGGTGTTACCTGTCTTCTCTCAGTGTTAATGGTAAAAAGGTGAGTTTATACCAACATTACAATGGGTGTTTACCTGTCTTCTCTCAGTGTGAATGGTAAAAAGGTTAGTTTATACCAACATTACAATGGGTTTATCTGTCTTCTCTCAGTGTTAATGGTAAAAGGTAAGTTTATACCAACATTACAATGGGTGTATCTGTCTTCTCTCAGTGTGAATGGTAAAAAGGTTAGTTTATACCAACATTACAATGGGTGTTACCTGTCTTCTCTCAGTGTTAATGGTAAAAGGTAAGTTTATACCAACATTACAATGGGTTTATCTGTCTTCTCTGAGTGCTAATGGTAATAAGGTATGTTTTTGAAAAACCTTCATGGAATTTGACCAAAAGAAGCTTTATTATATACGTTGAAAAGAAATATGGTAACATTCATAATAAAACAAAAAGTTGTATGTGTAAGGCACTGTGCATAAATCTAACTTAAGACTACTTCCAGCAAAACATATGTTTTTTAAAGATTTAGTTCACTTATATAAAACGGACTGTAGTATGATGTCCATTATCACTTAACTAGTACACATTTTTGTTTAGAGACCAGCTGAAGCAGGCCTTCTGGTTGGGGATTTTTTTGCTGTGTTGAAGACCCATTGGTGACCAACATTTTTCTGCTCTTTGGTCAGGTTGTTGTCTCTTTATCACGTTCCCCATTTCCATTCTCAACTTTAGTTGTTAATTGGAGGGCAAGCTTTATTTATTTTTTTGTCCATTAATATATAATGGTTCTTTTAAGGAGTCGTGTATCACAGCTATTTTTTTTTGTCCATTAATATATAATTGTATTTTTAAATCATCATGTATCACATCTATTTTTTTGTCCATCTGTCTGAATGTGTTAATGATATCTAATGATAAGTATATGATTGTGTTGTGTAAATCAATAGTGTGAGGGGAAGCTGTGAGATCGTGTGTGTGAACACCTGGCCTAATTAGCACCAGGCCTGGATAGAAATATTAATTTGGCAAATATTTGTCGGGTAGATATTTATATCATTTATAATCACTAATATTATATTGAAGTTTTTTTTGAGCTCTTTTCACATGAATTCCTTAACATTTAAAAAATGGCCTGTAATTTTGAAATATAAAATGAAGGTTCAGGTTCTTAGTTTATTTAAAAAAATGTTTTTTTCTGTTTATTTAAAAAAAAAAAATCTTCATAAAAACAAATCTTTATAACTTATAGGGCATGTAGGGGGAAAAACAGATTTGGTTAAATTTTTGTTGATAAGCAATGATTGTTAGTCTACCAATTGAATATGCATATTTTCATCTTATTCCTTTGACGTGAACTAGTGAATACTAAGACAAATGTAATAAGATGTATTTTGTAAAATTTTGAAAATGAATATGCAGTAGTATTCTTACTACCGGTATACCAATTTTGGTCGAGCCTTCGACTTTAGTCCAAAAAGCAAGACTAAGGGATCCTACATTCTGTCGTCATTGTGGGCTGTGTCCACAAATATTCACTCTGTGGTTAAAGTTTTTGAAATTTTAATAACTTTCTTAAACTCTCCTGGATTTCTACCAAGCTTGGACAGAAGGTTGTTTACGATCACAAGATAGTATCCGGAAGTAAATTTAAAAAAAAATAAAATTCCATTTTTTCCTTATTTTAATTACTTATAAATGCATATATACATGATATATGGACTTAGTTTTTCTGCCGGGAAATATTACATTCACTCTGTGGTTAAACTTGAAAATTTTAATTACTTTCTTATGCTATTTTGGATTTGTACCAAACTTGGACAGAAGCTTGTTAATGAGATTTTTGTTTATGGGCCCAGTTTTCAAGTTGGTTCAAATCAGGATCCAAAATTATTATATTAAGTATTGTGCAATAGCAAGAAATTTTCAATTGCACAGTATTCAGCAATAGCAAGAAATCTTCAATTGCACAGTATTGTGCAATAGCAAGAAATTTTCAATTGCTCAGTATTGCTCAATAGCAAGAAATCTTCAATTGCACAGTATTGTGCAATACAATAGCAAATATTTTCAATTGCACAGTATTGCGCAATAGCCAGAAATATCTAATTCCACAATATTGTGCAATAGCAAGAAATTTTCAATTGATTGGAGTTATCTTTCTTTGTCCAGAATAGTAGTTGAGTCAACTTAAATCATTGTTTTATACAATATACAATGTATATTCACTTTTACTACCAACTGATAAATTAAAACAATCTTTACCATTCAGTGATAATAAGCACCTTTTGTTACATTTTAATATTTTATGATGTATTTAAATGAGTAGTTATTGTTGCAAACTCCATTAGAAATTTGAATTGAGATCAGTTTTGGAAAAAGGGAAAGGGGGATGTGAAAAAAAATGGGGGGGGGGGGGGGGGGGGGGGGGGGGTGGTTAAATTTTTCTCATTTCAGATTTCATAAATAAAAAGAAAATCTCTTCAATCATTTTTTTGAGAGGATTAATATTCAACAGCATAGTGAATTGCTCAAAGGCAAAAAAAATATTTTAAGTTCATTAGACCACATTCATTCTGTGTCAGAAACCTATGCTGTGTCAACTATTTAATCACAATTCAAATTTAGAGCTGTATCCAGCTTGAATGTTGTGTCCATACTTGCCCCAACCGTTCAGGGTTCAACCTCTGCGGTCGTATAAAGCTGCGCCCTGCGGAGCATCTGGTTTATGGTCCCAAGTAAGAAGCCAACTATATTCAGTGGTTGTTGTTGGTTCATGTCTGTCATATTAGTTTTTCGTATATTGTTTTGTTATAAATCATGCCATTTGTTTTCTTGTTTTTATATTTTTATGTCAGGGCCTTTTATATCTGGGTGTGAGGTATGGGTTTCTCGTTGTAGTAGCCTTCCGGTTGCCTATATATATAGTTATAATTGCTTACATTCACTTGATTTGAAGTTTGGTGGAAAGTTGTCTCATTGTGAATTGGCAATTGTACCTCTTTTCCTTATTTTTTTTTTTTTTTACATGCACAAGTAATAAAATAAGAAAAAACATGATACTAAATGTGTACATTGTTTGCATATAAATTTAATCTGATTGTAATTAAACATCAAATTAAAGCATACTGTACAATTATTCCAATTATTATAGGTTATAATTTTCCCATGGTTTGCAGACACAGTCAATAGTGTTAAATAATTCAGCCTGTTTAAACAAAACTTCTGTTCAATCAGAACAAATTTCTGAGTAAAAAAATCAATAGAATATAAGCACCTCACACAGTGTAATATATATAAATTTGAGAATGGAAATAGGGAATAATGTTAAAGAGACATTAGAGCCTGACCAAAGAGACATTAGAGCCTGACCAAAGAGACATTAGAGCCTGACCAAAGAGACATTAGAGCCTGACCAAAGAGAAATTAGAGCCTGACCAAAGAGACATTAGAGCCTGACCAAAGAGACATTAGAGCCTGACCAAAGAGACATTAGAGCCTGACCAAAGAGAATACAACAGCCAAAGGACACTGGTCAGTGGGTCTTCAACTCAGCGAGAAAATCCCTCACTTGGAGGTGGTCCTCAGCAGGCCCCTAAAAAAATTGTGTATTAGTTCAGTGAAAATGGACATCACACTTAACTCCAAAACATATAAATGAACTAAAATTAAAAAAACATACAAAACTAACAAAGGCCAGAGGGACAGGTTAAAAAATGACGAGTGATTACCGGTATACTGTACTTTGTGAGATTTCTGAACCCTCCTTCTATACCTCTAGCGAATATAGAATAAAGATTAAAAGAAATTCATAGCAATACTTTGTATATATATATATTATAAGGGACCAAATATAAAAATACTTTAATTTAGAAATTATTGTGTGCATTTATAATATATATTGCGACTTTTGAAGAATTAACAGAAATGCGAATTTCATTGCTATTTTAGGAAAAAACTACATACAGATGTATAATCATGATAATATGTCATGTATGTATCAGAATGCTAGTTACATATGTATAATATGTCATGTATGTATCAGAATGCTAGTTCTATAATTATTGTGATACTCAAGTAGTCACATTAATCACAATACTTATAAAAGTTGTCACATTACTTGCATTAGTTACTTTAAATAAAAACCTTGAAAAAATAAATGAATTTAATACACTATTTAAAAAGTGGAATGTCTTCTGAGTAAACTGGTTATAGACTTTGTTTTACAATAATGACCATGTGTACAATGTTTTAAATCTAAACTAAGCCTTTACTATTGAAGTCAAGAGTCATATTATAATGGTGATGATATGTGATTTTGTTTGTTCAGGGAATTCTTTTGTTATCATATTGCCATTTATTGGTCTGTCATCTTTCTAATGATATTGTTCAGAAATTAATTATAGTCGTAAAATAATAAAGAAGAAAATGATATCTATTGAACTGACAAAATAATAAAGAAGCAAATGATAGCTACTAAACTGATACAAAAATTGCAATAATCATCTCTAAAGTTCAATGCTTCTGTGTAGTACTTTATCATCAAGGCTAGTTATATACAGGTCTAAGTATGTGACAATTTCTAGACAAATTTTCTCCATTGGATTTAGGTTTTACAGGGCAAACACAAGAATTTATATATACTTTGATATATATTCTCAGATTGGGGCCCCTGCTTTTGTGACGGTAATGGGGTCTCACTGCATACAGTGCCTCATTGATGAAATTTTCATAACTTACATTGTCATTGTGGACCCAGTCAATCATGATTTTGACGGAATTTTTTTTAAAGATTTTAACAATTTGATTTATTTAAGAAGTTTGATTGGTTAAAGTTTGGAAAATAGAAGAGATCTTTGTAAGGCCAAAAATGTATGTGTACAAGCGCCAATACTGTGTCCATTTTTGCCCCAACTGTTAAGGGTTGGACCTCTGCCGTTGTATCCAGCTGAGCTTGGCGAAGCAATTAATTTTCAAGATGCAACTGGAACCACACATATATATCATACTATTTTAGTTGTTCTAAGTGGACACAAGATCTATATAAAGATAGAATGCATGTAGAGATAACATTATTTATTATGATTAACTGACTTTATGAAATGCTGGATCAAGAAATTGATCACATGATCAAAGTCACTCATGAATCTTCCTAGTTATATAAAATGATAAATTAGTCTGTACTATTTAGAACATGCCATAAGTAGGCATTGTCAAGTTGATCATTTCACATAAAAAAAATAATTCAGGTTATATATATGAAAAAAATATTATATGAGGAACATTAAATAAAGAAAAATATTTCCCATTTAGTCAACGCTGACTGTCTGTCTTCTGTCACAGTTTTGGTTGCCAGATAATAAATGATGAACGCTTATTTTGAAATTTGTTGATAATTTAACAGAATGCTTTGGACCACTCAAAGCACTTAGTTTTCAAGTTTAATCTTGTTGATTGTAAGACTTGACTGGGTTTAGCAAAATAGTAAATTTAAGTTCACCCATTCTGAAGTGTTAGAGTCTTGGTAATTTTAAATTCAAGGGTATATACCGAGTCTTAATTTGATTTTAAATACAAGGAAACCCAGTCTTGTTTTTAAGTCTCATCAATTGTAAGTTTTAGAAGACTGAGTCTTCTCTTGATCTCTCTGATTGTACATATAAGGTGTCCTAGTCTTCTCTTGGTCTCACTGATTGTACATATAAGGTGTCCTAGTCTTCTCTTGGTCTCACTGATTGGACATATAAGGTGTCCTAGTCTTCTCATGGTCTCACTGATTGGACATATAAGGTGTTCTAGTCTTCTCTTGGTCTCACTGATTGTACATATAAGGTGTCCTAGTCTTCTCTTGGTCTCAATCAGTCCTAGTCTTCTCTTGGTCTCACTGATTGTATTTATAAGGTGTCCTACCCCTGTCAGTGTGCAGTTTGAACCATGGTTAGAACCATGGTTAACCATGGTCAACCATGGTTGTATGACCATGGTTGACCATGGTTTGACAAAATTGTTAATTGGCCGACCATGGTTAACCATGGTTTTAATGACCATGGTTGACCATTGTTAGAACCATGGTCAACCATGGTAGGAACCATGGTCAACCGTGGTTACAACCATGGTCAACCGTGGTTCGAACCATGGTCAACCGTGGTCCCAACCATGGTCAACCGTGGTTCCAACCATGGTCAACCATGGTTATTAATGAGTCAACCATGGTCAACCATCTCCATTAAACCATGGTTGGCCATTTTACATTCTTGTCAAATCAATCTTCAATTATCTTGAAACAGTTAGTCTACTTGTTATGGAGCCTGTATACTTCTCTTCCTTTTTGTGTCAGGACTACCAACAAATGCTAAATTGCATGAAACTCTTTAAAGCTACCCTTGCAGAAATGTTCATCCATAAAATGCAAAGCAGTTTCCACCTGCAAGAACATAAAATTTTCCACAAAGAATCAATTGTTCTTGATAATTTGTATACAATAACTGATTTTAAGGATCAAAAATGTTTTATCTTCTTTTGCAAATTTTCAATAATAAAAACACCCAACAAAATAAACATTATGAACATGTTTTTTGTTTAAACAAATAATTGTACCCCCCTTTTTTTTTGGTTTACCTTTCAAACAAAAGAATGATTGTGTAAATTATTTTACCATTGACAAAATTTTCATATTGTACAGTTTTATCAGATACACCTGGAATTAAAAACAATTAAATATAAAATTTATGTTGATATGGATAGTTAACTGACACTGACAAAAAAAATTTAAAGACCCATTTCAGGTGGCATGTGTTCAATTAATGAAAGCCAAATCAAATACTGTAACAATTTTTACATCTTTTAAACAAAATATCAAACAGATTTCCTGTGAATGTACTTATCTGATAACAAATCTTCTTTACGTGACAACACTGGACATCAAATCCTTCACTTGATTTTTAAAGCGCGAAATAACTTTACTGAGATCACGTGACGTTTGTTCCAAGTCATTTAAATGTTTCGCACTGAGTGAATCATTGTTAACGGTTGGTGATAATAATTGATCATGACGTCGCATGTGTTTCCGGTTGGGGAATAAACATAAGACTAAAGATATCACTCTGAAATGTTTTCAAGTTCTTAAAATATGCCGTATAATGATAAAGAAAGGCAGATTTATGAACTTGGAGAGAAAGTCAGAAATTACGTCTTTGGAAGAAAGAAATACATCGTTAAATGACAGCGTACAACTGTTAAAAAACAAGGAATACTGATCGAAAGTAAGTTCCAACTTCCAGTTTGTAAAAGTTTGTAAGTCCCAAATTTGACCCGACTGTAAATAGCATTCTCTGCCACTATAGCTTTACTGCTCAGTTTATGTGTGTTTTAAAATGTATAGAGAATATATTGTTATTGAAATAATCATGAAAGGTCACAATTTACCTCTTGGGAATAAAGAAATTAAAATTTGTCAATAACATTGTACCACTGAAAAAACGAGCACGATTTTTTAATATTGAAAGTCTCAAAGTAATTTACAATTTGTTATAAATTCCCATGGGTATAATCCAGATCAATATTTATTCACCATGGTCCAGGTTGTCAAGTTGACCATGGTCAGGTGCAAGACCATGGTTGTCAAATTGACCATGGTTGATTAGACCATGGTTGTCAAATTGACCATGGTTGATTAGACCATGGTCAACCATGGTCAGATGTTTACCATGGTCACAAACGTGGAAAACCATGGTTAACCATGGTTAAATAGAGCATGGTCAACCATGGTCAGATGTTGACCATGGTCACAATCATGGTTAACCATGGTTAACCATGGTTTTCAGCACAGTCAACCATGGTTTGACCATGGTTATCAATGGTTAGCGATGGTAACCATGGTCAACCATGGTTGCATTTTGACAGGGGCAGTCTTCTCTTGGTCTCACTGATTTTACATATAAGGTGTCCTAGTCTTCTCTTGGTCTCACTGATTGTACATACAAGGTGTCCTAGTCTTCTGATTGTACATATAAGGTGTCCTAGTCTTCTCTTGGTCTCACTGATTGTACATATAAGGTATCCTAGTCTTCTCTTAGTCTCACTGATTGGACATATAAGGTGTCCTAGTCTTCTCTTGGTCTCACTGATAGTACATATAAGGTGTCCTAGTCTTCTCTTGGTCTCACTGATTGGACATATAAGGTGTCCTAGTCTTCTCTTGGTCTCACTGATTGTACATATAAGGTGTCCTAGTCTTCTTTTGGTCTCACTGATTGTACATATAAGGTATCATAGTCTTCTCTTGGTCTTACTGATTGTAAATATAAGGTGTCCTAGTCTTGTCTTGGTCTCACTGATTGTACAAATAAGGTGTACTAGTCTTCTCTTGGTCTCACTGATTGTACATATAAGGTGTCCTAGTCTTCTCTTGGTCTCACTGATTGTATATATAAGGTGTCCTAGTCATCTCTTGGTCTCACTGATTGTACATATAAGGTGTCATAGTCTTCTTGGTCTTACTGATTGTACATATCAGGTGTCTTAGTCTTCTCATGGTCTCACTGATTGTACATATAAGGTTCCTAGTCTTCTTTTGGTCTCACTAAATTTATATTTTGTGTCCTTATAAGTCTTGTTTTTGTCTCAGTGATCTTAATATATAATAAGGAGACCAAGTTTATACTTATTGTAAATTTAGGATGATTCAACCTTGTTGGGTGACTTGCTGATTGTAAATATAAAGTGGAGATCCAGCACTGTCTTGCTAAGGAATTACTGATTCTAAATATAAGATGATTCTGTTTTGTTGTGGACTTGCTGGTTGCAATGAAATAACAATAACAGCATATCATTAAGGTTGTCAGACTATTTTTTATCATCAATAAAAAGCAAATAAAATATGTTTAATTGTTGGTAGAAGACATTACACAAGCTTTATGGGAAGAAATAAAATACAATTAAGCAGAATCATCTAGCTTAGAGCAAACTTCAGGGAAAATGTTTAGTTTTTAATGAAATTGAAATGTGATAGTTATCCTGTATAGTCCTGACACTGTGTTAACTTATTTTTGTAATAAAATATATTTCTATGGAGGTTATAATGTCAGTTCAGTTTCATTCTGGCTGGTGGGTTTGACTTTAAGTAGGCTGTATTAGGGTCTGAAAAGGGTTTATAGAATAGAAAATATTGGAATAATGATACAGAGAAATGGGCCATTAAAAATAACAAAATTAGAAAAAAAAAGACACAAAAATGAAGGACATTTTTTTTAGACACCTTTTCTGAATTTATAATACGACCCGGAGTTGTGTTATTCTTAGCATGACATAATTTCTTGTTTGAAGAGAGAAAAGTCATGAAAGTGAGATTTTGTAGTCTGATGTACTGTAGTAATCTGTTCAATAATTTTGGTAACTCCAATGTTATCCATTTTATATATTATAAAAAAGAACATGTGGTATGATTGCCAATGAGACAGCTATCCACAAAAGACCAAAATGACACAGACATTAACAACTATAGGTCACCGTACGGCCTTCAACAATGAGCAAAGCCCATACCGCATAGTGAGCTATAAAAGTCCCCGATAAGACAATGTAAAACAATTCAAACGAGAAAACTTAAATGGCCTTATTTTTGTAAAAAAATGAACAAAAAACAAATATGTAACACATAAACAAACGACAACCACTGAATTACAGGCTCCTGACTTGGGACTGGCACATGCATAAATAATGTGGCAGGGTTAAACATGTTAGCGGGATCCCAACCCTCCCCCTAACCTGGAACAGTGGTATAACAGTACAACATAAGAACGAACTATAAAAATCAGTTGAAAAAGGCTTAACTCATCAGATTGACAAAAATATAAGGGGACGTGGCCCGGTACTTATACATCCCGACACAAAAAGACACAATAAACAGATCTGAGAGTACTCGCAGTTATCTGACAGCTAGTTCAAAGTCACTAACAACTAATATTACTTCTTTCTGCACTTTGATGTTTTAGAAACAAATAGCAGAAAAGTCAAGACATTTTTTCTAGTCAATACATTTGATGTGAAAAAATGCAATTATCTGTAGTCTTAAAGAGTTCAGCAATATGAAACTTTACATTTTAAAGGCAAATATATATGTGGTATAATATACTATTTGATATTAAAAAGTCATTTTACAGTCTACAAACAGAAATTTATTAACAATATTTATACATTAGGCTGTCTTCCAGAGTTAATGTAAGTTTTAATCAACTTTCTATTTTAGACTGACAGTCTTTCTTTCTATTCCAGAGTTGTGGAGGTGTTGAAGCTCTGCTGTTAGCTGCATATAACTTGTTCTATTTTAGACTGACAGTCTTTCTTTCTATTCCAGAGTTGTGGAGGTGTTGAAGCTCTGCTGTTAGCTGCATATAACTTGTTCTATTTTAGACTGACAGTCTTTCTTTCTATTCCAGAGTTGTGGAGGTGTTGAAGCTCTGCTGTTAGCTGCATATAACTTGTTCTATTTTAGACTGACAGTCTTTCTTTCTATTCCAGAGTTGTGGAGGTGTTGAAGATCTGCTGTTAGCTGCATATAACTTGTTCTATTTTAGACTGACAGTCTTTCTTTCTATTCCAAAGTTGTGGAGGCGTTGAAGCTCTGCTGTTAGCTGCATATAACTTGTTCTATTTTAGACTGACAGTCTTTCTTTCTATTCCAGAGTTGTGGAGGTGTGGAAGCTCTGCTGTTAGCTGCATATAACTTGGTATGTAATGTTTCTTAATAAATCAAGTTTTAATTTTCATATCATTTAACAAAAAAATGTCTTGTCTGTTTTCGTGTATACTTAGTTGCATTGACCATATATTAATTTTACCATGGTTAATTTTGTCCCCAGCATGAACGATGTGGGGGATATATTCATTTTACCATGGTTAATTTTGTCCCCAGCATGACATGATGTGGGGGATATATTCATTTTACCATGGTTAATTTTTGTCCCCAGCATGACACGATGTGGGGATATATTCATTTTACCATGGTTAATTTTGTCCTCAGCATGACACGATGTGGGGGAGATAGAAATACCAGGCGTCTGTACAACCAACACTGCATGCTATCTCACCTATATAATTTTTGCCACATTTTTATAAATTTACATGAAAGGCTTATTGCAATGTTTGTGTTCTCAAGCTGTAACATTTCTTGAAGATGTTTTAAAACATATGTACTTAGTTATTGGACAGATATGAGATGTGAAACACAGGGACATTACCTTCTGTTCTTGGACAGATATGAGATGTGAAACACAGGGACATTACCTTCTGTTCTTGGACAGATATGAGATGTGAAACACAGGGACATTACCTTCTGTTCTTGGACAGATATGAGATGTGAAACACAGGACATTACCTTCTGTTCTTGGACAGATATGAGATGTGAAACACAGGACATTACCTTCTGTTCTTGGACAGATATGAGATGTGAAACACAGGACATTACCTTCTGTTCTTGGACAGATATGAGATGTGAAACACAGGGACATTACCTTCTGTTCTTGGACAGATATGAGATGTGAAACACAGGGACATTACCTTCTGTTCTTGGACAGATATGAGATGTGAAACACAGGGACATTACCTTCTGTTCTTGGACAGATATGAGATGTGAAACACAGGGACATTACCTTCTGTTCTTGGACAGATATGAGATGTGAAACACAGGGACATTACCTTCTGTTCTTGGACAGATATGAGATGTGAAACACAGGGACATTACCTTCTGTTCTTGGACAGATATGAGATGTGAAACACAGGGACATTACCTTCTGTTCTTGGACAGATATGAGATGTGAAACACAGGGACATTACCTTCTGTTCTTGGACAGATATGAGATGTGAAACACAGGGACATTACCTTCTGTTCTTGGACAGATATGAGATGTGAAACACAGGGACATTACCTTCTGTTCTTGGACAGATATGAGATGTGAAACACAGGGACATTACCTTCTGTTCTTGGACAGATATGAGATGTGAAACACAGGGACATTACCTTCTGTTCTTGGACAGATATGAGATGTGAAACACAGGGACATGTAACCTTCTGTTCTTGGACAGATATGAGATGTGAAACACAGGGACATTACCTTCTGTTCTTGGACAGATATGAGATGTGAAACACAGCATGCACAGGGACATTACCTTCTGTTCTTGGACAGATATGAGATGTGAAACACAGGGACATTACCTTCTGTTCTTGGACAGATATGAGATGTGAAACACAGGGACATTACCTTCTGTTCTTGGACAGATATGAGATGTGAAACACAGGGACATTACCTTCTGTTCTTGGACAGATATGAGATGTGAAACACAGGGACATTACCTTCTGTTCTTGGACAGATATGAGATGTGAAACACAGGGACATTACCTTCTGTTCTTGGACAGATATGAGATGTGAAACACAGGACATTACCTTCTGTTCTTGGACAGATATGAGATGTGAAACACAGGGACATTACCTTCTGTTCTTGGACAGATATGAGATGTGAAACACAGGGACATTACCTTCTGTTCTTGGACAGATATGAGATGTGAAACACAGGGACATTACCTTCTGTTCTTGGACAGATATGAGATGTGAAACACAGGGACATTACCTTCTGTTCTTGGACAGATATGAGATGTGAAACACAGGGACATTACCTTCTGTTCTTGGACAGATATGAGATGTGAAACACAGGGACATTACCTTCTGTTATTGGACAGATATGAGATGTGAAACACAGGGACATTACCTTCTGTTCTTGGACAGATATGAGATGTGAAACACAGGGACATTACCTTCTGTTCTTGGACAGATATGAGATGTGAAACACAGGGACATTACCTTCTGTTCTTGGACAGATATGAGATGTGAAACACAGGGACATTACCTTCTGTTCTTGGACAGATATGAGATGTGAAACACAGGGACATTACCTTCTGTTCTTGGACAGATATGAGATGTGAAACACAGGGACATTACCTTCTGTTCTTGGACAGATATGAGATGTGAAACACAGGGACATTACCTTCTGTTCTTGGACAGATATGAGATGTGAAACACAGGGACATTACCTTCTGTTCTTGGACAGATATGAGATGTGAAACACAGGGACATTACCTTCTGTTCTTTTGTTAATCTGTATCATGTATTGTTTGGCTATTTTACTTTTTCATCGCAGTCCATTGTGTTCAGTCTTTGTAATCCAGTTTGATGCAGTTTAATAACCACGTGTCAGATATTACATAAAAGTACATTAAATTTGAAGCCTGTCATAAATCAAGAAGATCAAAGTCATTTGAAAGTTTAACGCTTTCATTTTCTGCATCATATCTATAAAGCTTTCTGTAGTATGAGATTTATTACTTTAGGAAACTGCTGAAATATGAACTGAATAAATTGATTATAATTTAGTTTGCTTCGTTATAATTCTGAGTTATTTTAGAAATTAAAAAGAGGAAATATTTTATGGCAGTCTTCAGGAATTTTCCAACAGAGGTTTTAACTCTGATTGGTCAGATGTAAGGTCATTTATATAAAGGTTATAAATCCATTGAGAGATATATTTATAGTAACTTTTTTGGAAGTTCAGAATCTGAAGTGATCTCTACTCCTTACAAACCTTCTCATCACATTTATTTTCAATAATTTTAGAACAAGAACAATATATCATCCTTCATCCAACTTCCAATCAAATATTTTTAATGATAAGACATTCTTTTAAACCAACTACCAACCAAACATCCTGCCTGATGAGAGATAGTATAGTTTTTCAACCAATTTCCAACCAAACATCCATCCTTATAAGAGATAATGTAAACCTTCAACCAACTGTCAACCAAACATCCTGCCTTACAAGAGATAATGTAATCCTTCAACCAACTGTCAACCAAACATCCTGCCTTACAAGAGATAATGTAATCCTTCAACCAACTGTCAACCAAACATCAATCTTTATAAGAGATAATGTAATCTTCAACCAACTACCAACCAAACTCAATCTTATAAGAGATAATATAATCCTTCAACCAACTTCCAACTAGACATCCTGCCTGATAAGAGATAATATAATCCTTCAACCAACTTCCAACTAGACATTCATCCTGATGAGAGATAATTTAATCCTTCAACCAACTTCCAACTCATCATTCATCCAGGAGTGATAAGAAATAATATAATCGCTCAACCAACTTCCAACCAAGCATCCTGCCTGATAAGAGATAATATAATCCTTCAACCAACTTCCAACCAAACATCCAACCTGATAAGAGATAATATAATCCTTCAACCAACTTACAACCAAACATCCTTCCAGGAGTGATAAGAAATAATATAATCGCTCAACCAACTTCCAACCAAACATATATATTATATAGAGATCTTAAGTAGTATAATTTTAGCACATTATGAAGTCTATTTGTTTAGATTTCTGTTTTGTTTTTCAAGATGTACTGAGGTCATATATATTGTATTACACTTTTTCCTTTTTTTGGTAAGTTATTTATATTAAACATTTCTATAATTAAACTTGTAATTTAGAATATTTGTTTACTGTTTTACAACTTCTGTCCCAAGCTGTGTTATTGTAAAAAACCTTTTACTTATAAACTCTGACTAGAGATAGTCATTCAATGTCATGGCTTTAACATATTATGTATGGTGTTTATAGAAGTAAATAGTATTTGACTTTTCTCTGATGTAGGTGGGAGTTTTAATGAGATTTTATAATTATTATTCTGATGTGTTGCATGTTAAACTATCATGTATTAAATCAAAGACATTTATAACAGTTATAGCTTCTTTATTAATTGTAAGAAGAAGTTAAATGGAGATGTTGCATTAATCTTGGTGGATCAGAAATAATGTTGGTCTAAAGTTAAATGGAGATGTTGCATTAATCTTGGTGGATCAGAAATAATGTTGGTCTAATATGTGAAACACAATAAAACTTTAGTCAACTTAGTTCTAAATAATAATTCTTTTTATATTGTCATGTGTAAGTTTTTGTATTTTGTAAAGATGTTCAAAAATAAAACCTTGAAATGAAGACATAGAAATTAAAAGATGTAGCTAAAGAATTTTATCAGTGAAAATAGTTATATAATTGTTGTGATTGTCACACTGGTTATCCTGATCCAAATCAGTGATCGGATCAGAATACGGAGGAGCAGTTAATGAAATTTTTGTAGTTGTGATTAAGTAAAGTTTGGATCTGATTCTCACAGACTATACTAAACCGAATAATGTCAGTCGTTATATTACGCTGATCTCCGTCTAAACATCCAATTGCTACATTAACCTCGATAGGCTATAGGCCGCTAGAGGGCACAGAATTATTTCAGTTAAGACTATACTTCTACTGTTGAAACCAGATACAGAATTTACTTTACCACCATGACAAACTTATCATAAATTGATCCTCTAGGATTCAGATCATGATACCATTAGATCTAGAACAAATACTAACAGCATATGTCAGCATAACTTGTAGTGTTACAGTTAAGGTTGTAAGTTTTAATCTTATGTCAATTTTTACTAAACATTCCTAAATAAGATGGTTACAATTATAGTAAAGTAATGGTTTGAATATATCATTAATAGGGATTAAATTAGGGTTATGTTTTTGGAAAGTTTCGGAGAACCTGACCAGGTCTTAGTTGTCTGATTTTCATAGGATGGCATGCAGACATATTCCACCTTTTTGTCTGATTTTCATAGGATGACATGCAGACATCCTTACATATTGTATAAAGATCTTAACTTGAACCAAATTGTCAATCTAGAAATAATATAGTTCTAAATAAAAGCCAGATATATTTTAGTTATTGAAAAGGTGATTGTATATATTTAATTTCCACTTTATTCATTGTGATATTGAGAAAGTAATATTTCCTGATCTGTACTGTACAATGCTGTATTGTGTTATTGAGATCTGTAATTACCTATAACTCTGCTCCAACAACAAGCTGGGTCTAATTGGAAAATAGAGATGCTACTGTAATTTTGTCCTTATATTAATCTGTTATTTCAGTCTTATATTACAATAGAATTGACAGGACTAATTAAACCTATCAGAAATAACGGACAAAAATGAAAAGAGCAGCCATTGATTTTCATCTTACAGAGACAGGTGTTATTGGCTGAGAGTAAACAGGGGGTTCTGACAAGGAGCTAAGGGTAAGGTTCTGACTAGGAACCAGTCCGGTGTTATTGGCTTGAAGTAAACTTGGGATATGACTGGGAACCAGTCTGGTGTTATAAGCTTCAAGTATACAGGGGGTTTCAACAGTAAAATAGGCTAGTGATCTGAATGGGCATCAGACCAACGTTATTTACTTTACTCAGTCCCATTAACAAATGCATCCTACATTCAATAAATAAAACAACAAATATTTTTACATGCAATTAGAATATAAAACAGATATTATCAGCCTACTAAATGATTATAAATAATCCTTGTAGTATTTCTAACTTTTCTGTGTTGCTTTCATAAGTTCAGCTTTTTTGTTCTACCAGAGGTGATCTGACCCAGATCATCCCTACCAGATCACCCTAGCTTCAGTTTCCTTTGTTTTGTAACATTTTGGTGGGAATGCTTAAGCCTCAATAAAACTTTTTTGTAGGGAAGAGACTAACTATAAAAAATTATGTAGAAAAAATCCAGTGTCTGACTGAGATTGGAACTCAAGTCCTTAAATCCAGTGTCTGACTGAGATTGGAACTCAAGTCCTTAAATCCAGTGTCTGACTGAGATTGGAACTCAAGTCCTTAAATCCAATGTCTGACTGAGATTGGAACTCAAGTCCTTAAATCCAGTGTCTGACTGAGATTGGAACTCAAGTCCTTAAATCCAGTGTCTGACTGAGATTGGAACTCAAGTCCTTAAATCCAATGTCTGACTGAGATTGGAACTCAAGTCCTTAAATCCAGTGTCTGACTGAGATTGGAACTCAAGTCCTTAAATCCAGTGTCTGACTGAGATTGGAACTCAAGTCCTTAAATCCAGTGTCTGACTGAGATTGGAACTCAAGTCCTTAAATCCAGTGTCTGACTGAGATTGGAACTCAAGTCCTTAAATCCAGTGTCTGACTGAGATTGAAACTCAAGTCCTTAAATCCAGTGTCTGACTGAGATTGGAACTCAAGTCCTTAAATCCAGTGTCTGACTGAGATTGGAACTCAAGTCCTTAAATCCAGTGTCTGACTGAGATTGGAACTCAAGTCCTTAAATCCAGTGTCTGACTGAGATTGGAACTCAAGTCCTTAAATCCAGTGTCTGACTGAGATTGGAACTCAAGTCCTTAAATCCAGTGTCTGACTGAGATTGGAACTCAAGTCCTTAAATCCAGTGTCTGACTGAGATTGGAACTCAAGTCCTTAAATCCAGTGTCTGACTGAGATTGGAACTCAAGTCCTTAAATCCAGTGTCTGACTGAGATTGGAACT
This sequence comes from Mytilus edulis, assembly GCA_019925275.1. Taxonomy (NCBI): domain Eukaryota; kingdom Metazoa; phylum Mollusca; class Bivalvia; order Mytilida; family Mytilidae; genus Mytilus; species Mytilus edulis. Next base: position 2,346,133 of record CM034358.1, on the reverse strand, counting down.
CAAGTCCTTAAATCCAGTGTCTGACTGAGATTGGAACTCAAGTCCTTAAATCCAGTGTCTGACTGAGATTGGAACTCAAGTCCTTAAATCCAGTGTCTGACTGAGATTGGAACTCAAGTCCTTAAATCCAGTGTCTGACTGAGATTGGAACTCAAGTCCTTAAATCCAGTGTCTGACTGAGATTGGAACTCAAGTCCTTAAATCCAGTGTCTGACTGAGATTGGAACTCAAGTCCTTAAATCCAGTGTCTGACTGAGATTGGAACTCAAGTCCTTAAATCCAATGTCTGACTGAGATTGGAACTCAAGTCCTTTAGCATATCAAGCCACAACTCAAACTCTTACACAACTGGATACAAAATATAAAGTATACAACAAAGATTCTGAGGCATTCTAAACTAGATATTACAAAGTGTGAATGGTATACAACAAGGATTGTCAGGCATTCTAAACTAGATATTACAAAGTGTGAATGTTTCTTTAACTAATGTAGAAAACTGGGATGTTAAATAGTTATCCCATTCAGACTTGGTGTGTCTGTGTATTAGAATCAACCTCTGGCATCCGGCCGTCGGGATGATCTTACACTGACCATGCTGACACACAGCTTCCTCATGGGAATATTTTAAGTACAAGTTGTCTTTCAAACTAGTCTGAGTAGTCTGTATTGTTAGTTCTGAGTACTTCCAACTAGTCTTTGAAACTAGTTTGATTTGTCATTTTAAGTGATCCCATACGTCTTTGAAAGTGGTCTGAGTAAAATGTCTCCATCAGAGTTGTCTTTGGTCAGAGTTGTCTTTGGTCAGAGTTTTAAAGCACCCACACAAAATAAGCACTAATACTTGGACCATAAATTGACAATGCATTATATTTATTCTTAAACTAAAAAAAAATCAGCATGAAATAGTGGCTTATGGTCTCTGTTATTCAATGATAACATGTAACAGCAAAAGGGAAAAAATAGTCTGAAATAAATGAAATCATTGATTGGAAACATGGAACGTGTCAGTGAGACGCATGTGTCAGTGAGACAAACGTGTCAGTGAGACAAACGTGTCAGTGAGACGTACGTGTCAGTGAGACAACAGTAGAAAACTGCCCAAGAATTTTATTATGAATTATCATTTTTAAACAGCTTTCGTTTACTTTTCTGCATTGGCTAGAGGTACAGGGGAGGGTCGAGATCTCACAAACATGTTTAACACAGCCGTATTTTTGCGTCTGTCCTAAGTCGCAGGAGCCTCTGTCCTTTGTTAGTCTTGTATTATTTTAACTTTTAGTTTCTTGTGTACAATTTGGAGTTAAGTATGGCGTTCATTATCACTGAACTAGTATATATTTGTTTAGGGGTCAGCTGAAGGACACCTCCGGGTGGGGGAATTTCTCGTTGCATTGAAGACCTGTTGGTGATCTTCTTCTGTTGTCTGCTTAATGGTCGGGTTGTTGTCTCTTTGGCACATTCCCCATTTCCATTCCAAATTTTATTTAAATGATACAGCAATTGTTAGCCTACATTTTCATATTTATAAGTCAATACATGTTGTTTAAATAGACCTTGTGAATATATTTGACTTCAGACTATAAACCCTTAGTAGATATACTTTCATCAGGTCCACTGAAACATATTTATCTAAATCATTAAGCCCTATAATTGTATTGTATTTACAAAAATCTTCAAAATTTATAAAAAAAATTCTTTTCTTTTTTTTGAGGGGGAGGGGGGGGGGGAGGATTGCTAGGATACTTGTTTTGTATATGAAGTTTATAAAAACCATCAGAATTATGATAAAAATGGTGAATTTTGAATTTTCCATCAGGGAATTGAGTGAATCTTTTCATGTATTGTTCAAATCTCTTGGTGTTTATTTTGCCTGCTGGCTATTGATGATTTATTATTTACAGGGTAATTTAATCTATAACTAAGTGGAAGTTAAGTGATAGTTGTCTAGTGCCATCTGGCTTCTTAAATTCTCAGGTGTAAAACTCAGGTGTGTAAACTTGTTCTCTTGTCTTTGACCACAACTATTTTTCTTTTCTTTTTTTTTTTGGGGGGGGGGGGGGGGGGGGGGGGTGTTATAGAGTGACTAGGTTACCAGTTGGTTTGCTTTAACAAGTTTGAATACATTATATATATCTTATACTCTGGTGTTTCTTTGTATCACAGTATGATGCAAGATAAATTTAACAGATGAAAAAAATGAAAACTAGAATATAAGTCGAGATGATCAATTAAAATATTCAGTAATTTATTCCTGAGAATGGGACACCATTAACTAACAGTGATCCGTGGTAAAAACCACACCTAACTACGAGACCTCTACCTGATTTCAGACAATGCCTTTTGATCTCTGATCCCTGGTAAAACCACACCTAACTACGAGACCTCTACCTGAAACAATGCCACACCTTGTGACGAGATAATTTCCCAATCATCTAATGGTAGACCAAAGCCTCATATTACCACCATATAATCTAGTCCTAATTATAAAGGTATTTTCTGAGCAAAACTTGGATTTTCCTCTAACATGATTGTACATGATATTCCTGTAATGGTTACCATGGGAATTACAGAGACACCTGGTGTCACCTCCCACTTTGGAGATATATATGTAGTATTGGGTTTGTTGAGTCAGATGCCGGAAAGATGCCTTGTAACTTTGACTGTTTCAAACACTAATGAATTTATTGACGTTCTGGAAGAGATGATCTTACTTTGAAGCAGGTAGGAATTTATTGCAATATTAACGTATTTAATGTTTTAATATTTTGTATAAGAATTCTAGGGGTTTTCTAAAGTTTTCTAAAAGGTAGATATTTTTGAAAAGTTAATGAATTGGAAAAAAAAACAGTACAACATAGAATAGAAATTGAAAAAATGGTAAATTTCTTTGTACTATTTTCCAAATTGTCTTTGAATTGTTTAAATGCTTAATGTATAAGCTGAAAATTTAATACATTGTATATAGACATACAAATATGTTCCAATGTCTTTGGTAAAAGTCTTCTACATGGAATTATCTATAAAAACATAATATCATTAATATCTGGAAGCATAGCTATATAAAATTATAAACTGACTTATTATAGTGTTTAAATTCTTTCTATAGTTTATTCATAATGTTTATCCTACTTTTCATTGGTTCATAAATATTATATGAACTAATTGTATACATTGATCATAGGGATGAAACAGTCTGTATATATACACATCTCCTGTATATCTATCAGTAAAAGTCAATAAGACAGATATATATATAAGTTAAAAATGAAGACAATCAACCAGAAAGAAACCAGTTTTCATTCTTTTATTTAGATTTTTTATGAAGATATGAATATATTTTAACAATGTAAACTTGAGTTTCAACAGCTTTATTGCATTTACTAATACATATATTAATATCGTTAATTATAAGATAGTCATATTGTCAAACTTTTAGTATACTTCTTAATTTTGTTCCACTTCATTATTCTGTTATAGTATACTATGGGTTTAGGTTTACTGTAAATTCAGAAAATATTACATGCATTTATATTTGTGATTTCTTATATTTAATTTTTTTCAATATTGAGAAAAATACTGTTCAATTCATATAAAAAAATATGTAATTTAATTTATTGCCATTATAAGATCTTATAACCCTGTCGCATTTTGGCATGTGTCATTATTAAAGGGCGTGCATGTTACGGAGTAAAACAAAATGTTCAGTATTTTACAAGAAGATTGATTTTAAGTCAAATGTTACAACATTTTGTTATGTTTCCATATTACCACTGTGTATAAAAATAGCTTGTTTACTTGATATGTTAGCTATCTCACTTTGTGTCGCTGTGTGAAAATGTCATCTCAGATTTCTAATAATTATATATAAATAACAACAGCGTGAAAATGTATTCTCATTTTACCAATAAATAACAACAGCAAGTTAGATAACTCTCTAAGGATTCAGTTCTGAGCAATGATTGAATCAGATGGTGCGACAAGTTAAACATTTAACATGGTTAGGTAAACAGTCAATATCAATTCACTGGTAAATAGACTGGTACCTTATGTTTACTGGTACTTAAGAGAGCATTCCCTTCTGAGTAATCACATGACTGTCTCAGTATTTACCCATTTCCATTAGACGTAAGTTTTTAGTGTAATTGTTTTATTGGTGATTTTAGATTCCTATTGAAGAGCCAATAGCTCCAGGTCAAAGGTTAATGCTATAAGTAATGAGATGTTGATTATTTAAGATTCCCTTTGAGGAGCCAACAGCTCTAATAGTCAAACTCTGAAATGGTAGAACTTATTACATACATGTAGTTTTATAAATTTAAGAGGGCATCGATAAATAATAAAGAATTCAATTAATGTTTGTCCCAAATCTCCTGCTTAAATACTAATTCTTTGAAATTTTTGTACCAGTCCATTCTTGTGTTTGAAGATTATTCCCTGACATGCACCCCTTTAAGAAAAAAGTTCTTCCTCAACTAAAGTCTAGAAAAAATATTGAACTTAAATAATTTGCATAAAGTATCAGTTTCTTATTTAAATTCTCAAGAGAGCCTTCAAAAAAAAAAAATTATATATAAAATTTCACATGTGAATGCCAAAAGTTATAAAATTGATATTTGATTTGATTGCTGTACAGAGAATAAAGTTGCTATCACTAATTGACTCCGTCAGTCATCTTCCTGGAAAAGTCTTTGAGGTCAAAATAAAATAAATAATTTATCCATCAAGAGATTAGTTTTAGTTTGTAATAAAACGGAACTATCGTGGAAGTTGATATTTCAATTAATTTTTAATTTGTAACGATCGTAACACAATGGTATCGATACGTCAAGACAATAAATATTTAATGTTGTTAGCTGGGTGGTGTTGTGTAAGATTGGAAAATCAAAACGTCAGAGAATGTCACACAAATGCAGAAATATCCACAGTTCAGTCACCCACTTGGAAATGCACAAATATCCACAAAGAGAGTTTCTAGCTGTGGAAGCCTTTTTCCTTTGGTCTTACTCATACTTTTTGACAATTTGCTGTTTAATGGTCCACAAATTGTAAAAAAAACAAGAGACTAATTATTGCATTTTCAGTAAAAACTGCATACTGGTACATCATGTATTTGTATCAAATATTAGAACAGAGGCAGATCCAGCCATATTTAAATGGGGTTTCTGACCATATGTCGATCCCCATTAAAAAGCATCGACTCCCTACATTGAAGACCCATTGGTGGCCTTTGGCTGTTGTCTGCTTTATGGTCGGGTTGTTGTCGCTTTACACATTCCCCATTTCCTTTCTCAATTTTATTGTCTCAAAAAAAGGTGTAACCCCAGAACCCTCCCTCTGGGTCCACCACTGAGAATGCAAGTTCTTATTGGGATTCTATGACTTGCATATGTATAATGTTATATAACTTGATGTAAAGGGGTCATCAAGACCTTCATGAATAAAAAAAAACTTCTCTAAAAGGTCTGTCTTATGTTAGTTCATTAGGAAACAGACATTAACTTTTATGTTATGTATCTATTGTGAGGACAACAGACACGAGACTTTTATTGAAACAGTTTCAATGATTGTGAGTGAATCACTTTGATTTGTCCAGAAAATTGAAAAATCACTTTAATTTACTCAAGTAAAAATTTGTGAGTAATCTACTGTAAAGGATTTCTGTTACTTTTAATTGAAATTAAGGAAATTAATTAAAGTGAAAAAATGACATGGAATAAAAGCAAATTAGTATGATACAGAAATAAAATGTAAATTTGATAGATTAAAAGACCTTCTAGCTTTACAGTAATTGAGAAAATGGTTCCAGGAGGTTTCATTGGAAGTGATTAAAGTGCTTTTTTCACCTGATTACTTTCAATTTAATGGTGAATTAAAAGGAAATTCCTGGCCGCACAGAAACAATGATACCATTGAATTATGCACGCTATAACTAAATTAATGTCTTATACTCCAGATTCATTTTACTAATTTACTTGGAACCAATGTTGGATGCTGTCCTTTTAGGGTAAAAAAAAATGGATCAATTTATATCTATGCAAGTTTTGATGGATTTTTGTTTAAAGTAAATTTTAAAGAATGCACTGCAAAACTATTTAACATGGGAGATAACTCATCTTCAATAATTAATTATTAATGTTTTATCGATATAAATATATTGTCTGTGTTCATTTACCTTAATTACCTTTATAATTTAGAAAGTTAATCTGCACTCAATTGTTTCCAAAACAAAGTCTAACTTACTTAAGTTAAATATTCATTTAATAAAAAACTTAATATAAACATGATACATTGTAATAGTCATGGTAGATTTTTTTTTCCAATTTTTGTTGTAATAGTTTTCAGGGGCTTGGTGAATGAATTGGTGATGATTGATTTAAGTTCAGAATTAGATTTTGTTTTGTTTAAGGATACGTCAGGTTTCTACATTTCTGCCTGAAAATGATGTTAAATATTGATCAAAATAATTTTAATTATTATCACTTAAAATAATGTTAATTTGTATCACTTTAAAATAATGATTAAATAATTCTACAACTGCAGTAGATTTGTGAGTTTATTTGTACTGGTACTTTAATGATATTTGTTTCCATTCATTTGATTAGTTGTATCTTTTTACTGGTTTATAATGCTGCACTTACAACCTATTGCTGCATTATTGGTCCTAATGCTATTGTTGTATTACAATGATTCAATTTTCTAATTAACTCACTCATGTATTGTTCATTTGTTTTTTAAAGAAGATGTGCAGATCAATATAAGGCTTCAGACAAATTAGGTTGATGAAAATTACATCCAATTTTTGCCATGTATTTTTTGTGTAATTTTCATTAAGAACAAAGACTATCCATTATAAATAATTAAGATGAGAAAGTGCAATGGTATTGATGTGTTATTGATTGTTTGACCCTGGCTTTTTTAAGTGTGTTTTTTTCACTAGTCTTTTATTGGCAAACATCATAACGTTCTAGATTTAGAACTTATTTTATATTTTTATCGCCAAAAATGACTTTAGATTGACTTTTTTGCATAAAGGGTGCAAATTTGAAATTTTCAAACAGCTGTTAAATAATTTCATGCATCATTTTACATAGTATATATAATGTAAACTACTTGTTTGAACCTAGTAAAAAAAGAAATCCTGAGTTATCTTCTCATAACACTTTAATTTTGTTTTAGTTTTCTTTCTCTGACAACAGATATTTATTTGTCCCTTTCTGTAGTACTGTGGATTCATTTATTTTCGTGGTACCAATTTTCGTGGATTAAGGAAAACTTGCATGTTCGTGGATATTTAATTTCGTGGTTTTGACAAAGTTTGTGTACAACCCTATGGGAAATTAGTAATTCTTTGAACATTTAATTTCGTGGTTTACCTGTACCCACGAAATCAATGAAAATTGGTATCCAACGAATAATAAAGAATCCACAGTACCTTTACAACATTACAAACATTTGTTGTTCCCCTTTTGTACCTTTAAAAACAACAGATATCATTTTTTCCCCTTCTACTCCTCTTCTAATTTTATTTTCTCCCTTCTATACCTCTTATAACAACATATTTTATTCCCTACTATATATAGCAGCATATTTTATTTTCTCCCCATCTGCACCTCTTATAACAACAGATATTACTTTCTCCCCTACTGTACCTCTAATAACAACAGATTTTATTTTCCCTCTACTGTACCTCTGTATCTTTACCCTACATGTAATTGATGTTAATTGCCCTTCATGTTACCTTAATAAGCCAATGTGATAATAGAAGAAGCACCTGTCCTGTAATTCTCTATAATGACAATATCACCTTCTATTGACAATAACTAATCATGATAAATACTGACACATTAGACTGGAATTAATTCCCTGTACAATCAGTGCCTGACAAACAGTACCTGACAATCAGGTGACAATCAGTTGTGTTTACTTAAGGTAATATTCCTTATGAAGTATTGAGTGTGATACTAAGGGTAACAGGAGAGTTATATTAATAAGAGATTCTCTTATGACTTCTGATGGGTGCATTAGATGCAGTAAAAGCTGTAAGTCAAGTGTTCAGCAGGATGGTTATGTATTTAAGTCAAAGTGTTGAGCAGGATGGTTATGTATTTAAGTCAAAGTGTTGAGCAGGATGGTTATGTATTTAAGAAAATATAACTCAGAATGCTGATGAAGGAACAGTCAAGGTAACAGCTACTTCCTTTGATGGTCTTCATTGTCATACATTTACGGTGAGCGATGGAACATTGGCTTTATACTGTAATGTGATCTGGGGTAACAATGATAAACAGCTATAGCCCTTAAATCGCTGAACACTTGTTGACAATCTTTGATGATGATTAAATATATTGAAATCAGTTGAAATTAAAAGTCTAAACCAAAACACACGTCTAAAAAAATGGAGGTACTGGTGTATTAAGTAAATATATGTTTTGAGATTGCCATCATCAAGTTATAAAACCATCAACAGATAAGGACTCAGCCAGAGGCCAGAGACCAGCCAGACCAATTATAAATCCAGTTAATTAATTGAACATTTGATAAATCAGTAGACATCTGCTAGTAGTGATAATTATATATCAGCAGTTGTACCACTGATTTGTTAGGTGTATCTACTAACAACTACTAACTACTACTAACTAGTACTAATCACAAGGTAGTGATAATTATATATCAGCAGTTGTACCACTGATTTTTTAGGTCTATCTACTAACAACTACTAACTACTACTAACTAGTACTAATCACAAGGTAGTGATAATTATATATCAGCAGTTGTACCACTGATTTTTAGGTCTATCTACTAACAACTACTAACTACTACTAACTAGTACTAATCACAAGGTAGTGATAATTATATATCAGCAGTTGTACCACTGATTTTTTAGGTCTATCTACTAACAACTACTAACTACTACTAACTAGTACTAATCACAAGGTAGTGATAATTATATATCAGCAGTTGTACCACTGATTTTTTAGGTCTATCTACTAACAACTACTAACTACTACTAACTAGTACTAATCACAAGGTAGTGATAATTATATATCAGCAGTTGTACCACTGATTTTTTAGGTCTATCTACTAACAACTACTAACTACTCTTAACTAGTACTAATCACAAGGTAGTGATAATTATATATCAGCAGTTGTACCACTGATTTGTTAGGTGTATCTACTAACAACTACTAACTACTACTAACTACCACTTATCACAAGGTAGTGATAATTATATATCAGCAGTTGTACCACTGATTTGTTAGGTGTATCTACTAACAACTACTAACTATAACTAAACACTACTGAAAACTACCAACAACTACTAACTTCTACTAACCACTACTAGCTGCTGATAGTCACTGATTTGTAAGATGAATCTGCTTACTACTACTAACAACTATTCACCATTACTATTACTAAATACTACTAGTCACTACTACTCACTGATTTTACCACTGATTTGTTAAGTTATCTACTAACTACTACTAACCACTACTAATCAACTACTACTAACAGCTTCTAATCACTACAAACTGATTATAGTCAGTGATTGTACCACTGATTTGCTAAATTTATCTACTAACTACTACTTTAACTTATCTACTAACCACTGCTAACTGATGATGATACATGATTGTAGCACTGATTTGTAAGGTGTATCTGCTAATTACTACTAACTACTTCTAATTGTTAATATCAACTATTTACAACTACTAACTACTACAATCCACTATTAACTACTATACTAACAACTAATAACCACTACTAACTGAGTATAGTCCATCATTGTGCCTCTGATTTGTTAGATGTATCTACTTACTACTGCTAACCACTACTAACGTCTACTAAATATTACTAACTACTACTAACTACTACTAACTACTACTAACTACTACTAACTACTACTAACTACTACTAACTACTACTAACCACTACTAACTACTACTAACCACTGCTAATTGATGATGATACCTATTTGTACCACTTAGATTTGTTAGGTGTATCTGCTAGCCATTATTAATTCCTGCTAACTGATGATGATACATGTACATGATGATGACACCTGATCATTGTACCACTTATTTGTTAGGTGTATCAACTAACTACTACTTACCACTGCTAACTGATGATGATGATACCTGATTGTACTCAGGTACTGATTTGTTAGGTGTATCTGCTAACCACTACTTACTTATATTATCAACTGTTAACTACTGATAACCTGTGACCACTACTAACTGATGCTGGTCACTTATTGTACCACTGATTTGTTAGGTGCATCTAATAACCCTCTTCTTACTGATTCTTTAACTACTAACTGATTATGATCTTTTTTGAAAATTTTCTGAAGGTTGACAAATGTTTTATTTTTTAATAAACTTTTCAAGAAACTCAGTTAGATGTTTTCTCTCTTTTCATCTTAACCGTCCACTAAATAGCGTTTTGTTCTCCTTGATGTGGTTTAATCATTGATTATTTTGTTGAAAGGAAATTATGTTTTTAATTGTCTTGAAAGTTTTAATCATTTATGTTTGAGAACAGGGATCCAGTCAGCTTGTGTTTTAATCATTAATGATGTTATAGAGGATCCAGTAATTACACAGTGAAGTCATTGTTTATTGATTAGAAGTCATCTTTCTCTGACAGTAATTAAGACTTATAGGATTATGTAGACTGGTACAAAGATAAATCACCTGAGAAAAACGGAGAATCAGGTGGTGAACGGTCTCAAATAACTAATGGACGTCAAACAAAAAGAAAAGTTGAAAGACAACTCTCTTTAGCAACAAAATGTCTGTTTGATATAGAAAAAAACTTACTAAAATACAGCTTTTCTTACTGGAAAATGTCTGGTCAATAATCATGATGAAGAAAAAGTCTAAAACGAGCTTTCATGAACATGCAAGGTTTATGGACAGTCTGGTTTCTATGTCGTTTAAACATTTCTGTGTTGCTATTTACAATGATTTAAGGTAGATTAAATAGATATAGGAAGATGTGGTGTGAGTGCCAATGAGACAACTCTCCATCCAAATAACAATTTAAAAATTAAACAAAATGTCTTTTTCTGAGCATTCTATCTTGGCATGTTGCAAAATTCTATCCTGCTGTTATCATTGTTATAATACAATGAAATATTTTACCAAGTACAATTTAATTAACAACAAAAACTTAAAAACTTTTAATTTACAGACTAGACCTATCAGAAAGGTTAATTGTATTTATTAATTTGCATTAAAAGATATTTTATAAAATCAAAGGCAGATATTTATTTTGAATTTGATAGGAAAATGTAACTAAAATTTCTGAAGTATTTATGAAAATCATTAATGGTATTGAATTTTAACCAGTTATATAATGATTCAATTTATATCCAAGAAAAAAGTATCTGCAATATGTAACCCATAGAAGTGATATTGTTAATTTCAATTTATTCATAATAAAATCCCTTCCTTCACCTACCCAACACTCCAAGCATGGCCCAGGTCTATGGCAACATCAAACAAAAAAATTTGAAGGGTGCCATCATTTTAATACTCAATGATTTATTAAATTCAATATATTCCATATGACAATCATCTTTCTACAAATCTTTGTTTTATAAAGATGTAATGATTGGTGTATAAATAGATTGTGAGTGATATTGAACAATTGATTGTATTCAGTAATTAATATACAGCTTCATTGTATTTTGAAGATGAAAACAGTGGGTAAATGGCTTGTTTTACTTTTGGATGAAATAAGATATCGGTTAGTAGGTTGAATAAGGGGTGTTTGAATCCAATTTTTTGTTTGATTGGAAATTAAATTACAAATCCTTAGAGAGTGGTAAAGAGGGAAATATTATGCATGTGATCATATTTCTCCTATTGAAGACACTGCTAGTAGTCTGTTATTCATGTATTACTGTCATCTTATTTATTTTCTTTTGTTAAATCTTCTGTCATCTGACTCAGACTCCTCTTGAACTGAGTTTTACTGTGGGTATTGTTATGTGGTTACTTTTCTACATTGGCTAGAGGTATTAAGGGGAGGATTGCGATATCATAAACATGTTTTAATTTTAATGTTTTAAATCCAAGTCAGGATTCTCTGGCCTTTGTTAGTCTTGTATTATTTTTAATTTTAGTTTGTTGTGTATATTTCGGAGTTTAGTATGATGTCCATTATCACTGTACTAGTATACATATTTTTTAAGGGGTCAGCTGAAGAACGCCTACGGGTGCAGGAGTTTCTGGCTACATTGAAGAACCATTGGTGGCCTTCGGCTGTTGTCTGCTCTATGGTTGGGTTGTTTTCGCTTTGACACATTCCTCATTTCCTTTCTCAATTTAAAAAAAGTCTGTAATGAGAATTTTTTCCCTGAGTACCTCAGCATACAATTCGTGCTAGACATGCAATACATAAAAAATGGTGTCACTGTGAACAAAATTTACATTGGTTGCATTTCTGTAAATTAGGGACAATGCAATATCCCCTAGGAACTGCTTTAAGGGCTAAAACCTTAACACTTTTAATATGAAGTTTTGTAAAAATTATATCTTAAAATGGAAAAGATCTACTCCAGCTCATATGCAATACTTTTTTTTCAAAGGTCAAAATAGAGGGCTGTGCCACATATTTTCAACATTTATATGCCTAGCGGCCGGAAGTTCTAAGAATTTTTATTTATACTAAAATTTTGCACAACCAATCCCCTGTACTTCCTCCTCAGAATCCTAAAGTTTTGTATATCTTAGATATCTTAGTTTTATTTTAGGTATTTTTCAAGTAAAATTTGCCTCTATATTTTCTGAGGTATTTTTTATAAGTAATATTTTTAAGTGTTGTGTATAAAATTTATTTTTATGTCTTGTTTGAAGTACATTGTATATTATATTGATAATATTTATGTATATATGACTGAGGTTTTTTAAATTACGATCATCATTGTTTTAGCTGATTTATTTTTATGAACGCTGTATTTATTAAGTATGAAATGATTACATATGTTTATATTTTTCTTAGGTTTTTGATATTTAATAATCCCCAGTTGTTTTTTTTAGTTTCATTTTTAACATTCAAGAAGCATTTCACTAGTACAAATGTATTTTTTTATTTTTTTTATTCCTGAGGTTTATGTTTACCATTATTTTGATTTTTATTCCTGAGGTTTATGATTAACATGATCTGATTTTTATTCCTGAGGTTTATGTTTAACATGATTTTTATTTTTATTCCTGAGGTTTATGATTAACATGATCTGATTTTTATTCCTGAGGTTTATGTTTAACATGATTTTTATTTTTATTCCTGAGGTTTATGATTAACATGATCTGATTTTTATTCCTGAGGTTTATGTTTAACATGATTTTTATTTTTATTCCTGAGGTTTATGATTAACATGATCTGATTTTTATTCCTGAGGTTTATGTTTAACATGATTTTGATTTTTATTCCTGAGGGTTATGATTAACATGATTTTCCTTTTTGTTCTTGAGGTATTTCATAACTACAATTTTTTGTTTTAAAATTGAGATTTTTTTTTTTTTAAAGCATATTTTTGCCATTTTTGTTTTTAAATAGTTGATGAATAGAATTTGTTATTTTTATCTTTTCAGGATATTGTTAGTAGTGATGGAAAACCAAAGATAAAAACATTCCGTATCCCTTCTTTTGGTCAGCCATCTGTTTATCATGAGGTATGGTGCTTGTGGCACGTAATTTGTTTGAATTTTTAAAACATATGTGTTTTTCTTTATGTGTGAACTTTGTTATATTATCTTCTGTACCAGAACTAAAAATCATCCTACAAATCTAAATCACTCTTAAGTTGTAAGTATTCACTTATTTTTTTAAGGGTTCAGTGACTAGGATTGCTAGTTTCAAGTCAAAATGGGTTCTCTTCAGGGACTTAATTTAACCAATAGAATTTGGCCGTCATGCCAGGAAGCCAAGACTGCTTCTAATTTACATGTTTATTCCCATCACATGGTCAAAGCCAGGGAATGGTTTATAAGGTTATTGTAATACAAGGTTTTAAACAGTTAAAAATGTACAGTACACAAGGGCCTACTGTCATAATACCTTTAAAAAAATGGCACATTCAGGATTCCTGAGTCAAGTGACTAATACATGGTACTCAAAATACAAGTAACACAAGACCAAATGGAATTATTATAAGCACATAGAAAATAACACAATACTCACAGGACTAAAATGATAATGGTTGCATCTTTATATATGAACTGTACATTTATCATTTTGTAGCCCTCAGCTCTCAGCAGTTTATCCTTATCAGAAAGTGCTTTATCTATATATTTAATATATTGTAGCCCTCAGCTCTCAGCAGTTTATCCCTATCAGAAAGTGCTTTATCTATATAATTAATATTTTGTAGCCCTCAGCTCTTAGCAGTTTATCCCTGTCAGAAAGTGCTTTATCTATATTATTATTAATATTTTGTAGCCCTCAGCTCTCAGCAGTTTATCCCTGTCAGAAAGTGCTTTATCTATATAATTAATATTTTGTAGCCCTCAGCTCTCAGCAGTTTATCCCTGTCAGAAAGTGCTTTATCTATATATTTATTATTTTGTAGCCCTCAGCTCTCTGCAGCTTATCCCTGTCAGAAAGTGCTTTATCTATATAATTAATATTTTGTAGCCCTCAGCTCTCAGCAGTTTATCCCTGTCAAAAATTGCTTTATCTATATATTTAATATATTGTAGCCCTCAGCTCTCAGCAGTTTATCCCTGTCAGAAAGTGCTTTATCTATATAATTAATATTTTGTAGCCCTCAGCTCTCAGCAGTTTATCCCTGTCAGAAATTGCTTTATCTATATATTTAATATATTGTAGCCCTCAGCTCTCAGCAGTTTATCCCTGTCAGAAAGTGCTTTATCTATATAATTAATATATTGTAGCCCTCAGCTCTCAGCAGTTTATCCCTGTCAGAAAGTGCTTTATCTATATAATTAATATTTTGTAGCCCTCAGCTCTCAGCAGTTTATCCCTGTCAAAAATTGCTTTATCTATATATTTAATATATTGTAGCCCTCAGCTCTCAGCAGTTTATCCCTGTCAGAAATTGCTTTATCTATATATTTAATATATTGTAGCCCTCAGCTCTCAGCAGTTTATCCCTGTCAGAAAGTGCTTTATCTATATAATTAATATATTGTAGCCCTCAGCTCTCAGCAGTTTATCCCTGTCAGAAAGTGCTTTATCTATACATTTAATATTTTGTAGCCCTCAGCTCTCAGCAGTTTATCCCTGTCAGTTTTAAGTGCTTTATCTATACATTTAATATATTGTAGCCCTCAGCTCTCAGCAGTTTATCCCTGTCAGAAAGTGCTTTATCTATATATTTAATATATTTTAGCCCTCAGCTCTCAGCAGTTTATCCCTGTCAGAAAGTGCTTTATCTATATAATTTATATTTTGTAGCCCTCAGCTCTCAGCAGTTTATCCCTGTCAGAAAGTGCTTTATCTATACATTTAATATTTTGTAGCCCTCAGCTCTCAGCAGTTTATCCCTGTCAGAAAGTGCTTTATCTATATATTTAATATATTGTAGCCCTCAGCTCTCAGCAGTTTATCCCTGTCAGAAAGTGCTTTATCTATATATTTAATATATTGTAGCCCTCAGCTCTCAGCAGTTTATCCCTGTCAGAAAGTGCTTTAATTATATATTTAATATATTGTAGCCCTCAGCTCGCAGCAGTTTATCCCTGTCAGAAAGTGCTTTATCTATATATTTAATATATTTTAGCCCTCAGCTCTCAGCAGTTTATCCCTGTCAGAAAGTGCTTTATCTATATAATTTATATTTTGTAGCCCTCAGCTCTCAGCAGTTTATCCCTGTCAGAAAGTGCTTTATCTATACATTTAATATTTTGTAGCCCTCAGCTCTCAGCAGTTTATCCCTGTCAGAAAGTGCTTTATCTATATATTTAATATATTGTAGCCCTCAGCTCTCAGCAGTTTATCCCTGTCAGAAAGTGCTTTATCTATATATTTAATATTTTGTAGCCTTCAGCTCTCAGCAGTTTATCCTGTCAGAAAGTGCTTTATCTATATAATTAATATTTTGTAGCCCTCAGCTCTCAGCAGTTTATCCCTGTCAGAAAGTGCTTTATCTATATGATTAATATTTTGTAGCCCTCAGCTCTCAGCAGTTTATCCCTGTCAGAAATTGCTTTATCTATATATTTAATATATTGTAGCCCTCAGCTCTCAGCAGTTTATCCCTGTCAGAAAGTGCTTTATCTATATATTTTGTAGCCCTCAGCTCTCAGCAGTTTATCCCTGTCAGAAAGTGCTTTATCTATATATTTAATATTTTGTAGCCCTCAGCTCTCAGCAGTTTATCCCTGTCAGAAAGTGCTTTATCTATATATTTAATATATTGTAGCCCTCAGCTCTCAGCAGTTTATCCCTGTCAGAAAGTACTTTATCTATACATTTAATATATTGTAGCCTTCAGCTCTCAGCAGTTTATCCCTGTCAGAAAGTGCTTTATCTATATATTTATTATATTGTAGCCTTCAGCTCTCGGCAGTTTATCCCTGTCAGAAATTGCTTTATCTATATATTTAATATATTGTAGCCTTCAGCTCTCAGCAGTTTATCTCTGTCAGAAAGTGCTTTATCAAGATATGACCACACAGAACCAGAGATTTGGAGAAGTGGACCTTATCCTCAGTATGAAGCTATCAATGGTCAGAATAGGTAACACATTATTATTATATCATTATTATAAAAATATTGAGTTATCTCCCATATTACAATTTTCCTTCTTTATATGTCTGTTTTTTAAACAAACAAATATTATAAAATAAATGATGATTGTGAAGTTAAAAATATTTAAATTTGAAGTTAAAATCATTCCTAAATTCTTTTAGATGATGTTGCTATGCCAACTGTAAAGGTACACCCCATTTTTATATGACCGCAAAAATTGAAAAAATTTTGGTCGTATATTGGTATGACGTTGGCGTTGTCGTCGTCTTTGTCGTCCAAAGACATTTGGTTTCCCACTATAACTTTAGTATGATTTTGGGGTTTTGGTCCAAACAGTTTAGGAATAAGGGGCCAAAAGGGTCCAAAATTAAACTTTGTTTGATTTCATCAAAAAATGAATTATTGGGGTTCTTTGATATGCCAATTCTAACCGTGTATTTAGATTCTTAATTTTTGGTCCTGTTTTTAAATTGTTTTACATATATTAAGGTCCAAAAGGGTCCAAAATTAATTTAGTTTGATTTTAACAAAAATTGAATTCTTGGGGTTCTTTGATATGCTGAATCTAAACATGTACTTAGATTTTTGATTATGGGGCCAGTTTTCAAGTTGGTCCAAATCGGGCCAAAATTAAACTTTGTTTGATTTCAACAAAAATTGATAATATGGGGTTCTTCAATATGCTGAATCTAACCATGTATTTAGATTTTTAATATTTGGGCATGGTTATCAAATTGGTCCACATTGAGGTCTAATGGGTCTAAAATTGAACATTATTTGATTTCATCAAAAATTGAATTCTTTGAGTTCTATGATATGCTGAATCTAACCATGTATTTAGATTTTGGATATTGGACCATAATAGGTAAATGTCCAATTTAAAATTTTTAAGTTTTTAAGTCTAAGTTCTTAGACCACATTCATTCTGTGTCAGAAACCTATGTTGTGTCAACTATTTAATCACAATCCAAATTTAGAGCTGTATCAAGCTTAAATGTTGTGTCCATACTTGCCCCAACTGTTCAGGGTTCGACCTCTGCGGTCCTATAAAGCTGGGCCCTGCGGAGCATCTGGTTTAGATCAGTTAATGGTAAACTTTGTTGAAATTAGGGAAAGCATCGAACTCACTCTTAACAATGTTACCAACTATCCATTCCACATTGTGTAATATTTTAATAATAAGATTTTTGTTCTCAATTTTTCAGACAATCTATCCTGTCCTATCTGTTACAATGCTATAATTCCTGTATCAGTGACCTGTCAGAACTCTCTCATCAGATGTATTGTAAAGCATGCTCCAGGTAAAATTATATAGCTGTCTCCCTCCCCTTTCCCCAGGGTATCCTGTCCTATCTGTTACAATGTTATAATTCCTGTATCAGTGACCTGTCAGAACTCTCTCATCAGATGTATTGTAAAGCATGCTCCAGGTAACATTATATATCTGTCTCCCTCCCCTCTCCCCAGGGTATCCTGTCCTATCTGTTACAATGCTATAATTCCTGTATCAGTGAACTGTCAGAACTCTCTCATCAGATGTATTGTAAAGCATGCTCCAGGTAACATTATATATATGTCTTCCTCCCCTCTCCCTAAGGTATCCTGTCCTATCTGTAACAATGTTATAATTCCTGTATCAGTGACCTGTCAGAACTCTCTCATCAGATGTATTGTAAAGCTTGCTCCAGGTAACATTATATATCTGTGTCTCTCCCCTCTCCCCAGGGTTTCCTATCCTATTTATTACAATGTTACAATTCTGGTGATGGTAATTGATGTAGACAATTGTCAAGTTCCTACATTAGTTAGTTTGAAAGGAACTTTTTGTGATAGATCATTCATGTTTGATATAAAGTTGCATTACTATTCATAGATTATCGGTGATTATCTGAACGAGATTGATTTTCTCGCTTGAGCCGGAACAGCGAAAGCGAGAAAGGCAATCGAGTTGAGATGAACACTGATAATGTTTTTATTGCTATTTTACCCATGACGATGCTGTCAATTTCATGTCAATTTCATTAGCAATGCCATGTGCATGCTTAGTTCCTACCATAATTTTCCATCTCAAGCGAGTAGCATGATATGAAAATTATCACAAAAAAAGATCAAAGGAAAAATGCACAAAATAGCGATAATAGTACATATCAGTTTGAAGACCATTTATAAGCAATGTTTGATGTTAAGTTTTCTGCTTAAGTTTGTTTAACAATAATATGCATCAAGGATTTAATATATTGTTTTTGTTACAGACTAGCTACAACAGGCTTCGATGATTTATCAGACATATCATGTACAGTTAAACCATCAGCCAGCTTCCATCTCCAAGACTCACCTCCGCCACAAAGTAAACGGAAAAGTCACGTGGGAGAATTGTTACCTAGAATAGCCATCTCCCCAACACTTATGACG
This sequence comes from Mytilus edulis, assembly GCA_019925275.1. Lineage (NCBI taxonomy): Eukaryota > Metazoa > Mollusca > Bivalvia > Mytilida > Mytilidae > Mytilus > Mytilus edulis. Next base: position 2,327,002 of record CM034358.1, on the reverse strand, counting down.
GAGATGGTCTCAGGGCTTTATTATATTATGTAAGTCTCTTTCATTAATAAAAGAATACATGTGCTATACTTTGATGAGACACAAACAACCAAAACACATCTTTATTGTATGTGAAATGGGAATAGAGAGTGGATCTCATCTGAACGTTAAGGTGTCACATATGTTTTAATGGTATATTTGGCTGCTTTCTGTATTGTACCTTTGATATTTGTTCACCTAGATACATTAAATTAACTGAAACTCAAAAATCAATTCATTTTTCTAAAAAATCAACATGAGCTTGCCCTGCATTAGATATAAAAGTATTGGTCTTTACCAATTTTAAGCAAATTAAGTCATCTCGCAAGCCTCCAGATTTTTTGGAAAGTATAGTGTTCACCCCAAGAACCGGTTTGGCCACAGCATAACAATTTCAAGGTTATTTACAACTTACACATTGCCTTTATGTTAAATATGTTTAAATGAACAGATTTTCTCATAGTTTAGGACTTTATTCATTATAGGTTGTAAAATACGGGCAAAATTTAGATGTTTATGAAGTGTTCTATATTTGGACTTAAGTGGAACCTTAATTGCCTTACCTGTTTGATAATTTCGTAATCAATTAGCTCACTTAAAATTGATCATTCATTAGTAACTGACTAGACTAGAGGGTATGGCTTTTTCTCATGATCATTGTTGAAGGCCATAATTTATTTTTCTATGATTGATAGTTGTCTCATTGGCAATCATATTATTTTTATATTTATCAAGATTTTTTTAAGCAACTTTCGTATTTTCTTCATCTTCGCTAGCCAAGGGTTATGATCCACTCCCGTTCTCTTCACCCTTGGCGGATTGAGATAAACTTTCGGAGACACAAGGTAAGGATTTTGATTGGTTGCAGTCGAAACTCGCTGCATCCAATCAAAAAGCGCCTATAACATGATCACATGTAAATGTAGAAAGTGTTTGTAAACCATTGCCACGTGTTTATTGTGCAACAAGTCTTTACATCCCTAAACATATGACTATATTTAGGGACAACTTGAATGTTTTAAATCAACTAATAGAAGTTCCTGTGTATGTTTCATGCACAAATATTATTTTCATTTCCGGCTTTACCAAGTGTGTAGAATCTTGACACTATCATGTTTTTACCTCCAAATTGAAGAGTTCAAGTGCTACCCTTGGTCAATAATAATGTATTTGGAATGGGCGGGACGTTAATCTTCCGATAGATGGCACAACATTGTTTTCACAAATGTTGGCTTAATCCGCCAAGGGTGAAGAGAACCGGAGTGGATCGTAATCCTTGGCTAGCGAAGATGTATTTTCTTCAACCAGCTTAAAAACAACGCTAAAGTTGTTAAAACTTTTTTCCTTGTTCTATACATGTGGTAATTTTTGTGTTCAAGATTTTGTTTCCAATAAAGCTTTTTGAAAGGCTTTAAAAAGTCTTTGAAAGGTTTGTCATGGAATATTCCTAAATTTCCACAGTTTGGTATTAGGTGGTCAAAGGGAGATAATTGTATTTGGTGGTCAAAGGGAGATAATTAGAGTCACACAATTAGGGATTGATCTTTGGTCAAACATAGAACAGAAAAATGGTGTTTGGTTCTTCTCTAGATTACTAAGCACACTGCATTTAGGAGTATTCTCAATAATTGTTTTCAGACCTGTATGCCTTTACACTGTTACCCTGTGACCTATATATAGTTGTTAATTTCTGTGATCTCTTGTTGAGAGTTGTTTCATTGGCCATCCTACCACATCTTCTTTACTATATAGCATGTTAGAAATTCAGATCAATAAGCGGGTCTAGTATTAGGCAGGATGTTTATCTAACTTGTTCTTGTTCTGATATGAATGTGATATTTGCCCCTGGTCATAAAACATTAATTCATCAAAACCATTTAACACTGAATGTAAAACTTCTTTTTAATTTTATAGGTTTAACAGTGATAAATACTTAGCAACACGAGCCATTCTAGACATCCACAACAGGGCAAGTTATGAACTCTTCCCTGATGTACTTTTGGTAAGGTTTTTGATCAAACTTATTTTATTAGTATTAGATGTATGTAGTTATGGTTTGGTTTTTGATATATTATTTTCCAAGTATGATCTGTTTTGCATTATGGATCCATTGATAGAAATGAGATTATATTTATCATGTTCTTTTGATTGAAGAATGAATGTGTGCGTTTATGTAAGTCAGCTGAAAGCAATCATCAATCAATCAACCAATCAATCAATCAATCAATCAATTAATCAATCAATCAATCAATTATCATGATTATTGCAAATACTTTACCATTGGCAAATATGCAAAATCTAATAAATGATTTTAAAAAAAAATTATGAAAGAAAATCAGTACTTGTATTCATGTGAATGCAAGTTTTTATTTTCATGAAACTGATACGGTTGCATTTTTGGCATAAATAAAAACATTGCAATAATTTCTGAATCTACAGTGAGAATATCTATGGTAGCCAAGGTCATTTAACTCCTCTGTAGCTGAATATGAATTAATCATGTTAATTGATTGTTGGAAGTACATCATAAGTTTTACAGTTGACTTCTGGGAAATTTAGGTTGAAAATTTTTGAATGGACCTTCAGAGAAGAAACTCATAAAATGTTCAGTTCATATCAAAGTAAATTCAAAACAGAAAGTCCCTAATCATGCTTATCAAACATTTGTCAAAATCAAAAGCTCAAACACATCAAACCAATGGAATACATCAGTCATATTCCTGACTTTGTTCAGACATCGTACCAATGGAATACATCAGTCATATTCCTGACTTTGTTCAGACATCGTACCAATGGAATACATCAGTCATATTCCTGACTTTGTTCAGACATCGTACCAATGGAATACATCAGTCATATTCCTGCATTTGTTCAGACTTCGTACCAATGGAATACATCAGTCATATTCCTGACTTTGTTCAGGTATTTTCTTATGTAGAAAATGGTGAATTACACCTCTCACATGTATAGACAGTCGCATACTATTCCATTATATTTTTACAGCAACTATAATGTAGCATTCAATTAATCAGTATTAAGGTGGTACCTAACACTACAGGGAGATAACTCTGTAAAATCAGCTAAACGTTTTAATTACGTTGTGTTTTTAAGGGAATATTAAGCTTCTCCTTGATCAAAATAAGTGTTTGTCAAACTGCTATATAACCAGTGTAATTTTTCTGATAAAACGGTTGGTTCAAATTTTTTGAAATTATATTTTTGTCAAAGGGTCAAAGTAAATACTTTGTCAAAATTTTATAAAAATTAAAAAGAGCCAAATTAATGTTAGTTAAGGTGTTGGGTACCACCTTAAGCAAAAATAAGATAATTAAAAAAAGATTGGATTGTCTCCCTTTGTTCATGTATGTTTTGTCCATTTTAAAATGTTTGTGATCTATTTAAGGTAACGACTGCCATAAAGAATTCACTTCCTGCTGGTCACGAAGAAGACGGTCCGATGGGACTTATGACCGTCACTCCCTCTAGCTCAGGTCACACCATTGCCAAATCTGCTATTACAAACGCATCATTTAGAACCAAGAAACTGCCTGGTAAGGCGCCATCTATCTATCTATTAAGTTGCATTGCTAGTGCTCTCTTGCATGTACAATTTTTGACAGATTTTTATGAAACTTACATCAAAGGTTTATATCAATAAATTCTTGAGTGAGTTAGAAAAATGAGTGCCGATCAATTATTTTTTAAAGAGTTGTGCCCTTTGAAATATTAATTATATGGAAAATTGCCATGTTAGTACTCTCATGTGTACAATTCTTGCCAGATTTTTTCAAATACATCAAAAGGTTTATAACACCTATGTCATAGGCAATTTTTGAAAACCCAGTGCCAGCCAAGTAGTTTTAAAAGAGTTATGTCCCTTGGAAACAATAATTTTTAGGAACTTGCATTACATTTGCTCTCAAGCCTTCATTTTCAAGATATTCATGAAACAATCATTTTTTAGATATTGCTTTTGGGCTGATAAAATATGTGTAATATGCATAGGCACATGGGAAATCTGTTTCTTTATTACCAAATCCATCTCCCTGGTAATAGACCTAAATAATTACAAACAATATATAATGTAAAACATTTCTCTTTCAGATGACATTGATATCATAGAGGGAGACGAAAACTTGTCAAAACTAGAAACAATTGATGAAGATAGTGATACTCCCACAAAATCACTGGGCAAATTACCGAAACTCGCTGATAAATTTAAACTGGGCATTAAAAAAATGGACAAATCTAAAGTGAAAGAGCACAAACGAGATAGTGATGTGTCACGGACGTTATCTAACGGAGATACCATAGATTCTGTACAGGTTAATGTAATAAAGAATAATTCCAGGTCTAGTGTAGATAACGTAGAGATGACGAGTCTAACGAACAAAAAGAATTCTATCCTGGAGGAAATAAATGAAGAGAAAGTCGGGTCGTCACCTCTGGGAAATCTACGACAAAAACATTCTAGTAGCTCACTCAAAGAAATGAAAAATAAACCAGGACACACTCGCCATTCTTCAGGGTCCTCTGTTAATACAGAAAACTGTAGTACAGATCTCTGACTTAATAATTAATTGTTCATCAAAGATATCTGCTTACATAAGAAAACCCAGGGGTAGGAGAGCCTTAATTGTTCATCAAAGTTACCTGCTTACATAAGAAAACCCAGGGGTAGGAGAGCCTTAATTGTTCATCAAAGTTACCTGCTTACATAAGAAAACCCAGGGGTAGGAGAGCCTTAATTGTTCATCAAAGATACCTGCTTACATAAGAAAACCCAGGGGTAGGAGAGCCTTAATTGTTCATCAAAGATACCTGCTTACATAAGAAAACCCAGGGGTAGGAGAGCCTTAATTGTTCATCAAAGATACCTGCTTACATAAGAAAACCCAGGGGTAGGAGAGCCTTAATTGTTCATCAAAGATACCTGCTTACATAAGAAAACCCCGGGGTAGGAGAAAAACATTGATTATAGGCTTTCTTTTATACTTCAAAAAGTCTTTGGGACTGATATCAAATTAATGTGACTTTTATAAACTGGTATATAAATAGATTATATTTGAATTTTGCATGTAAACTAATGAAAATATGCAAATTCTTAAATTAGCATAAGAAGTCAAACCACTGTGAAATGTTTATCTGTTAAATATAACAGATGCATTTATTATTAACAAAAGGACATTAACTTAATATCCTAGTGAAGGATTACAATTACATTTCTAATTCAATCTGTACTTAAAGGTTATTAGCTTTATAAAAGTTGCAAACATCAATTAATGTTTATCATTATTCCCACATATTGCTGCAGACATTTGTAGATACTAATAACATAAGTTTTTATTACCAGTACTGTAAATTGAGAAGTTATTGCCTTAATTTAGTTTTGAGATTTTTTAAGAATGGACAAAAATGCAAGTTAAATTAATACGATTTCAAAAAAATTTCATACAGGTACTTTAATCATCGGTTATTAGAATGCAAGTTCTTATACCAATACTCACACAGTCATATGATTCCCCTTATACCAATCCTGATTTGCAATAATTTCTGAATTTACAGTATATGAAATATCATAGTAGATAATTTTAAATTACTCTCTACTAATATTTACATATTTTAAATATTTTTGTAATTTGTGTTTTTATTAAATTTTATGATTTTTAATTAATTACTCTTTTTATAGACATATTTTTTGTTGATTTGTGAGTTTGGATTGCTGTCAAATCTACATTTCATTTTAAATATGGAATTCAAGAAAACATTTTTCAATTAAGAAGATCTTATTTAATTTTGTTATTTAATTTATTATTTTGTATATTTATTACACAGCAATCAAACAACAACTGACTGTTCAGCTTTTCCTGATATTCAACATCCAGTTATCTCCCTTTGATCTATTCTTAGATCTGAAATAAATAATGCTCAGTGTGGTATTTTAAGAGTTCTTGTTGTTCAGCTGGTTTGTTTCTGAACTTACATCTCTTTTAATCATAATTATTGTTTTGTTGTTGGGTTGCTGTATTAATAAAGTATACCTCCTCTTAATCCTATTTATTCTTGTGTTGTTTCACTCTTCTAGTCTGATATTGGTATTCATTGGGCTAGAGATTGTACCAGCTGTTTTATAGAATAATATTTTGACCTTAGGATTTGTATAGATTTCAGGGACAATGAAACATTATGCAGACATCATCTATCTTTCAAAATGAAATAAAAAAGGGGTGACGTGAACCTTTTATAAAACAAGGAACTCTTTTAATCAAACATAGTTTAGTATCTATTGTGGCATAAACAACTTACTCTTAATCAAATCTTGATGTAATTGTGATTCAAATTTAAACTTCATGTATGCTCTTCAATTTCGTATTTTATTTGGCCTTTTTATATTTTTGGGATTTGAGCGTCACTGATGTGTCTTTTGTAGACAAAAAGTGCATCTGGATTAAATACTAAATTTAATTCTTGCATCTATGATGAGTTTATTTGTATTAGAATAGTATATTGGTTTTACATTTTTTCGTCTAATTTTGCTTTTTCTTTCCAATATATTATTTTATCATTACAAATATAAACAATATACAGAATGATGAGTTTTAACAGTGCAATATTTAACATTAAGTGAAAATAAACATTTCAGTTTAGAAAATCATTCCTGATTGTTTATTCAATTGATATATATACATAGTGACTGATGCTTTTTTGGGTTGTCTCCCCTTAGTCAGTTGAATGATAATTAGCAATCAGTTTTTAGATTTGTGTTGATGTAAGCATTTTCTTGACTTAATTTATCTTATGTGAATTGAAAAAGCTCTGAATCTGTAATACATCAACAAAATATAGTTCTTAATTGTAGATATCTCATAGATAATTATTTATTTATAATATGAACAAATGTATAATAGAAAAATACAAAATAAAACAAATGAAATTTATTTTCTTTTATGATGAACAAAAAAAAAGGTTATAGAAAAGAGATGTCTACTGGTTGTTTGATATTGCCGTGTCATTGTGGTATACTCCATTGAAAACATGTTTTTTTTTTGGTTGTTAAATAAAGGCAACAGTAGTATACTGTGGTTCAAAAGTAATTAATCAATAGAGAGAAAAAAACCTGGGTAACAATCTAAAAGCAAGGGTAACACATCAACTATTACATGTATTAGGAGAAAGCAATGAAACATGAAGGCAACAAAAGTATACCCCTGTTCAAAATTCATAAATTGATTGAGAAAAAAACTAATCTGGGTTACAAATTAAAACTGAGGGAAACAACAGATATAAGAGGAGAACTACGACACAACAGAAACACATCATTAAAATGTAACACACACAGAAAAAAACTATAATATAACAATGGCCATTTTCTTGATTTGGAACAGGACATTTTAAGAAAAAAATGGTGGGTTGAACCTAGTTTTGTGGCATTCCAAACGTCCCAATTTTATGGCAATGTTAAATATAACATCAAAATGACAACATTACATGACAGCACTGCAATAAAAATAAATGTGAGAACATATAGGACAGAGAAACCCACAAATAATAGCTTACCAAAGGTACCAGGGTTAAAATTTGATATGTTAGACGTGGGTTTCCTTCACACAAGACTTACCAGTGACGCTCAGATGAAAAAAAAAGTTTGAATGCCTAAACAAGTACGAAGTTGGAGAGCATTGAGGACCAAAAGTTCCAAAAATTGTGGATTATACGCCTAGGGTTTTCTGTCTGGGATAAGAACATCCTTATTTTTTAGAATAATTCATACTTTTGCAAACATGATAAAACTACAGATTAAAAACAGATACATGACATAAAACAACATAAACCAGCACATAAAAATACACAGCAAGGTTATCCAAAGCCATCAATGCACAACATGCACAAAGAGAAGTTACATTTGAATTTCTATTTTTTTCTCCAAAAATAAGATAGAATTCAAGATTATATTTGTAATACTGATATTATAACATTTATCAATAACAATGAAAATTACAATACTAATTAATATCAAATTGTGGTTGTAACTAGATTATTAATTATGATATCTACCTATGTCGGTATTTCTTCCGAATCAAACTGTAAACCAAATATATCGTATAAATTTCGTTTTCCTAAACTTAAAGGGAAAATTCACGATTTTTTACTTATGGTTTAAATATGTTCATTATGACATAATATATATATTCACAAAGTTTTATCGCTATATGTGCAGTAATAAAGGAGAAATTCAATAATTAATGAAAAAATATCAACTACTTCCTGTAGGTCGTGACGTTTTCTCCTGATTTTTGCATGCCGGGATTTAAAATACAATCATTAAAAGTCTTGGTTTTTAATCATATTTTAACGTAATCGTAAGCGCGCCGATGACTTATGCTTTATCTAATAACCATCCGATAATAAGAAGATAAAACGCACAGACGTTCAATTGTACTCATTCGTGAGATAAATTATCTATGTTAAACGTATATATTCGAATTATTTTTGTAGACAACACAAAAAGTTATAAATTTATTTTTAATAAATGCATTTTCGGACTGATAAGGTGAACAAATTAAAGTACAATAATCTGTAAAGACAATATGTTGGTGTACTATTATTGACCTTTTACTATCTCTGCTATGGCTAGGTTTATACGATGTGTGTATTCACGGTTCTGTGGCAATACTCGTAGATGGCTTGTTGAAAGGTAAATTGTTATTTGCACTTCGGTATTTAACCACGCCTCTAGGGCACACCTTGTCAGGTGTGACTGTCTATTCGGATCAGTGGTAGCATTTAATACACACATTAAAAATACATATTCAAGTTGGTGACAAATAAAAATTGGTCGCCGTGGAATTATTTAATTATATTTGGTGCTATTATTTATTTGAATTCAAATAAGTTAATTTACTAAGAAATACACAATTTTCGGTTAAAGACGGGAAACTTAATTCATATGTCAGAATGAAATGATATACAAGTCTTGTCCTTGATTTATGTCTCATAAAAAAGGGGGACTTAGAAATTAGAAATAGCTTTACTAAATCATTTTTATTTGTCTTTATTAGGCGAAAAAATGTACGAGAACACTTACATTTAGACTTTTGAAAGCCATGTATTAATTAATATATGAAACTATCTGAAGATAACTCTACCGAAGCGGAATATAATATGTATGAATAAAGAAAAAAATATTTTTGTAATGGAATCGAAAAATTACGAATAGATATTCTTTTCAAGTGTGATAAACGTCAACCAAATTTATTCATAATGGGGAACGTCCTTATTAAAATCTGAGACAACTATAATAATCGTCGTCTCCCAACGTATATATATACTTAAATAACTATTTGATCAACGATGTTTAAAATTAAAAGACAACGAATTTAATGTTATCTTTCCCTATTTTTGAATGTTATTATAAGTCTGTTCAACTTGCAAGAATACCCCTAAAGCGGACAAATATCCGACAAGCAGTTTATTCTTTAAATTGCTGTCATTGAATATCAAGAAAGAAAATAAATCCCGAAATTGATACTCAATAGTTTTCCTAGAAAATATTCACATTCCTTGGGGATTATTAGTGTACGTCCAGTTGCATATATTTTACATGAATGTTGGAACAATTGTGATGATGACGAATTTCGTCCTTTATTCGAGAACAATTTAATTGATATATAAATCTGTGAGTTTACTATGTTCTTAACTTCGATGAACCAAAGCAAGTTATAAATTGACCTGTATTTAAATCAAATTGTTTCTTTTTTTTTCTTCTTCTTCTTTTGGTATACAATAGTCTATCGAATTCGTTGATTACATACTGTTGGCATACATGGACTAGTCTATTTACAAAACTTTTACCACAATTTACACAAAATGTATGTTTCTTTCTTATGTTCAATGTATACATGTATACATATTTTAAATTGCGCTACTGACTATTATAGTTCCGTAACTTTCTACCAGGCGTATGTATACACGAATCGTCGACAAGTGCGCACATTTTTTTAGATCAATAATTCTGGTATGTTCCAATCTGTCCTAAACTATTGACAACGAGTATATATTACATTTTCCCAAATAACCCTTGGAAAAATATGTAAATAGATTTGTATTTCTTCAATTATTTTTTTTTGTATTATTTTTTTTTTATAAATAATATTCTTTACACCAGAAATGTTATTTATAAACAAGCGTATGAGTTCAGTAATGACTAGTATATTATATCACTTTCGGACACGCAAGACAAAAATGTATATTATACATGCACCTGATAGTTCAAAATGGAAAGTTATAAGTAACGGTCGTGTACACTGATCAATACCTACAGAAGTGAAACGATGCATGAACTTGCAAGCCCGCCGGACAGGAAATCGATTGAATACCTGGACGTGTCACCTTACACCCCTTCCAATACCTTTGGGAGTAATACCTTTAGCCATGCTGGTGATCAGATAAGGGAAGATCCGAATTTATTTAAATAAAGTTTATTACTTGAAAGAATTATGAACGAATTAGATTTTCGAAAACAATTTCCACGGAACACTTATTTATCATTTTATGATTTGAACTTTGACTTTTTAACTAATTACAATATTATCAGTTTAAAAATAACAGACTATATGGTTATTTAAAAATATAAGACCATTTTCCGTATCAAGTTAGTCAGTCAGATAAAACAACCGTACGATTGACAAGATATCGACACGCAATTACGACTACATCGTTTACTGTAGATTTGTTCCTTTGTGGTTTATTGACATATCGGGATTTTTCATCGGAGAAGGTGACAAGATGGCGGAGAGTAGAGAACTGATACTCAAAATTTAAAATCGATGGTGATCTCTTATTTAGCGGAATAAAACTTTAATATCTATAAATTTGAGCATTTTTATACAGAATGGACATAATATCAATTTTTGATTTTTTTGCGAAGTTTCCCTTTAAATCTAATAAATGAACTAGATGATTAATCACCATAACTCACGAATACAACAGAAAAAGATAAGATTTACAACTACAAACATTAAAATAGTTGACAAAATCCGATGAGAGTAACAAACATGACATCAAATCTAAATACTTGAATTTGGGATATAAAAAAAAAGTACCATGACATCTTAAATAGCAATGTGAATTCACACTCAGTAAAACAGTCACAACCGGGAATAAGTCACGTTCGGTAATTAAAAGATCAGACGACGTAATGATAAACCACAATCTAACACGTGGTAAAAACTTTCTTATTTTGGACAAATACACATCGAAGGGATCGACCATTTCGTGATGGTGTCCTTAAAATTTAAACTTTGTTGGAGAAGTTTCTGCGTTAGGAGCACACTCCTGTATATGAAGTCCGTATAGTGTTAACATGAACGAGAATAACGTATCAATTGAAATATGTAAACACCATACGAAGGCTTCAGAGGGTATATAACTGTCATCCCGTTTATCATAGATTTTCGTGTGAAGTCGTCCATCTGTGTCAATATTGAGGAAAAGATCAAGGAATGAAGCAGTCTTTCTAGTACCATCAAGGATTTGTAAAGTAAATTAGTATACAAATCCTTGGTATCAGTGGTATCTTTTTAAGTTCACTGGGATATATCAGGTGTAAGTAAAGGCTGAAATATGGGTTAATTGGATTGAGAATTATTGAACGATATAATGGCACTTATAACTATATTAAGAAAATAATTAGATTGAGAATTATATAACGACAGATTGGCACTAATAACTATGTACAGAGGTTAATTAGATTGAGAATTAAAGAACGAGGTAATGGCATTTATAACCATCTACAGGGGTTAATTAGATACGAAATTATAAAACGAGGTAAAGACACTTATAACCATCTACAGGGGTTAATTAGATTGGAAATTATAAAACGAAGGGATGCCACTTATCACCATCTACGTGGTTAAATAGATTGAGAATACTAAAACGAGGTGATGACTCATAACTATCTACAGTGGTTAAATAGATTGAGAATAATAGAACGTGGCTGTCTCTTATAACCATATACAGTGGTTAAATAGATTGAGAATACTAAAACGAGGTGATGACACTTATAACCATCTACAGTGGTAAAATAGATTGAGAATACTAAAACGAGGTGATGTCACTTATAACCATCTACAGTGGTTAGATAGATTGAGAATAATAGAACGAGGTGATCTCTTATAACCATCTACAGTGGTTAAATAGATTGAGAATACTAAAAAAAAAAGTGATGTCACTTATAACCATCTACAGTGGTTAGATAGATTGAGAATAATAGAACGAGGTGATCTCTTATAACTATCTACAGTGGTTAAATATATTGAGAATAATAGAACGAGGTGATGACACTTATAACCATCTACAGAGGTTAATTAGATTGAGAATTAAAGAACAAGTTAATGTCATTTATAACCATCAACAGAGGCTAATAGATTGAGAATTCAAAACGAGGTGATGTCACTTATAACTATCTACAGAGGCTTATTAGATTGAGAATTATAGAACGAGGTGATGACAATTAAAACCGTCTACAGAGGTTAATTAGATTAAGAATTAAAGAACGAGGTGATAGCACTTAATATGAGGCAGGCATTACCTGTAAATGGGGACGAAGTCTGTATGAATTGTTTTTTGTAACTAAAATTTTTGTAAAAAAAAAAAAGAATCGGAAATACCGTATCGTTTCCGATTTTGGTTCTGTTGTAAGGGATTTTAGTTGTGACGTTATTCAAGTTATGACGTCATATGAAATGTAAACAAAGGAACGCTTTCATCAGATAACGTTTTTTCATATCAAGGAATTATTAAAAAATGAAATTGGTATTTAGTTCCTTCCTATTTTATACTAGACTGATAAATGTATATTTTACTCAAAGTTTCTTGCAAACGAGACCGGAAAAAGGAAGTACATTGTAGATTTCTGCGTAGGTCCGGGATTTCAAAACATGACATAAAAAAAAATTGAACGATTTTGAGTTCATTAGTACAATGAAAAATTCGGGAAATTTTCCCGATTTTTTTTCCATTGAATTTTCTACTGTTATTGGGGACTTCGTCCCCATATAACCAACTACAGAGGCTAATTAGATTGAGAATTATAAAACGAGGTGATGACACTTTAACAACTTACAGAGGCTTATTAGATTGCGAATTATAGAACGACGTGATAGCACTCATAACCAACTACAGAGGCTAATTAGATTGAGAATTATAAAACGAGGTGATGACACGTTAACTATTTACAGAGGCTTATTAGATTGAGAATTATAGAACGAGGTATGCCACCTATAACCATCTATAGAGGTTAATTAGATAAAGAATTATAGAACGAGATGATGGTACTTATAACCATATACAGAGGTTTATTAGATTGGGAATTATAGAACGAGGTGATGTCACTTTTAACCATATACAGAGGTTGATTAGATATAGAATTTTAGAACAAGATGATGACACTTATAATCATCTATTGAGGTTGAGTAGATTAAGAATTTTAGAATAAGATGATGACACTTATAACCATCTATAGAGTTTAATTAGATTGAGAATAATAGAACGAGATGATGTCACTTTTAGCCATTTACAGAGGTTACTTAGATTGAGAATTATAGAATAAGATGATGACACTTGTAACCATCTATAGAGGTTAATTAGATTGAGAATTATTGAACGAGATGATGGCACTTTTAGCCATCTACAGAGGTTACTTAGATTGAGAATTATAGAATAAGATGATGACACTTATAATATCTATAGAGGTTGAGTAGATTGAGTATTATAGAAGGAGATGATGACATTTATAACCACCTAACGAGGTTAATTAGATTGAGAATTATAGAACGCGATGATGACACTTATAACCATCTACAGAGGTTAATTAGATTGAGAATTATAGAACGAGATAATGGCACTTATAACCATCTATAGAGGTTGATTAGATTGAGAATTATAGAACGAGATGATGAAACTTATAACCATCTGCAGAGGTTAATTAGATTGAGAATTATAGAACGACGTGAAGGCACTTATATTAACCATCTATAGAGGTTAATTAGATTGAGAATTATAGAACGAGGTGATCTCTTATAACCATCTACAGTGGTTAAATAGATTGAGAATACTAAAACGAGGTGTATTACCTATAACCATCTTCAGTGGTTAAATAGATTGAGAGTACTAAAACAAGGTGATGTCACTTATAATTATCTACAGTGGTGAGCTAGATTGAGAATAATAGAACGAGGTGATCTCTTATAACTTTCTACAGTGGTTAAATATATTGAGAATTATAGATTAAGATGATGACACTTATAACCGTCTATAGAGGTTAATTAGATTGAGAATTATAGAACGAGATGAAGGCACTTTTAGCCATCTACAGAGGTTACTTAGATTGAGAATTATAGAATAAGATGATGACACTTATAACCATCTATAGAGGTTGAGTAGATTGAAAATTATAGAACGAGATGATGACACTTATAATCACCTACAGAGGTTACTTAGATTGAGAATTATAGAATAAGATGATGACACTTATAACCGTCTATAGAGGTTAATTAGATTGAGAATTATAGAACGAGATGATGGCACTTTTAGCCATCTACAGAGGTTACTTAGGTTGAGAATTATAGAATAAGATGATGACACTTATAATCATCTATAGAGGTTGAGTAGATTGAAAATTATAGAACGAGATGATGACACTTATAATCACATACAGGGGTTACTTAGATTGAGAATTATAGAATAAGATGATGACACTTATAACCGTCTATATAGGTTAATTAGATTAAGAATTATAGAACGAGATTATGGCACCTTTAACTATCTACAGAGGCTAAATGGATTCAGAATTATAAAACTTAAGTGACGGCTCTTATAACAATCTACAGACTGAGGCTAATTGAATTAAGAATTGTAGAGTAAGGTGATGGCGACGCCTATAAAGACGATTGCATTATAGTGTACACATAGGAAATTCAAATATGTATGATTTAAAGTAATCTAATATTCTCGCTTGAAAAAGGGGCGTCGGAGAAGGGATATGTTCATTTAGAACTAGATTTTTTTTTTCATTTAAAGAAATGAATGATATTTAATCACATTACCACAGACATGTGTTTGTAACATATTCTCAATGATCCTTCTGATACTAAGATCATTCAAACATTGACATGTTCATTGAACTGTTTAAATAAAGTTTGTCAATGGAAGCATTCACTGACTCAATTGAAAAGATCACGCTTTCTTTGTTATTAGATAATAGAATAAATCGTAATTTTGATTTAAATGTCTGTTATATTTCTTTTTCTAGACGTCCGTTATTTCGGTGATATTTTTTTAAAGAAAAGATCCACAGAAGTATCATTTATCTAAAATGAAGTTAATTTATTATTCGCTCTGCTTATTTATATGTAAGTATTATTTGTTTTATTTATTATAATTGTTCTGTGATATTATATTCACCCTCCGCTTACATTTCTATTTACCTCTTAATGGAGGTATGCAAATATTAATTAACTGTTTTAATGTCACCCTATAATTACTATGTTGTGCATGTATCAAGTCTCTGTTGTGATGTCTAGTAAGTTTGGTATTCATATCAACTTATCAAATGTATGTATTTTTATGTCCCATTTATGGGCATAACGTTTTCTGGTCTGTGCTTTTGTCCGTTCGTCAGTCCGCCTGTTCCTCCGTCTGCCCCGCAGCAGTTTAAAGTTTTTGGTCTAAGTAGTTTTTGATAAACTGGAAATCCAATCAACTTTTTACTTAGTACACATGTTCCTTAAGTTAAGATATGATCTTTTTAATGTTAATGCCAAATTAGAGATTTTCATCCATTTCCACTGTCCACTGAACATAGAAAATGATAGTGCGGATGGAGCATCCGTGCAATATGGACAATTCTTGTTACTTTTGCTTTGGCGTTCAGAATATTTATTAGAATGTCATTTATTATCTGTAAAAATATGCTATGTTGTCTTTTCATAAACCATTTTCAGTGTTATTTATTCTTTTGACATGATCTAAACTAATAGTATGGTTCTTATTTCTGGTGAACTTAATAATCATTGAGTAATTATAAGTTAACTGTATATAGCTAGATGAAGATAATGAATTCTGGATATAAAAAAACCCGTGATGACTGGGTTCGCAATAAGAATTGTTTATTGAGTAATTATACTTTACAGGTGCATGTTTACCAACTGTATGGGGGTCGTACTCTTTTGCTTTAGAGTAATTATATTTTATAGGTGCATGTCTACCAACTGTATGGGGGTCATACTCTTTTGTTTTAGAGTAATTATATTTTACAGGTGCATGTCTACCAACTGTACGGGGGTCGTACTGTTTTGCTTTAGAGTAATTATATTTTACAGGTGCATGTCTACCAACTGTTTGAGGGTCGTACTCTTTTGCTTTAGAGTAATTATATTTTACAGGTGCATGTCTACCAACTGTATGGGGGTCATACTCTTTTGCTTAAGAGTAATTATATTTTACAGGTGCATGTCTACCAACTGTATGGGGGTCATACTCTTTTGCTTTAGAGTAATTATATTTTACAGGTGCATGTCTACCAACTGTATGGGGGTCGTACTCTTTTGCTTTAGAGTAATTATATTTTACAGGTGCATGTCTACCAACTGTATGAGGGTCGTACTCTTTTGCTTTAGAGTAATTATATTTTACAGGTGCATGTCTACCAACTGTATGGGGTCGTACTCTTTTGTTTTAGAGTAATTATATTTTACAGGTGCATGTCTACCAACTGTATGGGGGTCATACTCGTTTGCTTTAGAGTAATTATATTTTACAGGTGCATGTCTACCAACTGTACGGGGGTCGTACTCTTTTGCTTTAGAGTAATTATATTTTACAGGTGCATGTCTACCAACTGTACGGGGGTCGTACTCTTTTGCTTTAGAGTAATTATATTTTACAGGTGCATGTCTACCAACTGTACGGGGGTCGTACTCTTTTGCTTTAGAGTAATTATATTTTACAGGTGCATGTCTACCAACTGTATGGGGGTCGTACTCTTTTACTTTAGAGTAATTATATTTTACAGGTGCATGTCTACAACTGTATGGGGTCGTACTCTTTTATTTTAGAGTAATTATATTTTACAGGTGCATGTCTACCAACTGTATGAGGGTCGTACTCTTTTGTTTTAGAATAATTATATTTTACAGGTGCATGTCTACCAACTGTATGAGGGTCGTACTCTTTTGCTTTAGAGTAATTATATTTTACAGGTGCATGTCTACCAACTGTATGGGGGTCGTACTCTTTTGCTTTAGAGTAATTATATTTTACAGGTGCATGTCTACCAACTGTATGGGGGTCGTACTCTTTTGCTTTAGAGTAATTATATTTTACAGGTGCATGTCTACCAACTGTATGGGGGTCGTACTCTTTTGCTTTAGAGTAATTATATTTTACAGGTGCATGTCTACCAACTGTATGGGGGTCGTACTCTTTTGCTTTAGAGTAATTATATTTTACAGGTGCATGTCTACCAACTGTACGGGGGTCGTACTGTTTTGCTTTAGAGTAATTATATTTTACAGGTGCATGTCTACCAACTGTTTGAGGGTCGTACTCTTTTGCTTTAGAGTAATTATATTTTACAGGTGCATGTCTACCAACTGTATGGGGGTCATACTCTTTTGCTTAAGAGTAATTATATTTTACAGGTGCATGTCTACCAACTGTATGGGGGTCATACTCTTTTGCTTTAGAGTAATTATATTTTACAGGTGCATGTCTACCAACTGTATTGGGGGTCGTACTCTTTTGCTTTAGAGTAATTATATTTTACAGGTGCATGTCTACCAACTGTATGGGGTCGTACTCTTTTGCTTAAGAGTAATTATATTTTACAGGTGCATGTCTACCAACTGTATGGGGGTCGTACTCTTTTGCTTTAGAGTAATTATATTTTACAGGTGCATGTCTACCAACTGTATGGGGGTCGTACTCTTTTGCTTTAGAGTAATTATATTTTACAGGTGCATGTCTACCAACTGTATGGGGTCGTACTCTTTTGCTTTAGAGTAATTATATTTTACAGGTGCATGTCTACCAACTGTATGGGGTCGTACTCTTTTGTTTTAGAGTAATTATATTTACAGGTGCATGTCTACCAACTGTATGGGGTCATACTCTTTGCTTTAGAGTAATTATTTTACAGGTGCATGTCTACCAACTGTAGGGGTCGTACTCTTTGCTTTAGAGTAATTATATTTTACAGGTGCATGTCTACCAACTGTACGGGGTCGTACTCTTTTGCTTTAGAGTAATTATATTTTACAGGTGCATGTCTACCAACTGTACGGGGTCGTACTCTTTTGCTTTAGAGTAATTATATTTACAGGTGCATGTCTACCAACTGTATGGGGTCGTACTCTTTCTTTAGAGTAATATATTTTACAGGTGCATGTCTACAACTGTATGGGGTCGTACTCTTTTTAGAGTAATTATATTTTACAGGTGCATGTCTACCAACTGTATGAGGGTCGTACTCTTTGTTTTAGAATAATAATTTACAGGTGCATGTCTACCAACGTATGAGGTCGTACTCTTTTGCTTTAGAGTAATTATATTTTACAGGTGCATGTCTACCAACTGTATGGGGGTCGTACTCTTTTGCTTTAGAGTAATTATATTTTACAGGTGCATGTCTACCAACTGTATGGGGGTCGTACTCTTTTGCTTTAGAGTAATTATATTTACAGTGCATGTCTACCAACTGTATGGGGTCGTACTCTTTTGCTTTAGAGTAATTATATTTTACAGGTGCATGTCTACCAACTGTATGGGGGTCGTACTCTTTTGCTTTAGAGTAATTATATTTTACAGGTGCATGTCTACCAACTGTATGGGGGTCGTACTCTTTTGATTTAAGTAATTAATTTTACAGGTGCATGTCTACCAACTGTATGGGGTCGTACTCTTTTGCTTTAGAGTAATTATATTTTACAGGTGCATGTCTACCAACTGTATGGGGGTCGTACTCTTTTGCTTTAGAGTAATTATATTTACAGGTGCATGTCTACCAACTGTATGGGGGTCGTACTCTTTTGCTTTAGAGTAATTATATTTTACAGGTGCATGTCTACCAACTGTATGGGGGTCGTACTCTTTTGCTTTAGAGTAATTATATTTGACAGGTGCATGTCTACCAACTGTAGAGGGCGTACCTTTTGCTTAGTAATTATATTACAGGTCATCTACCAACGTATGGGGGTCGTACTCTTTGCTTTAGAGTAATTATATTTTACAGGTGCATGTCTACCAACTGTATGGGGGTCGTACTCTATTTGCTTTAGATAATTAATTTGACAGGTGCATGTCTACCAACTGTATGAGGTCGTACTCTTTTGCTTTAGAGTAATTATATTTTACAGGTGCATGTCTACCAACTTCATGGGTCGTACTCTTTTGCTTAAGAGTAATTATATTTTACAGGTGCATGTTTACCAACTGTATGGGGGTCGTACTCTTTTGCTTTAGAGTAATTATATTTTACAGGTGCATATGTCTACCAACTGTATGAGGGTCGTATTCTTTGCTTTAGAGTAATTATATCTTACAGTGCATTCTACCAACTGTATGGTCGTACTCTTTTGCTTTAGAGTAATTAATTTACAGTGCATGTTTACCACTGATGGGGTCATACTCTTTTGCTTTAGAGTAATCATATTTTACAGGTGCATGTCTACCAACTGTATGGGGTCGTACTCTTTTGTTTTAGAGTAAACACTTTTGCTTTAGAGTAATTATATTTTACAGGTGCATGTCTACCAACTGTATGGGGTCGTACTCTTTTGCTTTAGAGTAATTATATTTTACAGGTGCATGTCTACCAACTGTATGAGGGTCTACTCTTTGCTTTGAGTTATTTATTTACAGGTGCATGTCTACCAACTGTATGGGGTCAACTCTTGCTAATTTTACAGTGCATGTCTACCAACTGTATGGGGTCGACCTTTTGCTTAGAGTAATTATATTTTACAGGTGCATGTCTACCAACTGTATGGGGGTCGTACTCTTTTGCTTTAGAGTAATCATATTTTACAGGTGCATGTCTACCAACTGTATGGGGGTCGTACTCTTTTGCTTTAGAGTAATTATACTTTACAGGTGCATGTTTACCAACTGTATGGGGGTCGTACTCTTTTGCTTTAGAGTAATTATATTTCACAGGTGCATGTCTACCAACTGTATGGGGGTCGTACTCTTTTGTTTTAGAGTAATTATATTTTACAGGTGCATGTCTACCAACTGTATGGGGTTCGTACTCTTTTGCTTTAGAGTAATTATATTTTACAGGTGCATGTCTACCAACTGTATGGGGGTCGTACTCTTTTGCTTTAGAAGATTCTCTGAGAACAGCTTATTTAGATACAGGTTATAACACATTCGTCAGACCTCTAGCAAATGTAGAAGTTACAATAGCACTGAATCTCATCACTCTCAACTCACTGGTATGTACAAATAGTAGGGTTTTACATGTGTATTGTTTTGGCTTCATATATACTAGAACACAACCCGCGAAATCGCGGGCATATACAGCTTGTGGACTGTTGTAGGATGATTTTTTGTAAAAGATATCAAAAGCCTTCTCCCTTGTTCAAAAGTCCGATATTTGTTTCCTATCTGTTAAGTTCAAATATTTTCGTATGTCTGACCTCAGACCACAATTATTCTTCTCCTTTGCTATAATTCTGCTTTTGGTAAAAGTCAAATAAAATTAACAATTTGCGCCGTTTCAAACATGAAACACATCGAACTGCTTATATATCATGTATATAGACCATTATTAGTCTAATAAAATATGCTTCTAGGACAATCCGTCAGTGTTTATTTTCTTTTGAGAGCCTTATTTAGATGTCAATGGTAGGATATGAATCATGTATAAAAATGACTAAGGCTAATTTGAGGGGTGGTCGGAGGGGTCCTGATCCCGAAATCCCGCGCTTGACACCATGAAATCCACCATGAAATCCAGAGATGCAGAATTAAAAGAAATGCATATCCCGAAATCACGAAATCGAAAAATATATTCCCAGATCCAGTAAGGATCAATCCCTAAATCCCGAGCTTAAAAACACACGATCCCAATGCCCCGAAAAATGCTCGCCTACTTTTAATCTCTACCTTACTTTCATTTTTGCCAAATCACTATTTTCCCTTTAAACAATACATTTTTATGCCACATTTATGGGCATTATGTTTTCAGGCTAGTCTGTCCGTCTGTCCGTTCGCTTGTTCGTTCGTCCGTCCGTCCATGTCTGTCCCGGTTCAGGTTAAAGTTTTTGGTCGAGGTAGTTTTAGATGAAGTTAAGCATGTTTTACTTATTTTAATATATATGAAAGTGGTATGACCCCTTAAGTAGTAAACATTGCAAAGAAAACAGTAGACAGAATCAGGTCCGACATTCTATACTAACATAGAAAGTCCCTGACAGAATACAGATAGTCTCTATATATCAAAGTAGTAAAATCGTAGTTTACATGTAGATAAACGCGGAAAATAATTGTCTTCTCTAAGGAGGTATAATAGTTGTGGTTCTTGCGATCTAAACACCATGATATGGAGAACGCTCTGAATGGCTTATTTTTTTCTCTCCATTTTTGTTATCCATCATACGATTGGTTGTACTTGTGTCAAATATTTTACTTATTTTAATATATATATAGGTGTAATACTACCAAATCATGGTACGTCGCATCCGGTTGCAGACGAAAGTAGGCCTAAAACTGATTCCCTTGAATTTGACAGTCGTAGAAAATTAACCCTGCATTTCAATGCTCTTAAATTTTTCTGAGTCGTAAATATGTATGTTGGAAGTCTTTTTTTATTTGATGGTCATTTAAAATATTTTGGAACGTTAAGGTTACATAGTTACCAAAGCAGGTAACCAGTAAATAACAGTGTAAAAGTTGGGTTGTTTACTTCCGGTGTTGGTTACTTTCTTATATGCAATGAAATGTAGTGTGAAATTTTTACTGTATCACTGGAAAGGATTAAACTTTATACATGCAAAGTATTTCATTGGTTGAAATAAAGGTAAATACTGTACATTTGTTTTTAAAGTGCCAATTTAACAAAGACTAATAGGGAAAAATCAATGGTGGTATTACACCTATTTATATATACTGTGTTATAGTAGTCTCAGATGTTATAGTGGTCTCAGATGTTATAGTAGTCTCAGATATATACATCTGGTATTTAGTATGACCCCTTAAATAGTAAACATTTCAAAGGAAACAGTAAACAGAATACAGAGAGTCTCTATATATTTAAGTATCATAATCGTAGTTTACAAATAGATAAACGCGAAAAATAACTATTGTCCTCTATAAGGAAATTATAGTTGTGGTTCATTCGATCTAAACCCCATGCTATGGAGAACGCTCTGATTGGCTTATTTATTTTTCATATTTATTTATCTATCATACGATTGGTTGTATTTGTGCATCTTTCAAACCGGAAATCTAATCTATGACTAAAAGTTAGTCCGATGACGGAATCATATCCGGACTACTTTTTTGTCGTTTTTCTCCGAAAATAACTCAATCTGAATAATCAAAAGAATGGATGACAAATGTGAATATGCATGTTACATATAGGACACAGAGGCATGATGATTGATTTATTGTGGAAGGAAGAGAAGCGACACACAAAATGAGGTCTTCTCGTTTAATAGTATAGATATAATGCGTTTCTTCTTTTGTTAAAGTACGTGTTTATTTTGCTGCTCAACGTGATAAAAAGATGTTCTATCTTGCTGTAAAACTTTATCACAATAATTTATCTTGATGTATTGTCAAACAGTACGTATTTTTCTCCAATGCTGTATAACTTCATGCACAGTGTTTGCATATTACTGTTCGCGTTTATCTTTCTGTACAACTTCATGTACAATATATTTATCTTGCTGTATCGTCAAATAATACCTATCTATCTAGCTGTACAACGTCATGTACAATGTATCTATCTTGCTGTATCGTCAAGCAGTACTTTGCCGTCTTTCTGAACCCTGCAACCTTTGGTACAACTCCCTCCAACGACGGGTTAATTTATAAGTAGATTTTTGTCCTCGCAAAACAGAAAAACCCGTTTATTTATGATATATATGCCAATATCTATTTGTATGTCCCACCAACAATAGAAGAAGGTCATAATGTTTTCTGATATGTGAGTCTGTTCGTCCGTTCTCCCGACTGTTCGTTCGTACGTTCGTTCGTTCGTCCGTCTGTACCGCTTCAGGTTAAAGTTTTTTATTTTAATGCCAATTAAGAGTTTTGATCCTTATTCCACGGTCCACTGAACATAGAATATGATAGTGCGAGTGGGACATCCGTGTTCTATGGACACATTTGTATTGCACGTTATTTTTTTTTAATTTGTGTAAAAGCAGTGTTCATGGCGTCATCTTTTACAATATTTTTTAGAGTATTAGTGACCAGACGATGTCTATAGCTGGATATCTCACAATGGTAAGTGAAAAGGGGAAATAACTCTACCAACCATCAACAATTCAAGCTACTGGTTTTATGCAAAGTAGTATAAGCTGGTTTTGATTGAAACGGGGAATGTGTAAAAGAACCAAAACACGACCAAGCAACAGAAATCAGCTGAAAGCCACCTATGGGTCTTCAACGAAGCGAGAAATCCTGCAACCGAAAGTGGCCTTCAGCTTGACCCTAAATGATAATTATAGTTCAGCGAAATGGACGCCACTCTAAACTCCTAAGCATACAAATGAACCCAAATTAGAAAAAAATAATTCAAGACTTACAAAGGCCAAGTGCTAAAATGTTGTACGAGATCTAAACTCCCTTTTACCTTGTGCCATATAAAACCGATTTACGTACCACGATATTTTTTTTGTATTAAATGTACATCCGGTACGGTAAACAATATTATGTTCAAAACACCAAATTATCATTAAACGTTAGTATAGTATTTATACGATTATGATACATCAAAATTAATACAATCCGTCATACTTACATACATGTACATTTATTGCATATGATTCAGAAGAAATGCCGATACACATTCGCATGCGTGTGTGAGCACACCCGAACACATGCGCATACATGCATGGGCACACTAAACCAAACCCGTATGTCAAATTAACAATTCTCACAAAACACGAAGCATTTTTTTATTCAGAAGTATTCATGCATCAAGTAAAATTGAGAAAGGAGTGTAAGTATCATAGATACCTTAGCTGACTGTAATAGAAAACTCAGTTTACCATCAAGGGAGAAACGAAAGATACCGAAGGTCCAGCCAAACCCATAAATCGAAAATAACCTGACAACGCCATGGCTAAAACATACAAAGCCAAAGAGACAAATAATATTACACAACACACAACATACTAAAAAACTAAAGACTAAGCAGAAAAAAAATCCCAAAAATTGGGGGCGATCTTAGGTGATCCGGAAGGGTAATAAAGCATTTAAAGATCTATATATGATGTAGTTTTATTCCATTACTTCTCGTACTGCACCAATTCAAGCTTTGTTGACAAAGATTTGTTTGTTATTTTCTGTCTTTTTTTCTGATGAGTTGTTGGTTGGTTTTCTAATACTTTTGTAATTCCCTAATTACTTCTAATCAGACAGGTCTGCTTTGTTTTTTTTCTCAATTTTAACAACACAAAATAAGTTAAGTGTAATTCTTCAGAATTTCTTTTACATATATATATATTATTGTAGACATGGTCTGATAACAGATTAGACTGGTCCTCAGACCCATTATACAGTAGCAGTATACCTGCGATATATAGTAATGAGAACTATGTTTGGAGACCAGCTCTAATTATTGAAAACTCGTAAGTATTTCTCCAAAGATCTATTGCAAGAAAATATATTAGAATAAAAAACCTACAACATTTTATCAATTCAAAACAAGAAAATTACTTTACATTTGGCCAATAAATGAAGGACTTTAGATTTTGAAAGGGGTGACACGACAATGAAGATAATTTAAAACAAAATGGCAAAAAGGCGATAGTCAAATGTCCCTCAAAAACACACTGAATAAACCCCTGTTCATTATATTTACAACATACTTGTTCATTATACTTACAATATAATATAACAAAGAAGATGTGGTATAAATGCCAATGAAAAAACACTCCACAAGAGTCCAAATAGCACAGAAATTAACAACTATAGGTCACCTTACTGCCTTCAACAAAGTCCATGCCGCATAGTCAGCTATAAAAAGTAAAATCACAAAAATACTGAACTCAGAGGAAAATCAATTTGGAAAGTCCATAATCACATGGCAAAATCAAAACGCATCAAAAACGAATGGACAAGAACTGTCATATTCCTGACTTAGTACAGGCATTTTCAAATGTAGAAAATGGTGGATTAAACCTGGTTCTATAGCGCTAACCCTCTCACTTTAATAACAGTCTCATCAAATTCCGCTACATTTACATGATGCGTTAAATAAACAGTCACAATTAATAAAATAGTCAAAATATGGGTACATCAGTCATCGTATAACAATTTTAAAAGGAACAATTTAACAGGACACAAAAACATCTACTATCTACGAACACATGGATTGATTTGAGTGTCTGACGTCAGAAAAATTATATACGTTACATAAATTTGTCGTTCAATGTGCATACAATAGTTATCAAAAGTACCAGGATTATAAACAATTTTAAAATTTACATAGGCAATGAACGCATGCAGGGTTAAAAAATCAAAAGTATGTAAGAATAAATTACAGAAATAGACCGAGATTCAAACTAGTCCAAAAGTTATACATAGAATTTATCAGAATCCAAAACTTTTAAAAGGAACAATTTAACAGGACACAAAAACATCTATCTACGAACACATGGATTGATTTGAATGTCTCTCGTCAGGAAAATTATATACGTCACATAAATTTGTCGTTCGATGTGCATACAAACAATTTGAAAATTTACATAGGCAATGTACGCATACAGGGTTAAAAAATCAAAAGTATATAAGAATAAATTACAGAAATAGACCGAGATTCAAACTAGTCCAAAAGTTATACATAGAATTTATGAGAATCCAAAACTTTTAAAAGGAACAATTTAACAGGACACAAAAACATCTACTATCTACGAACACATGGATTGATTTGAGTGGCACAGATTTAAAAGGCACAGAAATGATAAATATGAAATAATTAAAACGAGAAAACTAACGACCAAATTTACGTACAAAAAGTGAACAAAAAACGACAACCACTGAATTACAAGCTCCCGACTTGGGACAGGCATAAACATACATCACGTGTCGGGGTTAAACATGTTATCGGGATCTCAACCCTCCCTCTATTCTGGGACAGTGCTGTAACATACCAACATGAGAACGAACTATAAAAATCAGTTAAAAAAGGCTCAACTCATCAGATGGATACACATAGAAATACTACACAGAATGGATGTGGCCGGGTACTTGTATATCTCAACAACAAAAAGACACTGAAGTGCGTACAGATCTGAGTACTCGAAGATACTGACATCTAGTGCACAGCAACTAACAACTAAGTCTTGTCTAACCAAATAGGTTTGTTTATCGATTGAAAGATAATGCATCTGCTGAACAAAAAAAATTAAAAATAAAATTATTTATTTGTCTTTTAGAAATTTGAAATTAAAACAATTTGTTGACCGAACACAAGATGAATATTCTGTGCCTTATAATATATTTAGAAAATAAAGAGTTTCTGTTTTTATTGTATATCTCCATTTGTCAAGAAAAACAAAAGTAAAGAAATACCAGATTTTACGAATTGTTTTATATTTTGTAGAGTAAAAGATATTTCGGTGATAAGTGATGAAAACGTTCTGATGAGACTCGAAAGTACGGGGAATATAACTTGGACACCCTCGGGAATTTACGTAACACACTGTGAAACAGATGTCACTTTCTACCCTTTTGATACGCAAGAATGTGACGTCACAGTATCTACATGGGGATATACTTCAATCGAAATAACCCTTTTCATAGCATCCGAGGCCGTAAGGTTGAGCTATTACAAAGAAAATGGAGAATGGTCGTACGAAGGGTTTTCAACAACTTCAGCTACAAACACTAGAGAAGGATCATCGACGCCTCAAGTTTCATTTAAACTCAAGTTTAAAAGACGACCAGCTTTCCATGTCTTGAACTCTTTGATACCAATGGTTTTATTGGCACTTCTGAGTTCTATTGTATTCAAACTACCTCCTGATTCTGGTGAAAAGATGGGCTACACACTGACCGTTTTATTGGCGTATGCAGTGTACCTGACTATTATATCAGACGATCTACCATCTACATCGAACTCCACAGCTATCTTAAGTATGCATAAAATTAAAACTAAATGGAAAAAAAGTCCTTAATAATTAAATCGGATAATTGTAAGAATATTAAAAATCAATCAGATACCCCCTTTACGCCCCTCTATATCAGATCAATCAGATACCCCATTTACGCCCTTTTCGATAAAATCAATCAGATAGCCCCCCCCCCCCCCCCCCCCCCCCTTTTACGCCGCGGCCTCTATATAAAATGAATCGGACAGCTGCTCAAGTTTTGATATTTACCACAGATATCACTACCAGAAAAGGCGGGAGATTCCGAACGGACCTTCAAACTTTTACATCGAAGGCTTTCTTGGTCTGGGTACACCATTGCACAAAAAAACGACCCGCAAAACGAGTAAAGGAGACAAGCAACAGTTGACAAAGCACTATATAGAAATTAAAGACTGAGCACCACGAGTCACTATAAACACCGGAGGTTGTCTCGCGTGCTTTGAAAGGATAAGCCTATCCTGCTCTACTTGTGACACCATCTGTCTATAATCACTAAGAAGGTATAATGCAAGTTGTTTCTGTACTGACAGTAAACAATATAACATATCGGCTTGATCAATAGCGTCTTTTGTCAAATATTAATGTTTCCCGTCGTGCAACTGTTGCCTTCCCGGGTTTTTTTTTACTGTACTTTACCACATTAACATGTTTTCAGTCTTTTGTCCTAGCATTAGAAGCGTGTTGTCTGTAAACTCCTATATGTACATTTTTCAGCCATTTATCCATTGCTCGTCTAAGCGTTATAGTGAGTGTGTTGCCTGTTATCACCTATATGTATATTTTTCAGCCATTTATCTATTGTTCGTCTTAGCGTTAGGAGTGTGTTGTCTGTTAACACCTACATGTATATTTTTCAGCCATTTATCTATTGCTCGTCTTAGCGTTAGGAGTATTGTCGGTAATTATAACCATTTACGTCCTGGATTGTCACCACAAAGATGAAGACGTCCCGGTTCCAAAATGGCTATCAAGACTGTCGACTGGTTGTCTCGCTAAATTTGCATGTTGGAAAGATTATAAATGTTTATGTGGACGCCAAGTATATCCAGACGGAAACAGGAGAGGGTATCCGAAAGAAACGGAAATGAAAGGCAACCAAAGTGATAAGAAACGTGCATCTTTTAATGATAAAGAATGTAAACACGATAGTCTAACCTGGAAAGACATATGTCATATTTTAGATGCGTTTTTCTTGAGAGTGTATCTCATTGTAATTGTGGTTATGACTGTTTTATTGTTACTGGCATTGGTGATTGGTTATGTTGTCAAATGAATAATCAATTAAAAATAGGATTACTTATTGCTTGGAACACTATACATTTTCAAAGAGGATTCGATGTCTCGGAAAATTATTTAGTTTGTATTAGGATTCGATGTCTGCGGAACACTTTATTTTTATTTTGAGGACTTAATGTGTCGGAACACAATATATTTAAAAAAAATTTCATTGTCTCGGACAATATATATTTTCAATGAAGATTCGATTACTTGGAACACTTTTTATATGCAATGAATATTCGAAGTTTTGAAACATTTTCAATGAAGGTTCGAAGTTTTGAAACATTATATATTTTCAATGAAGATTCGATGTTTGGGAACACTTTACATTTTCAATAAAGATTCGATGTCTTGGAACGTTTAATATTTTCAATGAAGATGCGATGTGTTGGAACACAATACAATTCCTATGGATATTCGATGTCTCGGAACAATATATATATATATATATATATATACACGAGTCTAAATTGAAAACTAGGTTCAAACCTATGATTGCGTTGGATAAAAACCGCAATTTTTATACGTGTGCATGTTAAACAAATTTCGTTGTAGAAGGGTCTAAAAACAGCACAAACAACATTTTCCAAAAGACCAAAAAAGTGAAAAAGTATATTTAAACAAAACACATTTGATTAACAGGTCGAACAACTGATTAATATATATATATATTAAATGAGGATTCGATGTCTGCGGAACGCAATATATTTCTAATGAGCTCGAGGATTCGATGTCTGCGTAACACTATATATTTTCAGTAAATACTCGATGTCTCGGAACACTATATATTTTAACACTTTTTATTTTCAATAAGGATTCGATCTCTTTGAAACCCTATAATTTTCAATGAAGATTCGAAGTCTTGCCGGAAAACTATATATTTTCAATGAAGATTCGATGTCTGCGAAAACTTTATATTTACAATGAAGATGCGATGTCTTGGAATTAACAAAAAATCTTTTTCTTGACTACATTTCAAACTTCTTTGATGTCCATTACATCGCCATTTGTTTCAAACCTGATAAAATTGTACTCTTGTCTCAAGTCAGTTTATCATCTGAACAAAGATGACGAAAAATTCATAAAGCAAGCTCATTGTTATGTGTAAATTCATTTCACGCTGTTATAATATTGCACTTGTTGACGGATTATATATATTGCACTAATTGACTTATAATTTATATATAATTGTTTGTAAATGGAATACAGTTGTCTAAGATATCTGTTCAATTTACTTCTATAAATTTCCAAACCCTCCGTTTTCCTAATTTAATTTTTGTGATATGATACTATTCCCGAACCCTCAGTTTTCCTAATGTAAATTTTATACGACCGCCAAAAAAAAAAAATGCGTTCGTATATTGGTATCAGTAGTCGACGTTGTCGTCAGCGTCGTCCGAAAACACTAAGTGATAATTACTTTTTTTTAAGTGAATGGATCTCTATGAAATTTAAACACAAGGTTCAAAACCACAAAAGGAAGGTTGTGATTGGTTATGGGGATTTTGGTCTCAACAATTTAGGAACAAGGGGCCCAAAAGGGGGCGTTATAAGTATTTTTCTTGTTTCCAGACAATAACTTGAGTGTAAGTGTATGGATCTTTCTGAAATTGTACCATAAGGTTCCATACCAAAACAAAAAGAGTATGACCCAAACTGTTTAGGAATTAGGGGCCAACAACAATAGTTTTCTAATATTTTGTATAAACTGCTTATTTCTTGACCAATTTAAATGGGGATTTATTCTTGAATATTTGGGGTTCTTTAATATGCTGAATCTAACCGTGTATCATAATATTTTTGGAATTTGGTCCCTGTTTTTACATTGGTCCACATGAGGTCCAAAGGGTCTAAAATTTAAATTTGTTTGAGTTCGTCAAAAATTGAATTATTGAGGTTCTTTGATATACCAAATCTAACCGTGTATCGTTTTCAAATTGGTCTACATTAAGGTCGAAAGGGTCCAAAATTTAATTATGTTTGATTTTAACAAAAATTGAATTCTTGGTGTTCTTTGATATGATAAATCTAAACATATATTTAGATTTTTTTATTGATGGACCCAGTTTTCAAGTTGATCCAAATTGGGGTCCGTTTTCCGTTGTGATTTGCTATTTTTCCCGTACAGTCGTAAATAAATCATCGCCATGGCAAAAAAAATTACAAGCAATACTGCTCCTTAGTCGGGTTGTTGTCTATGTCTTTTTCAATTTAGATAGTACAAAAAGCACAACATAGAAAACTAAAGACTGAACAACACGAACCAACAACAAAAACTGTGGGGCTCCGAAAGGGTAAGCAAATTCTGCTCCACATTCCAATTGATAGTAAATTGATTGTTTGATTTACAACCAGTAGCAAGTATTCCACTCACATTTAGTACGAGACCTATTGAATATAAATAAATAAACTAGGTAAATGTTAACAAAAGTAGAAAGATCGGGTTGAGGGTTTGAAAATATATACTGCAAATGAAAGAAAATGGTATGTTGTATTGAACATTAATTGTCGCCCTTCCAACCGGTCTTCCATTGACCCGTAAAATTGGTTTACAACTGTCTGTTCATTTCAATTAGCAGTGAATGCGATACATCTGAGTGATTGAACGTTCCAGTTTCGACCGAAGCTCAACATTCAATTCACCATAGAAAAGAATAGAAGTACAAAAACGAATTAAGTATCAGACTATCAACTACTAGTAATCTCTATAATTTTGGAGAACAAATAAAATGAAGAATGGAAATAGGGAATGCGTCAAAGAGACAAAAACCCGATCAAAGAGTGAAAATAAGATAAACAGCAGAAGGCCACCAACAAGAAAACCGCAAGAAAAAAAAACCACGCGGAGACCTGTTTTAAACATATGTTTTATTAATATTAGGATTTTGTTTTACCAGATTTTGCTAACGCTGTAGACTTATTATTGAGTTTGTACTTACATGAGTAACACTAGTGTAGCCGAATCTTCTCAACTTTCAGAAGCACCTTGAACAACCTCGGGTTCTAGTTGGGTGTATATCGCCCAATATTTACTTTTCTATGTTGTATTTTATGTACGGTTCTTTGTCATCTTTCGGTTTTTTGTCATGGCTTTGTTAGTTTGTTTTCGACTTATGACAAATATTCTTTTGGTGTCTATTGCCTCTTTTTATCAGTTTGTTTTTCAAAAACAATTTACTGGGTATGAACTATTCACTGGAAGGATACATTTTACCGTATAAAAAGTCATTACTGCTATCATTCATTTTCCTGTATAAACCTATATTATTTACTGCAAGCATACATCTCCTCGTACTTTCATTATAATATAATGTTATTTACTGGCTAATCGGACAAAGTAAGTATATTGTCATCAGGACCATTTAATAACTTTATTCTTTGACATTGATTCATTTTCTTAAAAGCACAGAAGAAAAAAAATTGGCGATTTAAATCAAATGCAAAAGTTTGATGGTTAAAAATCATCAACGGACTAAGTTAAATGTATAGTGCTCATCAACGAACAGTTCATTTTCTAAATTTAAAATTTTGCTTTTTTTAATTTGCATCACATTGCCATTGTGTCTTTCCAGTGCTGTGTTTGAGATTTGAAGGAGATTTCTATCGCCTTGCAGTTTTTATTAGACACTCAACATATTGACTATTAAATATGCCGTCATTATTTGTGTATAGTTAAATACTGAGTATTATTTTCGAATGAAATATATATATACGAAAAATCATAACTAGAGGCTCTATAAAAGAGCCTGTGTCGCTCACCTTGGTCTTTATGAATATTAAACAAAGGAAGAGGATGGATTCATGACAAAATTGTGTTTTGGTGATGGTGATGTGTTTGTACATCTTACTTTACTGATCATTCTTGCTGCTTAAAATTATCTCTATCTATAATGAACTTGGCCCAATAGTTTCAGTAAAAAATGTTAGAAAAAATTTACATATTTTATGAAAATTGTTAAAAATTGACTATAAAGGACAATGACTCCATAGGGGGTCAATTGACCATTTCAGTCACATTGACTTATTTGTAAATCTTACTTTGCTGAACATTATTGCTGTTTACAGTTTATCTCTATCTATAAAAGTATTCAAGATAATAACCAAATACAGCAAAATTTCCTTAATACTATCAATTCAGAATCAGCAACCCAACAACGGGTTGTCTGATTCATCGGAAAATTTTAGAGCAGATAAATCTTGACCTGATAAACACCTTAACTCCAGATTTGCTCTAAATGCTTTGGTTTTTATGTTTTAAGCCAAAAACTGCAGTTTACCCCTATGTTCTACTTTTAGCGATGGCGGCCATTTTGGTTGGATGGGCGGGTCACCGCACACATTTTTGAAACTACATACCCCAAAGATGGTTGTCGCCAAGTTTGGATTGATTTGGCCAAGCAGTTTCAGAGAAGAAGATTTTTGTAAAAAAAAATACTAAGATTTTCGAAAATGGTTAAAAATTGACTATAAAGGGCAATAACTCCTAAACAGATCAACTGACCATTTCGGTCATGTTGACTTATTTGTAAATCTTATTTTGCTGAACATTATTGCTGTGTACAGTTTATCTCTATCTCTAATAATATTCAAGATAATAACTAAAAACAGCAAAATTTCGTTAAAATTACTAATTCTGGGGCGGCATCCCAAAACTGGGTTGTCAGATTCATCAGAAAATTTCAGGGCAGGTAGATCTTGACCTGATAAACAATTTTACCCCAGTCAGATTTGCAATAAATGCTTTGGTTTTTGAGTTATAAGCCAAAAACTGCATTTTACCCCAGATTCTATTTTTAGCCATGGCAGACATTTTGATTTGATGGCCGGGTCACCGGACACATTTTTGAAACTACATACCCCAAAGATAGTTGTGGCCAAGTTTAGATTGATTTGGCCAAGTAGTTTCAGGGGAGAAGAATTTTGTAAAAGATAACTAAGATTTACGAAAAATGGTTAAAAAATGACTATAAAGGGCAATAACTCCTAAAGGGGTCAACTGACTATTTCGGTCATGTTGACTTATTTGTAAATCTTACTTTGCTGAACATTATTGATGTTTACAGTTTATCTCTATCTATAATAATATTCAAGATAATAACCAAAAACAGCAAAATTTCCTTAAAATTACTAATTCAGGGGCAGCAACCCAACAACAGGTTATCCGATTTATCTGAAAATTTCAGGGCAGATAGATTTTGACCTGTTTAATAATTTGCCCCTTGTCAGATTTGCTCTAAATGCTTTGATTTTTGAGTTATAAGCAAAAAACTGCATTTTACCCCTATGTTCTATTTTTAGCCATGGCGGCCATCTTGGATGGTTGGCCGGGTCACCGAACACATTTTTTAAACTAGATACCCAAATGATGGTTATGGCCAAGTTTGGTGTAATTTGGCCCAGTAGTTTCACAGGAGAAGATTTTTGTAAAAGTTAACGACACCAGACGACGACGGACGACAGACGCCGGACGCCGGACGCCGGACGCCAAGTGATGGGAAAAGCTCACTTGGCCCTTTGGGCCAGGTGAGCTAAAAAATCAACAAATCTCAACCATTTGTGATCGGACTTTGCTGCTGCGAAACGTCATAGATATATAAATATATATCAACGTTTTGATTCCTCGTTTAAAACACATAATGATGACCTAGAAATTTGAAACCATTGATTCAAACATTTACCTATATCGTTGGAATTTATCCAAGTTATATCATTTAAAGATGTTAACGACACGTTTAAAAATAGACAAAAAGGACAAATATTTTAACATTTGAAGACACTAAATATTGTTTTAAAAAGGCGAGTATGTTACTTTTGGTTCAAATGTTTTGCATTCAAACGGTATTTTAAAGTAGAATTGACCTTTTGATCAATCAATTGACTGCAGTTTGTGTAGTTTTACTGATAATGTTACTTTCGGTTTATTTTTTCCGAGAACATAAACATGATATGCTGTTTGTTATTCTACTATCCGAATTTCCGTGTATTTACATAGACTTTACATTGATCGTGTTGATTACTTATACATGTAACAAAGGAAAATAATTTGATTTGACTGTGAATTACTAATGATTTGTAGAAAATAATGCAAATAATGAATATTAAAACCTTTCCCTATAAAAAAACGTTATTTATAAAACAAGCAAATTTATGCAAGAAAATAACCATATAAGTCTGTTCATATATGTCATTAATACTAATTAATAGATAAATTTGGTGTATTTACCGTCTTCTGATTGGTTAAAATTATTAGTTTTATTTTCAAAGTTGTCAATTTTTATGGCGACACGCCCACTCTGACGTTGTATATTCATATGCCTACTTGTGTGTACGTTGTTATTGTTAATATGAATAATATAAAAAGTTCTTTGAGCTTTATTTTTTATAGAAATTTATTTATAATGAATGGTAATAATTTATTTGATTTTATTGAACCATAAAACTAATTTTTGACTCTTCAAATTTGACATAATCCGCTTCGCGGAGTATACAATGTGAAGAGTCAACAATTAGTTTTATGGTTCAATATATTCAAAATAAATAATAGCCATTCATTAAATAATTTTATGTGTATGACATTGTTCACATCTTTATCTTTTGGTGTTTGTTGATTATCTATGTCTTTCATGATATCTCTCCCCTTTTATTTTGATATTGTATTTCAATAATTTTTTTACAGAGTTAAACAATGGAAAAATCAACCTACATGATGGTCGCAGCTTTAGATTTTGGAACAACCTATAGCGGTTATGCCTTCTCCTTTAGGAACGATTTTAAAACAGATCCGTTGAAAATACAAGCTAATCCTGTGTGGATGACAGGAAGTTCTCAATTGATGTCACTTAAAACTTCAACATGTCTCCTATTAGACAAAGACCAAAACTTTGTTGCATTTGGATTCAAAGCAGAGGATTTGTATGCAGAGTCTTTATTGGATAATAAACAAGACGATTTTTATTATTTTCATCGTTTCAAAATGCACCTTCATAACAATAAGGTAATTTTGAAAGCCCAATTTTGTTTACAGGATGACAGATGCCATAGATTATTGAATACTTTTAAAACTTTTTGTCGTCATAACCAACATCCTGCCTGTAAATAACAATTATGTATATGACAGCTGATTTCTCACTCTACCTTTCTTGTTTATGGATACATAAGAACTTACACATAATGTTACAAATATCTATGTAATAACCTAACGGTACCACCTTTACTACAACAGTTATACTCTTCGACAAGCACAGTCTCTCATGTGATGCTCGGGCTAATAACATTTAAAAAAAATATGTTTACAGCTGATTAAAAAAAACAAAAAATAAAGCTAAAAACTCGGACAAGAGATCAAATAACTTCCATAATTTTATACAATCACATTTCCATAAAACATATGTCATTACCGTTCCATACTCCTCGTTTTTACTTGGCTGGTGAAACATGTATCACCAGGGCCAAACAAGCCATCTCACCAATTTAACTGGATCAAATACTGACCTTTTTTTAACATCTGCATTTGCAAGGGCTTAATATACCATCTGAAATTGTTAAAAAAAGAGTTCGAGGCTGGAATAATTGTTGACAATATGAAATGAAAGTTTTTTTCAATTTTAATCTTAGAAAATGCAACAATTTTGAGACTTGTCTAGTAATATTGACTTTAATAAACTCATAGAATGTTCTTAATATTTCAGAACATCACAAGCACGATGGTTTTGGAAGATATAACGGGAAAGACTCTGTCAGCTTTCGACGTTTTCAAATTGTCCATTGAGGCTTTAGTTAACCATCTGTTTGAAACTTTAGACAAACAAG
The DNA here is from genome assembly GCA_019925275.1 of Mytilus edulis. Taxonomy (NCBI): domain Eukaryota; kingdom Metazoa; phylum Mollusca; class Bivalvia; order Mytilida; family Mytilidae; genus Mytilus; species Mytilus edulis. Next base: position 2,290,511 of record CM034358.1, on the reverse strand, counting down.
GAACTGGTGTAAAACATGACGAAGTTCAATGGGTTCTTACTGTACCTGCTATATGGACAGACACAGCTAAACAGTTCATGAGGTCTTGTGCAGAGGAGGTAAATTTAAAAATGACAAAGTGAAAAATAAGTTGCGCATCTAGTAACTATACTTCACATTCCATTTACATATTCAGCTACCAAAAGTACTGCCATATCAATAAAAAAAATATATGGGATATACACCAATGACATATATACAAACCAAATATATAAAAACAAACATAAAAAAGAGGTAACCACTAGATGATTTCTAATCAATATGTCAATCTGTAAACTATCCCCAATTGTAAATAAACTAGTGAACAGAATGATTAAACTACATTCATATTTTTTATGATTGACATATGACTAATTCATATCAAAGCAAATTAATCAATGTCATTAAAATTTTACTAGGTCTACAAAATACTGAATCGTAGAAATGAAACAAAGTAAAAATGAAACAAAATGATGCTCAAATTGAGAAGACAGAAATCTTAAACATAATTTTATTTTAGATTTCAATAAATAAACATAAGAAAAGCATTCGCAGAACGATGATAAGTTTTAAATGCATTAATGTCATATCGTGACCAGCCGAAATCCCGGATGCTCCTGGCACAAATTGGTTGAGCCATACGATGTATCTTTGTCCAAACTAACTTAGGATATTTTTACCACGTGCTAGAATGTGGTGTGTCATTACGTCGTCTGATCTTACCGAACGTGAATTATTCCCGAGCGTGACTGTTTTGCTAAGTATGAATTTCGAATTGCTATAAGACGTGTCACAAAACTTTTCTATCCCAAAATAATGTATTCATCTCGTTTGAATGGTTTTACACTAGTAATTTTTGGGCCCTTTATAGCTTGTTGTTCGGTGTGAGTCAAGGCTCTGTGTTTAAGGCCGTGCATTGACTTATAATGGTTTACTTTTGTGAGTTGTTTTTTGGATGGAGAGTTGTCTCATTGGCGCTCACATCACATCTTCCAACGAAATTTATACGATACATTTTGTTGACAGTTGAATTGATACAGAAGAAACACCGACATAGCTAGATTATACAATTAGTTATCTAGTTACTACCACAATTTGATATTAGTATTGTAATTTTCATTGTTAATAATAAAATTTATATCAGTACTAGTATTACAAATCTAATCTTGAATTCTATCCTAATTCTATCTTATTTTTGGGATTTGTTTTAGAAATTCAAATGTGACGTCACTTTATGCGTTGATGGCTTTGCCTAAAATAGAGACGAAAGATATCAGAAGGACAGTCAAACTCATAAATCGAAAATAAACTTGACCTTAAATATTTATGTGCTGGTTTAGGTTTTTTTTAGGTCGTTTTTCATTCTGTAGTTATCGGTGTTATCATTTTTTTTATCTATATTATATAGTAATTTTTATAAATTTACTGTTTGCAAAAGTATGAATTATTCTAAATAACAAGGTTGTTTTTATCCAAAACAGAAAACCCTAGCCGTAGTAGGCACAACTTTTTGGAACTTTGGTCCTCAATGCTCTTTAACTTTGTACTTGTTTTGGCTTTCAATCTTTTTTCATCTGAGCGTCACTGGTAAGTCTTCTGTGGATGAAACGCGTGTCTGGCATATTCAATTTAAAACCCTGTATCTTTTGTCAGCTATTTTTGTGTGTTTCTTTGTCCTATATGTTCCTCCATTAATTGTACTGTAGTCTTGTCATGTAATGTTGTCATTTTAATGTTATATTTAACATTTCCATAAAAGCGGGGGGATTATTTAGCATGCCAAAAGCACAGGTTCAACCCACCATTTTTATTCTTAAAATGTCTTGTACCAAGTTAGGTAAATGGCCGTTGTTAAAGTATACTTCGTTTCTGTGTGTGTTACATTTAAATGTTGTTTTTCTGTTGTGTCGAAGTTCTCCTCTTATGTACGATGTATTTCCATAGTTTAAGTTTGTAACCCGGATTCCGTTTTTTTCTCAATCGATTTATGAATTTCGTACAGCGGTATATTATTGTTGTTTTCTTATAAGGAATAACATGTTTGTTCTAAAGTTATAACAAATAATACAACATTCTGAAGCAAGAAATATGATACGAGGGACGGTTTCAGTTTCCCCAAGACAAACACAAAACACATGTATGTTTTCTCAGATTCAGAATTGGACGATTAAATAAAAAAAACTTTCCTTAAGGTTTTATGGGACATAGAATTGTTGTCATCGTAGACCATCTGAATGCCAATAGTTAAACGTCTGTCAAACTGAGGCGTCTGTTTGCCTTACGCGATCAGTTATATTGGGGACGTGTAGGATAAGTGTCGTGTTCTCTGTACATTAGAAAACCCTTGCAACAACTCTATGATAGGTTCGTATGCAATCTGTTTCTATGCAAAATGTCTGCATTATCCAACATGTCTTCATGTTCTTATGTTAGTCATATTTGTCACGCTTCATCCCAAATTCAATGTATTTGGTTTTCATGTTATATTTGTTATTCTCGTGGTGTCTGATGATTGATCCGTTTCTGTGGGTGTTGCGTTTCGGTGTTGTGTCGTTGTTCTCCTCTTATATTTAATGCGTTTCGCTCGGTTTTGGTTTGTTACCCCGATTTTGTTTTTTGTCCATGGATTTATGAGTTTTGAACAGCGGTATACTACTGTTGCCTTTATTTATCACCACCGGAACGGAATCTCTGCTGGTGGACAATCTGTCCCCGAGGATTCTACCAGTCCGGTAGCCTAACAGCATGAAAACTAGTAGAAAAAATAATATTATACTGGATGACACGACGCCCAGGATAAAAAGGTGTCAATCGGCTGTTGTCAAGGACACAACAACACCGATTTTATCAGGTGTCCCCAGGATCATTTTAAATGATGTTATGAAAATGACAACCATCAATATTGCTCTATTTCCAAATGTAACCGTAAAAATTGTAAAACCTGTGATATTCTTATAACTGATACCCACTTTCAAAGTAATTTAACCACAAAAAATTACAATACACATAGCCATGAGGATTTGAATTGCACTGCCTCCAATATTGTTTACGGTATTGAATGTACTCTTTGTGGATTGATCTACGTCGGGGAAACTCGACAAAGACTCAATTTTAGGATGAATGATCACATCGGTCTAATGTTAATGATCCTAATAACAACAAATTTCTCTATAAACATTTTAATCAGCCTGACCATTCTATTGTTTCAATGAAAGTCCGGATTATAGAGAAAATATATCATCCAACTAATGACCCCATATTGAGTACACCATATCGTTTACAAAGAGAAGACTTTTGGATTAGAGAGTTGGCAACAGCCATTCCCTATGGATGCAATGACAAAATTGATGGTGTAGGTATTTTATCTAGTCCCAGGTGTAGTACTGTCAATACATTAAAATTATTTAATACTTCTGCTCGACGAAATAGAAGTCATGGTCACAGAAAATATATACCACCTGCTGTACACACCGTGACAATTGATAGTCTATTAATAGGCGACGAATTTCATTATGTGTTTTGCTGTTCGCATTTGAAGAACAAGACAACAAGACAAGTATTTCTACAAATCAAGTTTTCAAATAATCCAAATATAATTTCATTTTGCTCATTATTTAATAGTAAAAAACAATCTGTCTTAAGGAAACTGTGTTTGTCCCTCCATGTAAATGTAATTGCATAAGCATCTTACCGATCATTTTTCCTTCTTATATCATTCATTATACATGTTACTTTTAAAACATGTATGTCATCATATTAACTGTATTTGTTACCTTAACTATTGTGTCTGTATTTATATTGTATGTTTCTCTGTAAACTTGTATCTAGTTTTTAGAGAATAAATTATCTATCTATTAACGTCTGTTCAAAAACCTTTAGGAATTCATCATATTAGAACTAAATTATACTCCATTTCATTGTCAAAACTTTTTTTACTATTTCAAGATGCCAAAAATACTTCCGTTACTGATTCTCGTTCTGTTTTGTATAGATTAGTTGCAATTATCATGGACATAGCTAACCATAGACTATTTAAACCCGTATTGACTACATCCAATAGTGAGGAAAAGCGTTACTTTTTTAAGGTAGAATTCGCCAATAAAGGTTTAGATGCTGTAAATATTGGCAATATTTTTCATCAAAAATCTGTACAAAAAACTATACCTGATTACTTCAAAAATAAAGCTACACCTGTTATTTCTTTTACTTACACCAAGTCTATTGCATCAAGGATTTTCAACCACAAGAGAGTGTTAGAGGATTTTAACCTCAAAGATACAAAATCCAAGCCTCCGGATTGCTCATGTGCATCTTCTCAATACAATTATAGTCCAGCTGGTCATATTATTACTGGTGACCTTGGTATTGTTACCAATAAACAACTAAGAGAGTTGCTAGCCAAGGGACCAAAGTATAGAATCCCCCAGCCCATCAACTGGAAAAAGAATTTCAAGTTACTGATGGATGCAGTTGAGGACTATGCAAGAAAATGGATAAAGCACGAACCAGACGAACCCGAACTGGACACTTTGTCTGAATGGATCAAAGCTATTCGATCATGCATTCAGAGGCGCATACAAAAACTAAGATGCAATATGAGTACAAGAGTTTCTAACCCTTTCAAGAATCCGGAGGTTGTGGATGCTTTATCCTCTTTGCATGACAAATATGTCGTTGTTCCGGCAGATAAAGCCTCCAATAATATTGTCTTCATATGTACAAAACATTATTTGCAATGTCTCACTACAGAGCTTGGAATTGATCAAACTACTGGTAAGCCTACATGTTCTTTAACATCATTTACCAAGGATGAAATTTTACAAAATCATAAATCTGTCCTTCTTTCTTTTGGTATCAACATCAAAGAAAACGAAGAAAACTTGCCCTCATTACACTGTATACCTAAATTACACAAAACTCCATATAAAGAACGATACATAGCTGGGTCTTCAAAATGTTCGACTAAACATCTTTCTAAAGTATTGACTACTATTCTTTCTACGGTTAAAGATGGGCTTCAAAAATATTGTGAGGAGATATATTCTACCAGTGGTGTTAACCAGATGTGGATTCTCAAAAATTCTAAAGATCTACTGCTTAACCTTCGATCACAATCTTTGCAATTTTGCAGCAACATAAACACTTTTGATTTTTCTACGCTATATACTACTATTCCCCATGCTCAGTTGAAAGATCGACTTCACCAACTCATAAAACAGAGCTTTTTCTATAAAAATGGGAATCGTAGATACAAATTTCTTGTTTTGGGATATAATAATTCATATTTTGTGAAGAATCACACTGAATCTTCCAGAAAATATACTGAAGATGATATTATTAAAATGCTGGACTTTTTGATCGACAATATATTTGTTGAGTTTGGAGGATTTATATTTCAACAGACAGTCGGTATTCCAATGGGTACTAATTGTGCACCCCTGCTGGCTGATTTGTTTTTGTATTCGCATGAAGCAGAATTTATTCAGAACCTTCTAAAAGACAAAAAGAAAAAGCACCTTGCGAAATTCTTTAATTTTACTTTCCGATATATAGAAGATGTTTTATCATTGAACAACCCATACTTCAGCCAATACTTACATCTCATATATCCCTGTGAACTTGATATTAAGGATACTACTGATACTAGAAGAACTGCTTCATACCTTGATCTTTTCCTCAATATTGACGTAGATGGACGACTTCACACAAAAATCTATGATAAACGGGACTATTTCAACTTCCCAATTATCAATTTCCCATTTCTCAGAAGTAACATACCCTCTGCCCCTTCGTATGGTGTTTACATATCACAATTGATACGTTATTCACGTGCTTGTTCACACTATACGGACTTCATATACAGGAGTGTGCTCCTTACGCAGAAACTGCTCCAACAAAGTTATGAGGAGGACAGATTAAAATTGACACTCCGTAAATTTTATGGACACCATCACGAATTGGTGGATCCATATGATGTCTCTTTAACTAAACTAGCTAAGGACATTTTTACCACATGGTAGATTGTGGTTTGTCATTATGTCGTCTAATCTTTTAATTACCAAAACGTGACTTATTCCTGTTTTGCTGAATGTGCATTACTATAAGACGTGTTTCTGTACTTGTTTATCCCAAATTCATGTATTTAGTTTACATGTTTAATGTTATATTTGTAATTCCCATCAGATTTTGTCAAATGTGTTGACGTCTTCTTATTATATATATAGGTGTGTCGGATAGAAAAATTAATCACCTCCTCTTTATTAATTATATTAAATTTTGTACGATTATTTACGTTTGAAGTTGGATTCATAACAAACTGGACATATATATATTACAGTTAATTGCTATTAATAAGTATTGCAATATGCATTTTGTTTAAATGAATTATCAGTATTTAGTTCTAAATCAATCCTGATTCTATCTCATTTTTGAATGATAGTTTTTCATATGTGACGTCATGCTGTTTCTAAATTTCATAAATTCAAATGTGGCATAACGTTTCTGCCTTTTCGCCATCGTATGTGACGTCACATTTTTTTAATTACGTTGATGCCTGGACTGATTCGGATGTGTGTCTATTTTGTGATAAACTTGGGTTTAGTTTTCTGTAATTAGTTAATACTTCAGTTTATTTATGTATATCTCTTTCATATTCATTTGTTAAAATTTACTGTTTGCAATAGCATTAAGTGTTCTATATAATAAGGATGTTCTTATCCCGTGCATAAAAACAATGCCGTATTTGTCAAAACCTTTTCAACTTTTGATCTTCAGTGCTGTACAACTTTGTACCTTTTTCACGTTCGATCTTTTATATCTGGGCGTCACTGGTGAGTCTTGTGTGGACAAGGCGCGTTTTTGGCGTATTGAATTTTAAACCTGATGCTTTTTGTTATCTATTAATCATGTTTTTCTTTGTCTAATATGTTCTCCTATTTATTTGTATTGTAGTCCTGTAATATTATGTTGTCATTTCAATGTTATATTTAACTTTTCCATTAAAGTGCGAGGTTTGGCATGCTATGAAACCAGGTTCAACCCACCACTTTTATTCCCCTTTAAAAGTGTCGTGTACCAAGTCAGGAAGATGGTCATTGTTATATTATTATTCGTTTCTCTGTGTGTTGCATTTTAACGTTGAGTCGTTTGTGTTTTCTCTTATTTTTGAGATATTGAGATAAGACGTGGCACGGTACTTGTCTATCCCAAATTCAATGTATTTGGTTTTCATGTTATATTTGTTATTCTCGTGGTGTCTGATGATGGATCCGTTTCTGTGTGTGTTGCGTTTCGGTGTTGTGTCGTTGTTCTCCTCTTATATTTAATGCGTTTCGCTCGGTTTTGGTTTGTTACCCCGATTTTGTTTTTTGTCCATGGATTTATGATTTTTGAACAGCGGTATACTACTGTTGCCTTTATTCATCCCGACGCGGCATACCTTGCAGATTTTTTAAAATTATTTTTGTATTAATTGTTTTTTTTCAATAAATATAAATACACTATGTGCTATTGAAAGCTATTCAATCAAATACCATTCAATTAAGCATCAAACAGGTAAGAAATGGACTTTCAACTAGCCAACATTAATATGAACTGACAATTAAATAACGTCAGCTCAATTTAAGTAATATTTGACAGGACAATGATAAAAAAACCCAGAAAGATCCATGATAATAACCATATTGCTGGCTCTATATATGTAAAGGTCGAAATTATCTGTTTAAAATCTTTTTTTTTTGTAGGCTGGTATAAACCCCGACAAATTAATTCTTGCACTTGAGCCAGAAGCAGCATCAATTTTATGCCAGTATTTACCAATTGAAAAGATGATAACTGCAATGGGATTTACAATGTCTAAAATAGGAACAGAATATATGGTTATTGATCTTGGAGGTAAATAATATTCTTTAATCTGTTGAAAAAAGTTATAATATTTATCAAATACGTAACTAGACTTTAAACCACTTATTTGAAAATCAGTAGTTTTATAAATAGTATTTTGAAAAATTGAAATGGAACATACCCTCGACATAGAATTAAGTGAACATGGAACATTTTTCTGAGTGAAATTGAAACCGTTTAGTGTTTTATAGTTGAAACATGATTGTTATTGATATAACAACACTTTCAATTTTATTAGGAGGTACTGCAGATATCACTGTCCATCAGAAGGTGGAGAAAGATCAACTCAAAGAAAAACACCGAGCTACAGGAAACAACTGCGGTGGAACTTCGGTTGACAACAGATTTTTTAATTTGTTGGAGAAAATCTGTGGTAAGCAAATGATGGGGTCACTTAAGAGAGAGTACCCATTGGCGTTTTTAGACCTCGAGAGAGGATTTGAAGCTGCAAAGAGGAATATCGATGCAAACAAAGAAAAAGTAACAATGACTATTCCATTATCAACCCTTGATAAATTATGCAAAAAAATACACAAGAAAGATTTAGAAGAATTAGTTGAATCTTCAGATTATTCAAGCGAAATCAAGATTGTATATGACAAAATGCGGGTTGATATCAATTTTATGATAAATTTATTCCAGCCTTCTATTGAAAGCGTTATTTCATTGATGAAGGAAGTCCTTAGTAGCAAGACTACAAAAGGGGTCACGCATTTCCTAATGGTTGGAGGGTTTTCTGAATGTAACTTAATGCAAAACGAAATCCGAAAAGCTTTTCCTGGGAAACGAGTTATCATACCAGAGGGAGCAGGATTGTCTGTCTTGAAAGGGGCTGTTCTATTTGGTCATCGTCCAGATTATATCAAATCCCGAATAATGCCAAGAACCTATGGTGTAATGACAAGTCTTCCTTTTGATTCCCGGAAGTTTGACGAGAAATACCTTGTTGTCATGGACAAAGAGGTACGATGTGACAAAATATTCTCCTTAATTGCTGCAGTAGACGAAAGCGTAGAAGCTGGTACAAAAGTTAAGAAGTCGTATTTTACTCCATTCCCTTATCAGGAAAAGATGGACTTTAACGTTTACGTTTCGACCGAAGCTAATCCATGCTATGTAGATGAAGAAGGCTGTAAACGTCTGTGTACACCTACAATAATATTCCCGGATATTTGTCCGGACAAACGCTGGGTTGACGTTGAATTCGAACTTGGAAACACAGAAATCAAAATGACTGCCAAAGACAGGAAATCAGGCAAACAAATCAAGGCGCAGATCAACCTCCTTCACCCTTAAAAGTAACATAACACACATTTCTTTTGTATTCATCATGCATTCAGCTACCAATGTACCCTGTTTATGGTGTCCCCGGAGGAATAATCTACCAGCAGTAAAGATTCAACAAAGATTTAAACCGATAATGCAAATTAGACTTCTGTTACTTCAAATATTAAATTATAACATGTATGCAAAAACTACATCCGTACTTCTCTTGAACTGCATTTTAAATGTGCGTATTGTTAGAGCGCTTACTTTTCTACATTGGCTAGAGGTATAGGGGGAGGGTTGAGATCGCATAAACATGTTTAACCCCGCCACATTTTTGCACCTGTCCCAAGTCAGGAGCCTCTGGCCTTTGTTAGTCTTGTATTATTTTAATTTTAGTTTCTTGTGTACAATTTGGAAAATAGTATGGCGTTCACTATCACTGAACTAGTATATATTTGTTTAGGGGCCAGCTGAAGGACACCTCTGGGTGCGGGAATTTCTCGCTACATTGAAGACCTGTTGGTGAACCTCTGCTGTTGTTTTTTCGATGGTCGGTTGTTGTCTCTTTGACACATTCCCCATTTCCATTCTCAATTTTAATTATCTATATGCTAATAATTATTAACTTTTATTAGCTCACCTAGCACAAAGGGCTAAGTGAGTTTTTCTCATCACTTAGCGTCCGGCGTCCGTCGTCGTCCGTTGTCGTGAACTTTTACAAAAATCTTCTCCTCTGAAACTACTGGGCCTTTAACCAAACTTGGCCACAATCATCATTGGGGTATCTAGTTTTAAAAATGTGTGGCGTGACACGGCCAACCAACCATGATAGCAGCCATGGCTAAAAATATAACATAGGGGTAAAATGAAGATTTTGGCTTAAAACTCTGAAACCGAAGCTTTTAGGGCAAATCTGACATGGGGTTCAATTGTTTATCAAGTCAAGATATATCTGCCCTGACAATTTTAGACGAATTGGACAACCGGTTGTTGGGTTGCTGTCCCTGAATTGGCAATTTTAAGGAAGTTTTGCCGTTTTATGGTTATTATCTTGAATATAATTATAGATGGAGATAAACTGTAAACAGCAATAATAATGTTTCAATGGGTCTTTGCTGATTTTTGTCATAAACTGTAACTCATAGCAATACAAAAACAGGTCCGCAATAAGTGGTGCACAGTAAGTCCCCATTGGAATTTCGATAACCTGACGATATACGGAATCTCCAAAGCGAACAAAAATGTTATCTAGTAAAAATTCAAGGGCATATATAGTATCAAAGCATGTCCAATTGTCATAGTTTTTTGTTTATTGTTACTAAAAAATGACCTAAAAGAGTTTGAACATATATATTCACATTCTGACTTTTTTAATTGTATAAATGACCAAAATTGTGAGTTTACCCCTTAAGGATTTATTGTTCTTTAGAGTCCATTTTTAACAATGTTTCTTAAATTTTTGTTATCGTTTACAAAAATCTTCTCCTCTGAAATTAGTAAGACATATTTAACCAAACTTTGTCATAATCATCATAAGGGTATCTAGTTAAAAAATGAGTCCGTTGATGGCCGCCATGGCTAAAAATAGAACATAGGGGTAAAATATAGATTTCAGCATGTAACTCTGAAACCGAAGCATTTAAGGCAAATCTGACTGGAGTAAAATTGTTTATCAGGTCAAGAGCTATCTGCTCTAAAATTTTCAGATGAATCATAGAACCCATTGTTTGGTTGCTGGCCTTGCATTGGTAATTTTACGGAGATTTTGCCGTTTTTGTTTATGATCTTGATTATTATTATAGATAGAGTTAAACTGTGCACAGCATTAATGTTAAGCAAAGTAAGATCTACAAATACGTCAACTTGATCAAAATTGTCAGTTTGACCAAATAAGGAGTTATCGCCCTTTGTAGTCTATTTTTAACCATTTTTTTTAAAATTTTAGTTATTCTTTAGAAAATCTTTTCCTCTGAAACTACTTGGACAAATTAAACCAAACCTGGCAACCATCATCTTTTAAGGGTAATTAGTTTCAATATATTGTCCAATGACCTCGTGCACGAACCTAGATGGCCAACATGGCTAAAAATAGTACATAGGGGTAAAATGCAATTTTTGGCTAATGTCTCTGAATTCAAAGCATTAAGAGCAATTCTAATTCTCAAATATTTTCAAAAAGTCAAGGTCTACCTGTCTTGAAATTTTCAGACAAATCAGGCAACCCGTTGTTGGGTTCCTGCCCCTGAATTGGTATTTTTTTTGTTTATTTGTAGTTTTTGATTATTATCCTAAATAATATCTTTGATAAAGATAAACTGTAAATTATATATATAGCAAAGCAATTCGTAAATTATGTACATTTTTGTAAGATATTTTCCTTTGAAGCCTGAAACTACTGAGGCAAGATCATTATAGATAGAGAAAATTGTAACAGCAAGAATGTTCAGTAAAGTAAACTAAGATTGACAAACACATCATCATCACTAAAACATAATTTTCTCCTGAATTATTTTCTCATCTATTATGTATGTCCTTTGTTTAGTATGATCATAGACCAAGGTGAGCGACACATGCTCTTTAGATCCTCTAGTTTGTAGTTCGTATTATATGGCATGTTAGTAAACTACAAATATTCTCATACTTCAATAAAATATATGTAACAAATTAGTACGTCTTCAGATTCGCATTCTTTAAGTAGCAATACATTTAAAATGTATGGTTGTCAACGAGTACTCCGAGTATTTGAATATCGCTCCCTTGTAGAACCAAGAGTTTAATACCAAAACGTTACTCGACTTATCGGTTTCTTGTTAAAAAGTGCTGTATTCTTTATATCAAATTGATCTTCTTGAGAACCCTGTTTCGGAAAATTAAATATCCATCACTGATTAATCATACAAGTAAATACAAAGTCTCGAATGCTTAACGAGTGTGCTTAATTGGCATTAACTTGGGGGTAACTTCGATATTTTTTTGGTAGGGGTGTGTCATTTTTGCCTCAAAAAACGTACCCATTTTGATATAACATTCACTGAAATTCAGTACCTATAGTTATATAAATATTTAAGAAAGAATGACCTATACTTATATCCAATATTTAAAATATGACCCTTGCTTAAACGAGCACTAACTCATCATCACTCATAATTCATAAATATACCAGCTACCCTTAAGTTTATGTATGAATTGACATCGTTTGTTGCACATATATTTTATCGTTATATATACGCATGGATTGTTGGATTAACTGCATGTTTAATACCCCAAATCAATATACAGTTATCAAACGTAAATGCATTTTAATATAGGATGTCATTAAAAAGGAGGGTCATCTTTATATAAAATCTCGCAAAATTATGACCCATATTTTTGGCACATCCCCGTATACCCAATAATAGGAAGTTACCCCCCCCCCCCCCCCGTGTTTATTACTGACAAATTAGGGTTTTCGATATCACAAACTAGTCAAAACATTTACTAAATTTTATTATCGGTATAAGGACATCATTCCTAAATATAGCCCAACATGCAGACGTCTTATATATACGTTAAGGAATTTCTCATCCAGTTTTTTATAGAAATATTCTTTATACAGCACAAAATGTCAGTATTCACCTCAGAAACTAACAAAAACTTTAAAAAGACTTATTAAGAAGGGATATAGTTGCGATATTGTTTTCAGGTCATTAAAGATTGCATATTTCAGCGTTAATGTTGATTCACTTACAGGGTCTTTGCACCGGAACTAAACACATTTATTCAAAAACTAATTGTTGGCATGAAACGGGATATGTACTTGTCATATATACATGTATGTTATGATGGCATGATACTAAACTCCTAACGGGAAGGATTATACCTGATACTCATATGATGAAATCCTAATCTTTCAGTCAGTTTAATTGAAGTATGGAGCTGGCATGTCAGTTAACTACTAGCAATCTGTTGTTATTTATGTATTATTGTCATTTTGTTTATTTTCTTTGGATACATCTACTGACATCAGACTCGGACTTCTCTTGAACTGAATTTTAATGTGCGTATTGTTATGCGTTTACTTTTCTACATTGGCTAGTGGTGAAGGGGGAGGGTTATGATCTTATAAACATGTTTAACCCCGCCGCATTTTTGCGCCTGTCGCAAGTCAGGAGCCTCTGGCCTATGTTAGTCTTGTATTATTTTTAATTTTAGTTTCTTGTGAACAATTTGGAGTTTAATATGGCGTTCATTATCACAGAACTGGTATATATTTGTTTAGGGGCCAGCTGAAGGACGCCTCATGGGTGTGGGAATTTCTCGCTACATTGAAGACCTATTAGTCAATGTTATGTCCCCATTTACAGTTGTCAAGACAATGTTTCAAAATAAGACGAATTCGTTGCATCTTTTGGCGATCCGCAGTCTGTATCAAATGAAAGGGTACACGCCTAGTGGTTTACGCTTACTCTTACAACATAAACACAAAAATACAAAACTTATTTTACAACTAAAAGAACAGAATTGCCTGGCCTCTAACAGCAAATTCAAATCATACGTTATTGTATTTGGTGACTCCAGAAACTTTGAACCGCGTCCATGTTGTATCTGATTGATAATCAAGCCTCGTCTCCTTTCATTAAAAAGAAACACTTATTGACTGATTGTTATTTTTCTAAATGCATGAAGTCGTTTTTAGACTTAATTATGACAATTGCAAAAACAATGACATGATTTTTAGTCATAAGTTGCTCTTCACCCAACGATACACTAAAGTGCAGATAATAGTAAGAAGATGTTGTATGATTGACACCAAAGATAAAATGCAACATTGAGCAAAATCCATACCGCACAGCTAAGTTATACAAGGCCAAAAGATTGACAAAAGGAAAAGAAATCAGACCAGAAAAATTACGAGTTGATCTTTGTAAAATACAATAATCGAAAAACACAGATTATGAGCAGCAACAAACTGCAACTACTGAATTATACTTACTTCTCACTTGGGAAAGGCACACACACAATGTGGCGGATTTAGTATGTTTGCATTAGAGACATTTGTTTTAGATGCAAATGCATTATCGAAATGTTCATGCATATCCATGTATTGACAGTTATTATAGAGAAAACACAAAGTTTTACGGGGTTTTTCAATCAGTTTTTTACAAGATAAGTAAGCAATTAATGTTGTTGTTAAATTTTATATATGATTTTTTGAGCTTCTGTGTTAAATATTTGTTAGTTTTTGTTCTGATTGAGATTGTGACACGGTAATGACTGCTGTACCCATATTTGACAATTTTGCCTATATAGGTGTGTTTTGTTCACGCATGGTTGTAAATATAATGGAATTTGACACACGATTGTCATGCAAGTGAGAGGATTAGCGCTATAAAATCAGGTTTGATCCACCATTTTCTACATAGATAATGCCTGTACCAAGTCCGGAATACGACAGTTGTCCATTCGTTTGATGTGTTTTATCTTTTGATTTTGCCATTTAATTAGGGACTGTCCATTTTGAATTTTCCTCAGAGTTCAGTATTTTTGTAATTTTAGTTTTTGATACAATAGGTACTTCAGGACAAGACTATTTTTATTTACCCCCCTTTTTTTTTTGGTTTTCTAATATTTTAAATTATTTTTGTGGTTTTCTTTTTTATATGAACAAGTTTACTATCCACATTGGTCACTTAAGCATTATAAAGAACAGAAACTTGAATGTTATTACTTTAAAATCCAAACAAAAGGAGTGTAACTAAAGAAAACCATATAAATAACAAAACGATAGACAGAAAACTCGTATAGCATTGAAAAAAATATTTATTACAAAACTATTTTTTGATAACAGATAGACACTGTTTACTATAAATTCCAAGTTTACAATTTAGCAGTCATTGATCTATTATTTAGAAAGAACTAGAAGCATATAATGAAAAATAATTTGACTCATAGAAGAAATAATGGATTTGGGAAAAAAGACGGGAGGGCTTGAGAAAAAAGTCCCTATCCCAACTTTTATTTGTCAGTGTAGGTATCGATGACGGTACAAGTATCAGTGAAGAAGACTTTCGAAAATTTCTACAAAATATATTTCCAGGACTTCTTCAACCCTTTTGTTCTCAGGGACTGATTGTAGAGGAAGAACGCCCGATTTGAGTTTTTTTTTACTAGATCGTTCATGGTACATGTTCAAATTTATGCAATAAACTCCCTTTCAGAAATTCTGGACCCACCCTGGTTCTCGGGAGCTACAAATAGACCACATTGTCAAGTATTTGCCTAGTACAGATAATTATGACGTCTGGCAAGGCTAATTTCTTCTTTTTTTCTGGGAGGCGTCTTAGAAAATCATTTTTTTTTTAAAAATAGCCTTGCCAGACGTCATAATTATTTGGAAAAGTCTTTGCCTAGAGCAGAATGCATTTACCCCACCTAAATACCCCCCCCCCCCCCCAAAAAAAAATAATTAAAATAAAATAAAAATAAAACCCAATAAAACAACAAAACAAAACGGTGCGATATACTTTTAAATTTAGATAAACTAAAAACTTGCTAAAGGGAAATAATCAATATGATTTTACAGTCTTGAGATTATCTAGTTTATTGAATAAATGCACATTTGTACCCCAATGGGGTTTAAGGCATACATAAATGAAAACAATAATCATACAAAAATAACAACAAAAGAACAAAACATTATAGATATGCATATATGTATCACTCGGGTATTATCTTACCTGTTTTGGAAAACTCCCAATTCATTCGAACATTTCTTTAAATAGATTTAATGGAAGTGTTGCATAATACCAACACAAAAAAAAATATACAAAACAGTCAAACAAAGTACTAAGGGTAAGATGATATCTCATAATAACAAAGGTAGGATATTTTTTACAGCTAAATACCAGTAATAAACCTAATTTTACCAGTTTTGTTTTACGTTGTACATGTACGTAACTTAAAGTTATAACTTTCGTTTTACATATGTTCATAAAGGATAAAGGTAGGTTCTTGTTTTTTTGCTTTGAATATCATACTATCGCATATTATTAATTTTTGTCAAGTGATGTTTGACATCATCTTGTCATGATCATGTTACAAAATAAATCGAATATGACATACAAATTGTAGACAGAATCTAACTGAGCAAACAAAACATACGTGACGTATATAAATAAAAGACAAGGTCGACTATATGAATGGATTCATGCAGAACAACGATATATAAATTATCTTGAAACATACAAATTCAATTAATAAAATAATCGATGATCCAGGGTAATAATGCTACCCATTGCTCAGCAAAAGTTAAATTACTATAATTAATACTATATTTTTATGTCTTTACTGTAAAATCTATAAATAGAAAGGGGGATTTGGTCAACTTGAGGACATCGAACTTCGTAACCAGCTAGTAACATATATCTTTATTCTCATAAACCAAAGTACAATGGTACAGAGACATATACAAATAAATTAACATAGTATAAATTTTAAATACAAATGTAAAATAGAGACATAAAGTGATTACCCAGGAGATTCTAGGCATTTAATAATAATTCTTATAAACTTGCACAGATTGTTTAGTTCAGACGGGTTGCTACTATTCATTAGACTTTGAAATTTTAAAATATTTGGTCTGTTTATAAAATAATGCTTTAGTAGCTGTTGTCTACTATCGTTTATTGTCGAGCATTTTAAAATATAATGGAACTCGTCGCCAATGTCACCGGAATTGCACAAAGTACAAATACGATTTTCTCTTTGAATGTTTTGCCATCTACCAATTTCGATAGGAATTTTTGTGTTCAGCGTTCTATAAACGGAAGTATACATTTGTCGATTATTTGCGAAACTAGGATGAAACATTAAACACATAATAACTAGGCTAACGTTGTACAATTATACAATGTTAGACCATCTGCAATTACCATTTTTAACTTAATGTCCACAGGCATTGTTCTAAGAAAAAAAATCCTGTATACCTTAACATATGCTTAAGGTATACTAAGTATAAGAAATGTTTTATTTTCTGAGACAAGTTAAGTGCTTCGTGTTAATATCATCTTCTTCAAAGGTCAAGCAAACTAACCATCTAAATTGAAAAAAAACAGACATACAAGAACAGTTTATTATTTATGTTTGAATGTATAATATTTAGGTTGAAATACACAATGGCTGACTCGAATCATCTTATAGTAGCAGCATTGGATTTTGGTACAACGTATAGTGGATATGCATTTTCAATGAGACATGAATTCAAAGATGACCCAATGAAAATCCATGCTAACCCAGTATGGAAAGCTGGAAGTCGTCAGTTTATGTCTTTGAAAGCTCCAACAAGTCTGCTGTTAGACAAAGACAAAGAGTTCCTGGCCTTTGGATACGATGCAGAAAATCAGTATGCAGAAGTTCTCTTGGATGGCGAAAAAGATGACCATTATTACTTTCATCGGTTTAAAATGAACCTACACAATAATAAGGTAATATTTTTGTTTGTTTGAACATGTTCCTTATCAATACCAGTTTTTAATTCCGCACAACCAAACTAACGCTCCACTTTAGCAAGTGTTTTATTTCATGATAGTAGGATGTCAACATGTTTGTATTCCCAAGTGAATCTAATATAAAAAGGCAGATGTGGTATGCTTGCCAGTGATACAACTCTCCACAAGAGACCAAATGCCACACCAATTAACAGCTACGGGACTCCGTACGGCCTTCAACATTGATCAAAGTTCATACCGCATAGTCTGTTATAAAAGGCCCTGAAATCACAAAGATGAATCATTTAAACGAACTTGTTTTAGTTAATTTTCACACACAAAGCAGACTATAGACATCTTTGTAAGGAATTTGATAGATATAATTTCATGTTGTTTTACTATAAAAATGAATAAGAAAGTTTTGACTAACTTTTTTTTATAAAATTCTCAAATATTTGCAGTTGACATCTTTATTCTTCTATATGTTGTTTTTAACATTTTTTGTTATACTGTTTAGAATATAACAGCAGACATGGTATTGGAGGATGTAACGGGGAAACCTCTCACTGCTCTCCAAGTATTCAAGTTGTCTATCAAGTTTTTAGTCGACCATTTGCTAGAAACGTTGGACAAACAAGGTACAGGTGTAAACCATAACGAGGTACAATGGGTGTTAACAGTACCGGCAATATGGAGGGATACAGCAAAACAATTCATGAGGTCAAGTGCAGAACAGGTAAATAAATAACCTCGTTAAAATTATTGATTTCTTCCATTTTCCCAAGATGTGTTCATCAAGACATTATGTAGCGTGACCGTTGCCTTGAAAGGAGTTCTTCTCTAAATTTATTAATAAGTGAATAATGCAGTATAGAAATATTTAACGTTATTTGTGGTATATGGATTTCCTCAAAGGCGTAGATGAATTAGTTAGTTTTTATTGTTAAACATTGAAAATATGGTACATGTAGAAATATCATAATTATATTCTTATATTATTGTTTCTATTGTTCCTGGCACAGTTCGTAGGCATGTCCCTTATCCTTTCGATAGCACTTTAAGGGCATACGATACAGTTACAGGGAAGGTAATGACGTTGCTAACGTCAAATGTTATTTTCGCGACGTCAAACTGTGACTTATCGGGAAAAGATGCATTTTTCGACTGATTTTTATCATTCAAACTGATTTAATTCGAAAACGAGTTCATGGACCCCTATTTTTCAAAACGGCAATTTGTTTCATTTTGCAGGGAGATAATGTGACCCAAATTTTATAAAACTGTAAATAGAGGATTTTTTTAAATTTTGATAAACATGCAGCAAAAAATGACGTTTTTTCCTCAATTCATGAACATTTGATAAATATGAGTTATTTTTTAATAAAAAGATGCATATTTTTTAAGGATACTTATACAGAAATTAACGATTATTTAACAAAAAACAATTTGTGTTTATCTTTTATAACAAAAAAGTTATGTCTTTCTTTCGAAAAGGAAATTACGGCCACAAATCTGAATTTTGAGCAAATATATGCAAAATTTCGACCTCATTTTACTCAAAAAGTAGCACATGAAGGTATATTTTTTATTACATATTCGATTTAATCAGGTAAAAAAAAGCCTATATGCAAATTTTCATGAACTTGTAAATACACTGAAGCGCCGTTAGAGGTCTCTATAAACGTAAAGTCAAATGTATGTAGACCTCATAATTTACGTTTATAACGTTTATATCAACGTAACAGGAAACCGTTTTATTATCAGAAATCTGTCATATTTTGATTAAATTAAACTACTCCAATTGCAGGCAGGTATTCCTCCTGATAAGTTAATACTGGCCCTGGAACCAGAAACAGCATCAATTTTCTGTCAGTACCTACCAGTAGAGAAACTAAAAGCTGAGAAAGCATTTACTATGTCGGCGCAAGGAACAGAGTACATGGTCGTGGATCTCGGAGGTAAATTAAAGTTTAATGAGCGAATCAGGTAGTGCATTATAAAATAAGTAATGCAAAGTTAGTAAAATGAGCGAATCAGGTACATGCAGTGCATTATAAAAAAGGTCATGCTAAATTAGTAAAATGAGCGAATCAGGTAGTGCATTATAAAAAAGGTAATGCTAAATTAGTAAAATGAGCGAATCAGGTAGTGCATTATAAAATATGTAATGCAAAGTTAGTAAAATGAGCGAATCAGGTAGTGCATTATAAAAAAGGTAATGCTAAATCAGTAAAATGAGCGAATCAGGTAGTGCATTATAAAATATGTAATGCAAAGTTAGTAAAATGAGCGAATCAGGTAGTGCATTATAAAAAAGGTAATGCTAAATTAGTAAAATGAGCGAATCAGGTAGTGCATTATAAAATAAGTAATGATAATTATTTCGTAAGAGAGATGATAAATATATTATATACGCATTACAGAATAATTATCTGTTAATGTTTGCTCAAACTGACAACAGTGGCGGTTCAGGGTATTTCAAAGGGTTGGAACCCTCCTTTTTTATTACTATAAATTCTTTTGAAAGGGGACATATAGTTTGAACCCCATTCTCGTTTATCCGAAAGATAAATAGAAAATGAAAACATAGACTAATTATTAGATTTTTTCCCCCAAAAGATTAATTTAAAAGACGATGTTGTATGATTGCCAATGAAACAACTCTCCACAAGAGACCAAATGACACAGAAATTAACTATAGGTCACTCTACTGCTCTCAACAATGAACAAGGATCATCCGGCAAAGTCAGTGTTTTTTTTAAGAAGAAGTTAATGAAAAAATAAAAATAAAAACATTACCCGCTGCATTTGTATATGCGCCTGTCCTGAGTCTGGAGCCTGCTGTTCAGTGGTAGTCGTTTATTGATGTGGTTCTTTTATAAGTGTTTCTCGTTTCTTGCTTTTGAAATAATGTCACTACACACAAGTCGAAAACGACCTGACAATGTCATGGCACAAAATCGAATAAAGACCAAATAGAAAACTATAGACTAAGCAACACGAACCCAACCAAAAACCGGGGGTTATCTCAGGTGTTCCGGAAGATTAAGCAGATCTTGCTCCACATGTGGCACCTGTAGTGCTGCTCATTTTAGTATAAACCTGGTGATTAGTCTTAATTGATAGGTTACAGTCGATGAACAGTCGATGAAAAGAGGACTCGTCTGGATAGTGTTTACGACAATTGGAAAATAGCCGTCGACATCTGTGAAGCAGATATTCCATGACGATCATCAACTCGTGATTGCATCCGTAAAATTAAAATAGAAAAGTTTCGTTTCAACAATATTCAATGGAAAATATTAGTTATACCTTTAAAAAAATTCTTTGTTTCAATAGTAATTCTTTAACAAGATTGACGAGATACATCTAAATAAATATTTAACCTATAGATATAAGAAGATGTGATATGTGTGCCAATGAGATAACTCTCCTTACAAGTCTCAATTTGTGAAGGTAAACCATTATGGCCCGGTTCAAAGTACGGTCTTAAACACGGAGCTTTGGCTCACACCAAACAGCTATCTATAAAGGGCCACAAAAATTACTAGTTGTTACAAAGTCAATAGATATTAAATTCTAAACTTGAACTTTTACAATCCGGTTTGTTACTTTAAATTCATATCATAGATCTAAAAAGAACGTAATTTGTAAATAAAGTTATTATAATCATATTTGACAATGTTATTATAGTTTTGTTATCTATAAAATACACATAAATAGATGTTCTGTCTTTTAATTATAAGGTGGCACGGCAGACATAACGGTCCACCGGAAAGCTGCGAACGGTCAACTAATAGAGAAACATCGAGCCACAGGGAATGATTGCGGAGGGACATCGGTAGATAAAAGATTCTTTAAAATACTTGAAGACATTGTTGGTGAATCCACCATGCAATTTTTAAGAGAAAACGACCCTTTGGCTTATTTGGACATTGAGAGAGAATTTGAAGCTGTAAAGAGAACAGTTGAAACAAAGAAAAAAGGGAAAGTGAATATGACAATTCCTGTCGTTTCACTCGATAAAGTATGCCGAAATGATCACAGCAAAGATTTCGAACAATTGGTTAAATCATCAAAATATGCAAATGAAATCAAACTTCTTGGTGATAAAATGAGAATGGACGCTGATGCAATGAGGAATATCTTTAAACCATCTATAGACAAAGTTATTTCTTTGTTAAAAGAAGTCCTTAGCAACAGACACACAAAAGGTATATCGCATTTTCTGATGGTTGGTGGTTTTTCCGAATGTCAATTAATACACGACGCAGTGAAACAAGAATTCCCACAGAAACGTATTATAACTCCGGAAGACGCAGGAATGTGCGTCCTGAAAGGAGCTGTATTATTTGGACACAATCCAACTTATATAAAATCAAGAATCATGCGATTCAGTTATGGCGTCAAAACAAGCCTTCCATTTGATGACAGGAAGTTCGATCGGAAGCATTTGGTCATTATGGACGGTGAAGAGAGGTGTGACAATATATTTTCTGTGATTGTGTCGAAAGACGAAAGTGTTGAGGCGGGTACTAAAATAAAGAGATCGTACTTTACACCATATAAACACCAAGACAAGATGGACTTTATGATTTATATATCAGACGATTATAATCCTGCCTACGTTGATGACGAAAGTTGTAATTTGCTTTGCAAACCGACAATTACATTTACCGACACGTGTGAAGAAAAGAGGTGGGTAGACGTTGAATATGTCTTCGGGAATACGGAAATAGGAATAACTGCTGTCGATAGGAATTCTGGGAAGGAAATCAATGCAAAGTTCAATCTTATTGAACCGTATCAGCAGACGTAGACAGCTGGTAGTTCAAGTTGTCGGTAATACTTGAAATTAAAAACATAGCTTTTGATTTTATACTTTTATATAACAATATATTTCTTAATTTGGATAACAAAAACATGGACGAAAATAGGCAGATATTGGAGCGTATAGTACATTTTTATTATGTTAACTTTATATCAAATATTGTAATTTTCTTTATTCTTACTATAGTTTTATTCCTTCTTTCGATATTTGATTCGTCCAGCCATTAATGTGGATCAGACACAAACTGTTTAGTCCCGTATAAATACCCGACTTATTATTTCGTATCATTTACAATTCGAACCCGGCTGAAAATGTCCTGTACGGGATGAAAATCGAACGGAATGCATTGCAAATTTTTCGCAATGGTAGCCAATTTCAAACGTCCTAATAATATTTGAACGTTGAGAATGCATTACTTGAGGTATTTACGTTGTATTCAAATGATCAACAAGTAGCAAGTTTATGTTGTCAACATATCCATGCTGTTGTTTGTTTTTTGTCCAATTTAAATCATGCATGTTCAGTGAAATAATTATACATAATTTCTTATGAACCCAATCATTCAACACACTTAATGTATTTGGAATATTTTGCAACGGGATTTCTTCCCTTAGAAAATGTGGTAGATACTTTGTCAGCCGTAAGCGGCTGACCTTAGGAAGTACTTCTTTAAATTAGCTCAGTCGGTTAACGCGCTGCCTTATAAAAAGAAATCCATACTCTCCGGTTACAATATTTAGGAAATCAGAACACTGATCGATTTTTTTTGCTCTTAGCCTTGTTATCGAAAAGAGCTCATCTTAGGTTAATATGCCCTAGTTTTGGTCCCACACTTAGGACTACTTATAAGCTGCGGTAGGAGCAAGTAATGGAAATGTAAAAACAAAACTTTCATCAGTTTAGTTTGACACTTTGAGTTCGTCTCTTCTAATTTGTTTTCTTCCGCGCCATGAAATCTGTGATAAAGAAGTCAATACTTTGTGTGATCATTTATAAAGTATTAATTTATACAATATATATTTTATACATATTTTTGTCTGATTAAAATAAGATCTGTAACAAATAATGGAACATTTTGTGTTTTTTGTTCTTGATGAATTTTTGTTACAAATTGAAGCCATGCAAGACATGTCTTAAAAGTCAAGACACCACTAGAAAGACTATGGACTGAATGAATAGCTTTTTCCAAATTTTAATACAATGCATGAACAAATATTTCGTCGGACAAAACAAGCAGTGGTTTTCTTGACACAGTGATACTGTATATCAGTTTCATTTTTCATTGTGTTTTGTACATATATCAATTCGTTCGTTTTCTAATTTGAATTGTTAAAACATTTTTTTTTTATGTTTATAGGGTCTTTTAAAGCTTGCTATACGGTATGAGTTTTGCTCATTGTTGACTTCACTTGCTTCAGTTGGTCTTTAGTTGGAAAGTTGTCTAATAGGAATTGTGTCCACATCTATTTATTTAACACAGTAGACTCCACCGACTTACAGATGATAGAACCTTACTTTTTATCAAACAGACTGAGTACTCAATTTGTTTACATAAATAAGGTCGTTATTTTTCTCGTCTGAATTGTTTTACATTTGTCACATATTTCAGAGCATTTTATACATGTAGCTGACTATGCGGTATGAGTTTTGCTCATTTTTGAAGGCCGTACGTTGACCTATGGTCGCTTATTTCTGTTTCATTTGGTTTCTTGTGGAGAGTTGTTTCAATGGCAATCATACCACATCTTTTATTTATGTACCAATATGATTCGGTGTCACTGATTTGCTTTATTTTAAAAACACGCTTATTTTCTCCTCAAGTGTTTCTTCGGGTGTATAAATATCCATACAAATATTTTGTAGTTCGCTCCAAAGGTTATTTTGGGAAAATCACGTTTTTTATAGGAAGTCATGGATACAGCAACGTACAACATGGTCCAACAGGAAGTGTCTTCCACTAACACCAAATAGTTCGTTACTAGCGTGGAAGACCTCTAGATACTGTATTTTGACGTGTAGGCTTTAATGTAATTTGACGGGTAAGTTTGCATGTAACAGTACTAATTGTATATGAAATCTGACAAAAACTTTTGACGTGTACTCTTTACCGTATATAGTTTGACGTGTTCATGGAGACTATGATTGTCGTAGCCGTATACAATATCTGACAAAACTATGTAACGTGTGATCTTAAAAATGAAATTTGACGTGTAATCTTTACATGTCGTAGCCGTATACAATATCTGACAAAACTTTGTGACGTGTACTCTTCACTATAGATAAACGTGTAATCTTTACATGTCGTAACCGTATACAATATTTGACAAAACTCTGTGACCTGCACTCTTCACTGTAGGTTGACGTGTAAGCTTTACATGTCCTAGCCGTAAACAATATTTGACAAAACTCTGTGACATGCACTCTTCACTGTAAGGTGACGTGTAAGCTTTACATGTCGTAGCCGTAAACAATATTTGACAAAACTCTGTGACATGCACTCTTCACTGTAGGTTGACGTGTAAGCTTTACATGTCCTAGCCGTAAACAATATTTGACAAAACTCTGTGACATGCACTCTTAACTGTAGGTTGACGTGTAGGCTTTACATGTCCTAGCCGTAAACAATATCTGACAAAACTTTGTGACATGCACTCTTCACTGTAAGTTGACGTGTAGGCTTTACATGTCCTAGCCGTATACAATATTTGACAAAACTCTGTGACATGCACTCTTCACTGTAATTTGACGTGTAATCTTTACATGTCCTAGCCGTAAACAATATTTGACAAAACTCTGTCACATGCACTCTTCACTGTAGATTGACGTGTAATCTTTACATGTCCTAGCCGTAAACAATATCTGACAAAACTCTGTGACATGCACTCTTCACTGTAAGTTGACGTGTAATCTTTACATGTCCTAGCCGTAAACAATATCTGACAAAACTTTGTGACATGCACTCTTCACTGTTAGTTGACGTGTAGGCTTTACATGTCCTAGCCGTAAACAATATTTGACAAAACTCTGTGACATGCACTCTTCACTGTAAGTTGACGTGTAAGCTTTACATGTCCTAGCCGTAAACAATATTTGACAAAACTCTGTGACATGCACTCTTCACTGTAGGTTGACGTGTAAGCTTTACATGTCGTAGCCGTATACAATATCTGACAAAACTTTGTGACGTGTACTCTTCACTATAGATAAACGTGTAATCTTTACATGTCGTAGCCGTATACAATATCTGACAAAACTCTGTGACATGCACTTTTCACTGTAGATTGACGTGTAAGCTTTACATGTCGTAGCCGTATACAATATCTGACAAAACTTTGTGACGTGTACTCTTCACTATAGATAAACGTGTAATATTTACATGTCCTAGCCGTATACAATATCTGACAAAACTTTGTGACATGCACTCTTCACTGTAGGTTGACGTGTAATCTTTACATGTCCTAGCCGTAAACAATATTTGACAAAACTCTGTGACATGCAGTCTTCACTGTAGGTTGACGTGTAATCTTTACATGTCCTAGCCGTATGCAATATCTGACAAAACTTTGTGACATGCACTCTTCACTGTAAGTTGACGTGTAATCTTTACATGTCGTAGCCGTATACATATCTGACAAAACTCTGTGACATGCACTCTTCACTGTAGATTGACGTGTAATCTTTACATGTCCTAGCCGTAAACAATAGTTGACAAAACTCTGTGACATGCACTCTTCACTGTAGATTGACGTGTAATCTTTACGTGTCCTAGCCGTAAACAATATTTGACAAAACTCTGTCACATGCACTCTTCACTGTAGATTGACGTGTAATCTTTACATGTCCTAGCCGTAAACAATATCTGACAAAACTCTGTGACATGCACTCTTCACTGTAAGTTGACGTGTAATCTTTACATGTCCTAGCCGTAAAAATATCTGAAAAAAACTTTGTGACATGCACTCTTCACTGTTAGTTGACGTGTAGGCTTTACATGTCCTAGCCGTAAACAATATTTGACAAAACTCTGTGACATGCACTCTTCACTGTAGGTTGACGTGTAAGCTTTACATGTCGTAGCCGTATACAATAGCTGACAAAACTTTGTGACGTGTACTCTTCACTATAGATAAAGGTGTAATCTTTACATGTCGTAGCCGTATACAATATCTGACAAAACTCTGTGACATGCACTCTTCACTGTAGATTGACGTGTAAGCTTTACATGTCCTAGCCGTAAACAATATTTGACAAAACTCTGTAACATGCACTCTTCAATGTAAGTTGACGTGTAAGCTTTACATGTCGTAGCCGTATACAATATTTGACAAAACTCTGTGACATGCACTCTTCACTGTAGATTGACGTGTAATCTTTACATGTCGTAGCCGTATACAATATTTGACAAAACTCTGTGAAATGCACTCTTCACTGTAGGTTGACGTCTAAGCTTTACATGTCCTAGCCGTAAACAATATTTGACCAAAACTCTGTGACATGCACTCTTCACTGTAAGTTGACGTGTAAGCTTTACATGTCCTAGACGTAAACAATATTTGACAAAACTCTGTGACATGCACTCTTCACTGTAAGTTGACGTGTAAGCTTTACATGTCCTAGACGTAAACAATATTTGACAAAACTCTGTGACATGCACTCTTCACTGTAGATAAACGTGTAATATTTACATGTCCTAGCCGTAAACAATATTTGACAAAACTCTGTGACATGCACTCTTCACTGTAGGTTGACGTGTAAGCTTTACATGTCCTAGCCGTAAACAATATTTGACAAAACTCTGTGACATGCACTCTTCACTGTAGATAAACGTGTAAGCTTTACATGTCCTAGCCGTAAACAATATTTGACAAAACTCTGTGACATGCACTCTTCACTGTAGGTTGACGTGTAAGCTTTACATGTCCTAGCCGTAAACAATATTTGACAAAACTCTGTGACATGCATTCTTCACTGTAGATAAACGTGTAAGCTTTACATGTCCTAGCCGTAAACAATATTTGACAAAACTCTGTGACATGCACTCTTCACTGTAGGTTGACGTGTAAGCTTTACATGTCCTAGCCGTAAAAAAATATCTGACAAAACTCTGTGACATGCACTCTTCACTGTAAGTTGACGTGTAATCTTTACATGTCCTAGCCGTAAACAATATCTGACAAAACTTTGTGACATGCACTCTTCACTGTTAGTTGACGTGTAGGCTTTACATGTCCTAGCCGTAAACAATATTTGACAAAACTCTGTGACATGCACTCTTCACTGTAAGTTGACGTGTAAGCTTTACATGTCCTAGCCGTAAACAATATTTGACAAAACTCTGTGACATGCACTCTTCACTGTAGGTTGACGTGTAAGCTTTACATGTCGTAGCCGTATACAATATCTGACAAAACTTTGTGACGTGTACTCTTCACTATAGATAAACGTGTAATCTTTACATGTCGTAGCCGTATACAATAGTTGACAAAACTCTGTGACATGCACTCTTCACTGTAGATTGACGTGTAATCTTTACATGTCCTAGCCGTAAACAATATTTGACAAAACTCTGTCACATGCACTCTTCACTGTAGATTGACGTGTAATCTTTACATGTCCTAGCCGTAAACAATATCTGACAAAACTCTGTGACATGCACTCTTCACTGTAAGTTGACGTGTAATCTTTACATGTCCTAGCCGTAAACAATATCTGAAAAAACTTTGTGACATGCACTCTTCACTGTTAGTTGACGTGTAGGCTTTACATGTCCTAGCCGTAAACAATATTTGACAAAACTCTGTGACATGCACTCTTCACTGTAGGTTGACGTGTAAGCTTTACATGTCGTAGCCGTATACAATAGCTGACAAAACTTTGTGACGTGTACTCTTCACTATAGATAAACGTGTAATCTTTACATGTCGTAGCCGTATACAATATCTGACAAAATTCTGTGACATGCACTCTTCACTGTAGATTGACGTGTAAGCTTTACATGTCCTAGCCGTAAACAATATTTGACAAAACTCTGTGACATGCACTCTTCAATGTAAGTTGACGTGTAAGCTTTACATGTCGTAGCCGTATACAATATTTGACAAAACTCTGTGACATGCACTCTTCACTGTAGATTGACGTGTAATCTTTACATGTCGTAGCCGTATACAATATTTGACAAAACTCTGTGAAATGCACTCTTCACTGTAGGTTGACGTGTAAGCTTTACATGTCCTAGCCGTAAACAATATTTCACAAAACTCTGTGACATGCACTCTTCACTGTAAGTTGACGTGTAAGCTTTACATGTCCTAGACGTATACAATATTTGACAAAACTCTGTGACATGCACTCTTCACTGTAGATAAACGTGTAATCTTTACATGTCCTAGCCGTAAACAATATTTGACAAAACTCTGTGACATGCACTCTTCACTGTAGGTTGACGTGTAAGCTTTATACATGTCCTAGCCGAAAACAGTATTTGACAAAACTCTGTGACATGCACTCTTCACTGTAGATAAACGTGTAAGCTTTACATGTCCTAGCCGTAAACAATATTTGACAAAACTCTGTGACATGCACTCTTCACTGTAGGTTGACGTGTAAGCTTTACATGTCTAGCCGTAAACAATATTTGACAAAACTCTGTGACATGCACTCTTCACTGTAGGTTGACGTGTAAGCTTTACATGTCCTAGACGTATACAATATTTGACAAAACTCTGTGACATGCACTCTTCACTGTAGATAAACGTGTAATCTTACATGTCCTAGCCGTAAACAATATTTGACAAAACTTTGTGACGTGTACTCTTCACTATAGATAAACGTGTAATCTTTACATGTCGTAGCCGTATACAATATCTGACAAAATTCTGTGACATGCACTCTTCACTGTAGATTGACGTGTAAGCTTTACATGTCCTAGCCGTAAACAATATTTGACAAAACTCTGTGACATGCACTCTTCAATGTAAGTTGACGTGTAAGCTTTACATGTCGTAGCCGTATACAATATTTGACAAAACTCTGTGACATGCACTCTTCACTGTAGATTGACGTGTAATCTTTACATGTCGTAGCCGTATACAATATTTGACAAAACTCTGTGAAATGCACTCTTCACTGTAGGTTGACGTGTAAGCTTTACATGTCCTAGCCGTAAACAATATTTCACAAAACTCTGTGACATGCACTCTTCACTGTAAGTTGACGTGTAAGCTTTACATGTCCTAGACGTATACAATATTTGACAAAACTCTGTGACATGCACTCTTCATGTAGATAAACGTGTAATCTTTACATGTCCTAGCCGTAAACAATATTTGACAAAACTCTGTGACATGCACTCTTCACTGTAGGTTGACGTGTAAGCTTTATACATGTCCTAGCCGTAAACAATATTTGACAAATAAGCTTTACATGTCTAGCGTATACAAATTGACAAACTGTGACATGCACTTTCACTTAGTTGACGTGTACTTACATGTCTAGCGTAACAATTGCAAAACTTGTGACATGCACTCTTCATGTGGTTGAGTGTAAGCTTACATGTCTAGCGTAACAATATTTGACAACTCTGTGACATGCACTCTTCACTGTAGTTGAGTGTAAGTTTATGTCAGCCGTACAATATTGACAAACTCTGGACATGCACTCTTCACTGTAGTGACGTGTAAGCTTTAATTCTGCCGTAAACATATAATTTGACACTCTGTACTGTAATCTTCACGTATTGAGTGTATCTTACTTGTAGCCGTAACAATATTGACAAACTCTGGAATGCACTCTTCACTGTAGGTTGACGTGTAGCTTAATGTCTAGCGTAACAATATTGACAAAACTTTGCTGACTCTTCCTTAGTAGTGTACTTCATGTCAGCCGTACAATTGACAAAACTTTGTGACATGCACTCTTCATGAGTGACGTGTAAGCTTTACATGTCTAGCGTACAATATTTGACAAAACTGTGACATGCACTTCACTGTAGTGACGTGTAACTTTAATTAGCGTATAAATATTGACAAACTCTGTGACATGCACTCTTCACTGTGTTGAGTGTAACTTTAATGTCTAGCGTACAATATGACAAACTTGTGACATGCACTTCATGAGTTGAGTGTACTTTAATGTCGCGTACATTGACAAATTGTGAATGCATCTTCCTGTTGGTGTAACTTACTGTCTGCGTACATATGACAAACTGTGAATGCACTCTTCTGTGCGTGTACTTCTGTCTACGTACAATATGAAAAACTGGAAGCCTCATGATTATGTATATACATGAAACTTGACTGACTTTCCTTGATATGTATTTATGTCTACGTACATTGACAAACTTGTGATTCACTGTAGTTGACGTTATTACATGTGCCGTACAATGAAAATTGAGTCTTCATGTTGAGGTACTTTAATGTCTCGTAACAATTGAAAATGGACATGCATTATTATTGAGTGTACTACTGTGTAGCGTATTGACAACTTGATGCATCTACCTTTATGTCTGCTAATATGAAATTGGACATGCACTTACTGTGGTTGACGTGTATAAACTCTGTGACATGCACTCTTCACTGTAGGTTGACGTGTAAGCTTTACATGTCCTAGCCGTACACAATATTTGACAAAACTCTGTGACATGCACTCTTCACTGTAGGTTGACGTGTAAGCTTTACATGTCCTAGCCGTAAACAATATTTGACAAAACTCTGTGACATGCACTCTTCACTGTAGGTTGACGTGTAAGCTTTACGTGTCCTAGCCGTAAACAATATTTGACAAAACTCTGTGACATGCACTCTTCGCTGTAGGTTGACGTGTAAGCTTTACTGTCCTAGCCGTATACAATATTTGACAAAACTCTGTGACATGCACTCTTCACTGTAGGTTGACGTGTAAGCTTTATATGTCCTAGCCGTAAACAATATTTGACAAAACTCTGTGACATGCACTCTTCACTGTAGGTTGACGTGTAAGCTTTACATGTCCTAGCCGTAAACAATATTTGACAAAACTCTGTGACATGCACTCTTCACTGTAGGTTGACGTGTAAGCTTTACATGTCCTAGCCGTAAACAATATTTGACAAAACTCTGTGACATGCACTCTTCACTGTAGGTTGACGTGTAAGCTTTACATGTCCTAGCCGTAAACAATATTTGACAAAACATCTGTGACATGCACTCTTCACTGTAAGTTGACGTGTAAGCTTTACATGTCCTAGCCGTATACAATATTTGACAAAACTCTGTGACATGCACTCTTCACTGTAGGTTTAGATTGACGTGTAATCTTTACATGTCGTAGCCGTATACAATATCTGACAAAACTTTGTGACATGCACTCTTCACTGTAGGTTGGACGTTAAATCTTTACATGTCCTAGCCGTTATACAATATCTGACAAAACTTTGTGACGTTGTACTCTTCACTATAGATAAACGTGTAATCTTTACATGTCGTAGCCGTATACAATAGTTGACAAAACTTTGTGACATGCACTCTTCACTGTAGGTTGACGTGTAGGCTTTACATGTCCTAGCCGTAAACAATATTTGACAAAACTCTGTGACATGCACTCTTCACTGTAGGTTGACGTGTAAGCTTACATGTCCTAGCCGTAAACAATATCTGACAAAACTTTGTGACATGCACTCTTCACTGTAGTTACATGTAATCTTTACATTGTCGTTAGCCGTATACAATATTTGACAAAACTCTGTGACATGCACTCTTCACTATAGATTGTGTGTAAGCTTTACATGTCTTAGCCTATACAATATTTGACAAAACTCTTGACATGCACTCTTCACTGTAAGTTGAGGTGTAAGCTTTACATGTCCTAGCCGTAACAATATTTGACAAAAGTCTGTGACATGCACTCTTCACTGTAGGTTGACGTGTAAGCTTTACATGTCTAGCCGTAATACAATATTGACAAAACTCTGTGACATGCACTCTTCACTGTAGGTTGACGTGTAAGCTTTACATGTCCTAGCCGTAAACAATATTTGACAAAACTCTGTGACATGCACTTATCACTGTAGTTGACGTGTAACTTTACATGTCTAGCCGTATACAATATTTGACAAAACTCTGTGACATGCACTCTTCACTGTAGTTGACATGTAAGCTTTACATGTCCTAGCCGTAAAACAATATTGACAAAACTCTGTGACATGCACTCTTCACTTAGATTGACGTGTAATCTTTTACATGTCCTGCCGTATACAATATTGACAAAACTTTGTGACATGCACTCTTCACTGTAGGTTGACGTGTAATTTTTACATGTCCTACCGTACTACAATATTGACAAAACTGTGTGACGTGACTCTTCACTATAGATTAAACTAGTGTAATCTTTACATGTCCTAGCCGTATTACAATATCTGACAAAAATCTGTGACATGCACTCTTACTGTAGGTTGACGTGTAATTTTACATGTCGTAGCCGTATACAATATCTGACAAAACTTGTGACATGCACTTTCACTGTAGTTGACGTGTAATCTTTACATGTCCTAGCCGTATACATATCTGACAAAAACTCTGTGACATGCACTCTTCACTGTAGATTGACGTGTAATCTTAATGTCGTAGCCGTATACAATTTCGACAAAACTTTGTGACATGCACTCTTCCATGTAGGTTGACGTGTAATCTTTACATGTCTAGCCGTATACAATATTGAACAAAATTTGTACGTATCTTCACAAATGTAAACTGTAACTTTACATGTCTAGCGTATACAATATTGACAAAACTCTGTGACATGCACTCTTCACTGTAGGTTGACGTGTAGCTTTACATGTCCTAGCCGTAAACAATATTTGACAAAACTCTGTGACATGCACTCTTCACTGTAGGTTGACGTGTAATCTTACATGTCTAGCCGTATACAATATTGACAAAACTTGTGACATGCACTCTTCACTGTAGTTGACGTGTAATTTTACATGTCTAGCCGTATACAATATTGACAAACTTTGTGACATGCACTCTTCACTTAGTTGACGTGTAATCTTTACATGTCTAGCCGTATACAATATTGACAAAACTCTGTGACATGCACTCTTCACTGTAGATTGACGTGTAATCTTTACATGTCCTAGCCGTAACAATATCTGACAAAACTTTGTGACATGCACTCTTCACTGTAGTTGACGTGTAATCTTTACATGTCTAGCCGTAACAATATTTGACAAACTCTGTGACATGCACTCTTCACTGTAGTTGAGTGTAAGCTTTACATGTCCTAGCCGTAACAATATTTGACAAAACTCTGTGACATGCACTCTTCACTGTAGGTTGACGTGTAAGCTTTACATGTCCTAGCCGTAACAATATTTGACAAAACTCTGTGACATGCACTCTTCACTGTAGTTGACGTTAAGCTTTACATGTCCTAGCCGTAAACAATATTTGACAAAACTCTGTGACATGCACTCTTCACTGTAGTTGACGTGTAACTTTACATGTCTAGCCGTATACAATATTTGACAAAACTCTGTGACATGCACTCTTCACTGTAGGTTGACGTGTAACTTTACATGTCCTAGCCGTAAACAATATTTGACAAACTCTGTGACATGACTCTTCACT
The DNA here is from genome assembly GCA_019925275.1 of Mytilus edulis. Lineage (NCBI taxonomy): Eukaryota > Metazoa > Mollusca > Bivalvia > Mytilida > Mytilidae > Mytilus > Mytilus edulis. The sequence continues at coordinate 2,256,423 of CM034358.1, read as the reverse complement.
GTAATTGACGTGTAATCTTTACATGTCTAGCCGTATACAATATTGACAAAACTTTGTGACATGCACTCTTCACTGTAGTTGACGTGTAATTTACATGTCCTAGCCGTAACAATATTGACAAAACTTTGTGACTGTACTCTTCACTTAGTAACGTGTAACTTTACATGTCCTAGCCGTATACAATATTGACAAAACTCTGTGACATGCACTCTTCACTGTAGGTTGACGTGTAACTTTACATGTCCTAGCCGTATACAATATTGACAAAACTCTGTGACATGCACTCTTCACTGTAGTTGACGTGTAATCTTACATGTCTAGCCGTATACAATATTGACAAAACTCTGTGACATGCACTCTTCACTGTAGTTGACGTGTAACTTTACTGTCCTAGCCGTATACAATATTGACAAAACTTTGTGACATGACTCTTCATTAGGTGACGTGTAACTTTACATGTCTAGCCGTAACAATATTGACAAAACTTTGTGACATGCACTCTTCACTGTAGTGACGTGTAAGCTTTACATGTCTAGCCGTAAACAATTTGACAAAACTCTGTGACATGCACTCTTCACTGTAGTTGACGTGTAAGCTTACATGTCTAGCCGTATACAATATTTACAAAACTCTGTGACATGCACTCTTCACTGTAGTTGACGTGTAAGCTTTACATGTCTAGCGTATACAATATTGACAAAACTCTGTGACATGCACTCTTCACTGTAGGTTGACGTGTAATCTTTACATGTCCTAGCCGTAAACAATATTTGACAAAACTCTGTGACATGCACTCTTCACTGTAGTTGACGTGTAAGCTTTACATGTCCTAGCCGTAAACAATATTTGACAAAACTCTGTGACATGCACTCTTCACTGTAGGTTGACGTGTAAGCTTTACATGTCCTAGCCGTAACAATATTTGACAAAACTCTGTGACTGCACTCTTCACTGTAGGTTGACGTGTAAGCTTTACATGTCCTAGCCGTAAACAATATTTGACAAAACTCTGTGACATGCACTCTTCACTGTAGGTTGACGTGTAAGCTTTACATGTCCTAGCCGTAAACAATATTGACAAAACTCTGTGACATGCACTCTTCACTGTAGTTGACGTGTAAGCTTTACATGTCCTAGCCGTAAACAATATTTGACAAAATCTGTGACATGCACTCTTCACTGTTAGTTGACGTGTAACTTTACATGTCCTAGCCGTAACAATATTTGACAAAACTCTGTGACATGCACTCTTCACTGTAGGTTGACGTGTAAGCTTTACATGTCCTAGCCGTAACAATATTTGACAAAACTCTGTGACATGCACTCTTCACTGTAGGTTGACGTGTAAGCTTTACATGTCCTAGCCGTAAACAATATTTGACAAAATCTGTGACATGCACTCTTCACTGTAGGTTGACGTGTAAGCTTTACATGTCTAGCCGTAAACAATATTGACAAAACTCTGTGACATGCACTCTTCACTGTAGTTGACGTGTAACTTTACATGTCTAGCCGTAAACAATATTTGACAAAACTCTGTGACATGCACTCTTCACTGTAGTTTGACGTGTAAGCTTTAATGTCTAGCCGTAAACAATATTTGACAAAACTCTGGACATGCACTCTTCACTGTAGTTGACGTGTAAGCTTTACATGTCCTAGCCGTAACAATATTTGACAAAACTTGTGACTGCACTCTTCACTGTAGTTGACGTGTAAGCTTTACATGTCTAGCCGTAACAATATTTGACAAAACTCTGTGACATGCACTCTTCACTGTAGGTTGACGTGTAAGCTTTACATGTCCTAGCCGTAAACAATATTTGACAAAACTCTGTGCATGCACTCTTCACTGTGTGACGTGTAAGCTTTACATGTCCTAGCGTAAATATTGACAAAACTCTGTGACATGCACTCTTCACTGTAGGTTGACGTGTAAGCTTTACATGTCCTAGCCGTAACAATATTTGACAAAACTCTGTGACATGCACTCTTCACTGTAGTTGACGTGTAATCTTTACATGTCTAGCCGTATACAATATTTGACAAAACTTGTGACATGCACTCTTCACTGTAGTTGACGTGTAACTTTACATGTCCTAGCCGTAAACAATATTTGACAAAACTTGTGACATGCACTTTCACTGTAGTTGACTGTAAGCTTTACATGTCTAGCCGTAACAATATTTGACAAAACTCGTGACATGCACTCTTCACTGTAGTTGACGTGTAAGCTTTACATGTCCTAGCCGTAAACAATATTTGACAAAACTCTGTGCATGCACTCTTCACTGTAGGTTGACGTGTAAGCTTTACATGTCAGCCGTAACAATATTGACAAAACTCTGTGACATGCACTCTTCACTGTAGGTTGACGTGTAAGCTTTACATGTCCTAGCGTAAACAATATTTGACAAAACTCTGTGACATGCACTCTTCACTGAGGTTGACGTGTACTTTACATGTCCTAGCCGTAACAATATTTGACAAAACTCTGTGACATGCACTCTTCACTGTAGGTTGACGTGTAACTTTACATGTCTAGCCGTAAACAATATTTGACAAAACTCTGTGACATGCACTCTTCACTGTAGTTGATGTAAGCTTTACATGTCTAGCCGTAACAATATTTGACAAAACTCTGTGACATGCACTCTTCACTGTAGTTGACGTGTAACTTTACATGTCCTAGCCGTAACAATATTGACAAAACTTGTGACATGCACTCTTCACTGTAGTGACGTGTAACTTTACATGTCTAGCCGTAACAATATTGACAAAACTTGTGACATGCACTCTTCACTGTAGTAAAGTGTAATCTTTACATGTCCTAGCCGTATACATATTGACAAAACTCTGTGACATGCACTCTTCACTGTAGATTGACGTGTAACTTTACATGTCTAGCCGTAACAATATTGACAAAACTCTGTGACATGCACTCTTCACTGTAGTTGACGTGTAAGCTTTACATGTCCTAGCCGTATACAATATTGACAAAACTTGTGACATGACTCTTCACTGTAGTGACGTGTAAGCTTACATGTCTAGCCGTAAACAATATTTGACAAAACTCTGTGACATGCACTCTTCACTGTAGTTGACGTGTAAGCTTTAATGTCCTAGCCGTAAACAATATTTGACAAAACTCTGTGACATGCACTCTTCACTGTAGGTTGACGTGTAAGCTTTACATGTCTAGCCGTAACAATATTTGACAAAACTCTGTGACATGCACTCTTCACTGTAGGTTGACGTGTAAGCTTTACATGTCCTAGCGTAACAATATTTGACAAAACTCTGTGACATGCACTCTTCACTGTAGGTTGACGTGTAACTTTACATGTCCTAGCCGTAACAATATTTGACAAAACTCTGTGACATGCACTCTTCACTGTAGTTGACGTGTAATCTTTACATGTCTAGCCGTAACAATTTGACAAAACTTGTGACATGCACTCTTCACTGTAGTTACGTGTAATCTTTACATGTCCTAGCCGTAACAATATTGACAAAACTCTGTGACATGCACTCTTCACTGTAGATTACGTGTAACTTTACATGTCCTAGCCGTAACAATATTTGACAAAACTCTGTGACATGCACTCTTCACTGTAATTGACGTGTAGCTTTACATGTCTAGCCGTAACAATATTTGACAAAACTCTGTGACATGCACTCTTCACTGTAGGTTGACGTGTAACTTTACATGTCCTAGCCGTAACAATATTGACAAAACTCTGTGACATGCACTCTTCACTGTAGTACGTGTAATTTACATGTCCTAGCCGTAACAATATTGACAAAACTCTGTGACATGCACTCTTCACTGTAGGTTGACGTGTAAGCTTTACTGTCCTAGCCGTAAACAATATTTGACAAAACTCTGTGACATGCACTCTTCACTGTAGGTTGACGTGTAAGCTTTACATGTCCTAGCCGTAAACAATATTTGACAAAACTCTGTGACATGCACTCTTCACTGTAGGTTGACGTGTAAGCTTTTTAAAGTCCTAGCCGTAAACAATATTTGACAAAACTCTGTGACATGCACTCTTCACTGTAGGTTGACATGTAAGCTTTACATGTCCTAGCCGTAAACAATATTTGACAAAACTCTGTGACATGCACTCTTCACTGTAGGTTGACGTGTAAGCTTTACATGTCCTAGCCGTATACAATATTTGACAAAACTCTGTGACATGCACTCTTCACTGTAGGTTGACGTGTAAGCTTTACATGTCCTAGCCGTAAACAATATTTGACAAAACTCTGTGACATGCACTCTTCACTGTAGGTTGACGTGTAAGCTTTACATGTCCTAGCCGTAAACAATATTTGACAAAACTCTGTGAAATGCACTCTTCACTGTAGGTTGACGTGTAATCTTTACATGTCCTAGCCGTAAACAATATTTGACAAAACTCTGTGACATGCACTCTTCACTGTAAGTTGACGTGTAAGCTTTACATGTCCTAGCCGTATACAATATTTGACAAAACTCTGTGACATGCACTCTTCACTGTAGGTTGACGTGTACGCTTTACATGTCCTAGCCGTAAACAATATTTGTCAAAACTCTGTGACATGCACTCTTCACTGTAGGTTGACGTGTAAGCTTTACATGTCCTAGCCGTAAACAATATTTGACAAAACTCTGTGACATGCACTCTTCACTGTAGGTTGACGTGTAAGCTTTACATGTCCTAGCCGTAAACAATATTTGACAAAACTCTGTGACATGCACTCTTCACTGTAGGTTGACGTGTAAGCTTTTTATGTCCTAGCCGTAAACAATATTTGACAAATCTCTGTGACATGCACTCTTCACTGTAGGTTGACATGTAAGCTTTACATGTCCTAGCCGTAAACAATATTTGACAAAACTCTGTGACATGCACTCTTCACTGTAGGTTGACGTGTAAGCTTTACATGTCCTAGCCGTAAACAATATTTGACAAAACTCTGTGACATGCACTCTTCACTGTAGGTTGACGTGTAAGCTTTCAGGTCCTAGCCGTAAACATTATTTGACAAAACTCTGTGACATGCACTCTTCACTGTAGGTTGACGTGTAAGCTTTACATGTCCTAGCCGTAAACAATATTTGACAAAACTCTGTGACATGCACTCTTCACTGTAGGTTGACGTGTAAGGTTTACATGTCCTAGCCGTAAACAATATTTGACAAAACTCTGTGACATGCACTCTTCACTGTAAGTTGACGTGTAAGCTTTACATGTCCTAGCCGTATACAATATTTGACAAAACTCTGTGACATGCACTCTTCACTGTAGGTTGACGTGTAAGCTTTACATGTCCTAGCCGTAAACAATATTTGTCAAAACTCTGTGACATGCACTCTTCACTGTAGGTTGACGTGTAAGCTTTACATGTCCTAGCCGTAAACAATATTTGACAAAACTCTGTGACATGCACTCTTCACTGTAGGTTGACGTGTAAGCTTTACATGTCCTAGCCGTAAACAATATTTGACAAAACTCTGTGACATGCACTCTTCACTGTAGGTTGACGTGTAAGCTTTACATGTCCTAGCCGTAAACAATATTTGACAAAACTCTGTGACATGCACTCTACACTGTAGGTTGACGTGTAAGCTTTACATGTCCTAGCCGTAAACAATATTTGACAAAACTCTGTGACATGCACTCTTCACTGTAGGTTGACGTGTAGGCTTTACATGTCGTAGCCGTATACAATATTTGACAAAACTCTGTGACATGCACTCTTCACTGTAGGTTGACGTGTAATCTTTACATGTCGTAGCCGTATACAATATTTGACAAAACTTTGTGACATGCACTCTTCACTGTAGGTTGACGTGTAGGGTTTACATGTCCTAGCCGTAAACAATATTTGACAAAACTCTGTGACATGCACTCTTCACTGTAGGTTGACGTGTAGGCTTTACATTTCAAAGTCGTATGTAATATCTGACAAAAAGTTGTGACGTGTACTCTTTAATGTAGTTTGACGTGTACTCTTTAATGTAGTTTGACTTGTTAGTTTTGCATGCCACAGTCGTAATATAATATGAGGCAGGCATTACCTGTAAATGGGGACGAAGTCTGTATGAATTATTTTTTTGTAACTTTTGTTAAAATAAAACCCGGAAATACCGTAACGTTTCCGATTTTAGTTCTGTTGTAAGGGATTTTAGTTGTGACGTTATTTAATTTATGACGTCATATGTAATGTGAACAAAGAAACGCTATCATCAGGTATTGTTTTTTTCATATCAAGGAATTATTAAAAATGAAATTGGTATTGCGTTCCTTCTTATTCATAATAGACTGACTGGTAAATATATATTTTACTTAAAGATTCATACAAACAAAACCGGAAAAAGGAAGTACATTGTAGATTTCTGCGCAGGTCCGGGATTTCAAAACATGACATAAAAAAAATTGAATGATTTTGAGTTCATTAGTACAATGAAAAATTCCCGAATTTTTTTTTTATTGAATTTTCTATTGAATTTTTTATTGAATTTTATGACAGTTCTTGTCCATTCGTTTTTGATGCGTTTTGTTTTTTGATTTTGCCATGTGATTATGGACTTTCCAAATTGATTTTCCTCTGAGTTCAGTATTTTTGTGATTTTACTTTTTTCTACTGTTATTGGGGACTTCGTCCCCATATTATGGAGACGAAGTCCCCAATTACGGTAGAAAAATCAATGAAAAAAAAAAAAAAAAAAAAATCTTGGAAAATTTCCCGAATTTTTCATTGTACTAATGAACTCAAAATCGTTAACTTTTTTTTTCAGATCTAGTTCCTGTTCCGGTTTTCCCGCATTTGCGCAGAAATCTGTCTTGTTTGCATGAGACTTTGATTTTTTTTTTTATATTTATCAGTCTAGTAAAACATAAGATTGGATGTCAATACAAATTCAATTTTAATAATTGTTTGATATGAAAAAAAAAACGTTACGTTACCTGATGAAAGCGTTTCTTTTGTTTACATCGAATATGACGTCATAACTTAAAGAACGTCACAGCTAATTCCCTAACAACAGAACCAAAATCGGGAACGTTACGTACGGTATTTCGGTTTCTTTTATCAACATGATTGAATTAAGAAAATAATACATACAGACTTCGTCCCCATTCACAGGTTATGCCTGCCTCATATTAAAAATATTTGTAACGTTTACTGTTTACTGTAATTTGACGTGTAAGCTTTCCATGTCGCAGAAGTATTCAATATCACAGCTGTATGCAATACTTACAGAACTATGCGACGAGTACCCTTGATTGTCATTTGACGTTTAAGGGCAGAAACTGACAGAAAAACAAGCCAAACCGACGATCCTGACAGTCTAATTAACACCATGTTTGTTTTACTTTGTCTTTTGAATACTAAGACATGTACCTCATTGAAGTCTATTTTTGTATTGTCATGTATACCTCGCTTACTTTTTAGTCGGACGATGTAGTAAGTCAGTTATTGTGAAGGTGAGAGCATAACATGTAACAAGTTAAAAACATTTTACAATCGATTTAAAAGTTTTATTACGATGAAAAATAAATATAAGAGTAAAATGTTTGGTACAAATAATATAAGTTACATAAATACAACAATAATTTTCCAACAAATGTATTCTATACGCCCGTATTGACAGTTACTTTGCGGTTTCATAAGCTCTGATAAAGTCTTCGTATTTAAGACTGTTGTCCTCGCCTTTACACCAGGTGATCAGCATACTGGACAGTTTGTTACCACAAAGTTTAAACTCCTCGTCAGATTTGATTCCGTCTATTAGTTCCTGCTTAGACAATGTTCCACTTTTGTCCACATCAAGTCGCTTGAAGATGTCTCTCAGAAGTTCACCAGTAGAGCGCCGACCCCAGATATCTAGAAACTCGTCATAGTTAATCTAAAAGTGAACATAATTATTAACATTTTTAAAATCACAATGTGAACTCAATACACTGATGCTGAAGAATTCCGCCACATTTTTCCTTCAAAACCTTTATATCAAGAAAACAAATAATTTTTACATTTTATTATCATAGCATTTGCAATTTTAAATTGTTAGATACTGGGTTTTTTTAACAATAGGTTACATAAAAAATACGCATTGTTAGAACATCTGTTGATATCTCAAACGTATTCAAATTTAGGAATCATAAATCTAAATGCCCAAAGAAAATCCCCTCAATCCCCTCTTACAAAAATGATATCTAGGTGTGATTTATAGCGCCTGAAACATTGGGAATAAATTGTCCAAGTTATCATTTACTTATCTGTGTTTTTTAAAAGCTGCTGTCTCGTAAAATGTATATACAATCTTGTCTTTTTTTATTAGACACAATTTAAAACGACACTACTATACCTTTTTATCATCATCCTTTATAAGGGCTAGCAGCATTTCTGATATCATTTCAGCCTTGACATCAAGTCCACATTCATTGGTCGCTGCTGCCAGGATCTCGTCACGTGTTAAAAATCCACTTCCATCGGCATCTAAATGTTTGAATGATCTTCTCATCACTAAAGTCCTGTAAATGTTAAAGTAAATTAATGGCGGTATAATATAAAGTCTGGGAAGATGTAAAATAAGAAGCAGAACAATACAATGCTCATCACCTAAGTGGCTATAAAAAATAATGGTTAATGTTATTATAAACAACTGGCATACAAGTAGGAGGTTTAGCTAGCTATAAAACCAGATTTAACCTCCCCTCCCATTTATCTCTGGAAAACAAGTTAGAAATTTAAAAAAACGGGTTTTTTCTCACTCAGTTTGTCGGGTTTTCTTTTTAATTTTTTCAATTTCGTTTTTGTGTTAATGATTTTTTTTATCTACAAAAGATGAAAAAATGAATGAATGACAGGATAAGTTTAAACATATTTACTTATAGTGGATTGGGAAACAAGTTTTGCAACTTATATAAATCCCTTTCCACTTTGCGGGTGCGAGTGCTGCCTTGTAGCGGCATTAGCCTGCTCTTTTTCGAAATCTACAAGGGTGTCTTTAACGTGCAAGAGATATGGCTCTCTCTTAACACGGGTCAGCCATTTATCGTCCCCGTCCGACGGACTATCATCGTTTCCTCAAGACAATGAATGACAAGATCGGCGTTTAATGTTCAGTGGCAAATATCACATGCATATCAGGACGAGGGAATGTTCATGATTCTGAATCTTTGCTCTAATGGAATTGATGCAGTGGTTATTTAGCAAAAAAAAAATCATTCGAAAAAGTTTTAATTTTGATTATTAGGATTTGAGTATGATAATAAAAAAAAACCTTTATTGCATTAGTTATATTTAAAAAAAATGTACAAACGCACAATGATAAGGTATTAGATTGATAACAGAAAATAATTTTTATTCCATAAATTTCTTTTCGTTATAAGGCTTAACGAATACCGTTATGCGTAGTAATTTGCACGGGTAGATTCACCCGTGCATACCTAAGCGGGATTTAAATCATTCGACGGTTTGCATTCAATCAGTCTACACGTTTAATTCAATTGCTGTTAAGGTCTGTTTGACTTTTTCTCCTTCATGTCTGACGAGGAAATCCAAAGTACTCATGAACGTGCACCTGCAAGAAGTCATCATAGGAGTGAAGATGACAAGCCTACTAGCAACCCTACAGCTGATGCTTTCTCGTTGTTTTCCACTGGACATTGGTCGTCTAACTGTCCCGAAATAAGCGGTCTTACAACACCAGCAGTTGCAAATGAGGTATTATCTTTGATTGACTTCAATTTATGTTTAGACATATATGACCCGACAATTGTTCGTTCAAAGTTCACATTTAGGATTTTGTATATTTTTATAATATTTGCTTTTTATCAATTATTCCGAGTCCTCATTGCGTTTAAATAATTTATTAGTTTATTGTATTTGCGCTATTCAAAAGTTACTTGTAATTTACACTTAACTATAATCCTTTCATTTAGATTAATTACCAAAGAGTTATATCCGTCTTTATGATAAAAAAGGTTCTGTAACAAAGAATATAGATAAAGTGACACTAAGTGATAACTGCCGAAAGCCATTCTTGACGAAGCATGTTTTTAATCTGTAATCCCCGCTTTCGGCAAAACGCGAATTAATTATTTAATAAAAAGATATTTGATTGGTTCATTTTCCGTATGTCAATCAGTCTTTTGTATTTGTATTTTATATTTGTTTTTATGTTGTTATTCAGTTATGTTTTGATATTTGAAATATATGGATGTGAAATAAATATGTAAACTTTCCAGCGACTTGGACTTTATCTAAACTACCGCTAGTTTCCCCCGAAACTAATGAACATGACAGAAGTGACCAACAACCTGGTCATAAGTGGTGGAATAGTACCCGTGATCTCAGAAGTGTACCTCAAAAGCCAAGCGAGTGAGAAAATGTACTTTTAAAATTAACAATATTTCGTTATATATAAGTGCTAGTTACAAAATTTTATCGAAGAAATGAAACGACGAAAGAGGAGAAAAATGTGTTTTCCGTTTCCATTGGACTTATTCCTATCACAACTATGATGAACTTTTAATGTAAATATAGATCTGTACAACTGATTTCAAAATGGACCCTTCTAAATTATTAGCTAAATTCAAAGGTGACTTTACCGAAAACCCAAGTCGTTGGTGGAAATTATTTGAAAACTTTGTTTCGTTATATTACGATGAATCTAAATTTTGTAATGCATTTCCACTATTTCTTGAAGAAAACGCACAAATATGGTTTAATGGACTACCGGAAGATTTAACAAACAATCGTGACAATTTAAAATGCGAATTTCTGAAGAAGTATCAAATTTCCTACGGACAGAACTTTCAAAAATTTTCAGACTTTATAGATTTAAAACAACAAGAAACAGAATCTGTTGCAGAATTTATTAACCGAGTTAACGCTTTGTCTGAAGACCAAGATGTGGGACAACAATTCAAATTGACGAAACTGCAGTATAGATGTAAACCAGAACTTGTTAGACTTATGTCCCTAGGTAAATGGCCAGAAACAGTCGAAGAGGCAGAAGTGCGCTTACGATCAGTGGAAGCAAACTCTCACTATTTAGAAAAATGCGAGAAGAAGGAAACTGAAGACAAAATTTTGTCAGAACTGAAACCTAAAATCGATATGATGTTTCAACAAATCAGTGCCGTTAACAGCAATACAATACAACAGCTTACAACCAGACCTACAATGGTGGAACCACTTCTTAATTCGGATGCTGATCGCAAGACCAAAATTCAACAACGTACAAGAACGTCAAGACGACAACGCAGACGTAACCCATGCCACAGATGCGGTGAGTGTGACCATATTCCATCTCAATGTCGCTTTATTAGAATAAAATGTAATAAATGCAAATCCATAGGCCACAAAGCAAAAATGTGTAGATCAAAACAAAAACATTTTTCGGCGCAACCAACAAAATTTATTTCGGCAACAGGTTTAAATAACACAAAAGCATCAAATTTAATTAAAATTCGGGTTGCAAATCATTTTGGTATGGCTATGGTTGATTCTGGAGCTACTATTAGCGCAATTTCGGCAGATTTTTATTATGCAAATTTGCATAAGAAGGTTACACTTGAAAAGGCATCTCTTCTTGCAACCGGAGCAAGTGGAGCATCTTTAAGAGGAATAGGAACAATTAAAGTCCCTATAGAAATAGGTCGTTTAACTATGCAACAAACTTTTCATATTTTTGAAAATTTTACACATTCAATTATTCTTGGTTTAGATTTCTTAGACAAACAAAAAGCTAGGCTTAATTTTGATGACAAAACCCTTGTTCTACAGTCTGGTATTACTGAAGTTCCCCTTACTAATGGTGAAAATAACGACAATAGTATATGCTTTATTTCTTTAGTTAACGATGAAGTAATTCCAAGTAGGTCCGAAGTCATTATCCCCGTTCAAACTGTTGACAAAAGTATAAAATCTAAATTAGGTATTATTGAACCGAACCCAGCCTTGGTTGGTAAACAGAATATTGTAGGTGCCACATGTCTTGTACAAATAAGAAACAATAAAACATTTTTACAAGTCCTTAATCCTACAAATGCAAAAGTACGATTATCGAAACATACACAAATAGGCAAGTTTAGTGACATTATAGAGAACTCGATTTCAAGTGAAATCACCGATGACACAGTAGAAATTAATTCAATAGATAAGGGTACACAAAATAAAAATAATGAAGCAAAGTACATCGAAATAGCTAAAAGTTTAAATTTCAATTTTTCTGACTCTGATTTAACAAAAGAACAAAAACAAAAACTAATGGTTATGTTAGGTACAAATAGGGACGTTTTTGCTATGAATTTATCCGAACTTGGTTGTACAGATCTCCATCCCCATCGTATCGAAACAGGCAATGCGCAACCTGTAAGACAAAGGTTCTACAGGCAATCACCAGTCGTCAAAGGAGAAGTCAGCAAACATGTCGAAGAGATGTTAAAGTACAATATTATAGAACCGTCACAAAGTGAATGGGCCAGTCCCATTTGTTTAGTCCAAAAGAAGAGTCCAAAGTCAGCATCGTCAACACCCAACACGCCCCAGTATAGGTTTTGCGTTGATTTTCGTCTCCTGAATTCTTTAACAACTAAAAAGGTGCACCCGATTGTACAAATGGACGATATTGTTGATATGTTAGGCGAGGCAAAGGCGAAATTCTATAGTACCGTCGATATGTTTAATGGATTTCATCAAATAAAGCTTGATCCGGCAACGAAACATAAAACCGCATTCACATGTCACGAAGGAGTCTACGAATTTAACCGACTACCATTCGGCCTTTCTAATAGTCCTCACACTTTTCAATTAGTCATGTCCGAAGCCTTACGTGGTATAAACTGGAAGAGTGCACTAGTCTACATGGATGATGTACTCGTTTTTTCAAGAACATTTGAAGAGCATCTGCAACACCTTACGACTCTATTTCAAAAGCTACGGGAAACCAATCTAAAACTTAAACCTACAAAATGTACTTTCGCTGCAAAAGAAGTAAAATTTTTAGGCCATGTTTTGTCCAAAGATGGAATAGCGGTTGACACAACCAAGACAGACGCAGTTAAGACATTTCCTGTCCCCCAAAATACAACAGATGTCAGAGCATTTTTAGGACTGGCAAATTACTACAGGAAGTTCGTAAAAGGTTTTTCTGAAATTGCTAACCCGTTACACAGACAGCTTGTGAAAGGGGCTAAATTTATTTGGGACAAGAGCTGCCAACAGTCATTCGAAGAGATAAAGAAACTTTTAATCTCATCTCCAATACTCGCGTTTCCAGACTTTTCAAAAGATTTCATACTCTACACGGACGCTTCACAGATCGCTATTGGTTACATTCTTGGACAAAAAGATCATAAAGGAAGAGAACAAGTCATTGCTTATGGTGGACGATCATTAATAGGAGCTGAAAAGAACTATTGTTTCAGGGATCTTGAATATTTAGCTTTGGTTGAAGGCGTTAAACAATATCATGTTTATTTGGCTAGCAGAAAATTCACAATATTTACAGATCATGAAGCACTACTACACACCCAGAAGCTTACGAAGGAGAAAATCACAGGCCGACTTGCAAGATGGGCTATGTTCCTTCAGAGCTATGATTATGTAATAATCTACAAAAAGGGAACGGCTAATGGTAACGCTGATGCATTAAGTAGAAGACCATATGATACCGAAATAGCTACTATTACAACGACTACAGCCGAATCCTCAACACAGACAGAAGCCTCATTCATCGAGTTAGACCCATATGCTTCCATTTGCGAAATAACCACTAGTCCAAAAGAAAAAGTAGTAAATGATCAACGGACAGATGCAAATTTCAAGGATGTCATTAAATATATATTGTCATTGTAAACTTGAGTGGGAATTATCTGCAAAATATTGTGTTCCTGGAGAAAATGATATTCCAATCCAGTTGAAAAATATGACACCTAATTATATCTGGACTGACTGTTCAGCAATAAAATTTCAAGAAACACTTTCTTCAGATACACTACAAAACTACATACTAGAATTCAACAACAGCACAATTCAATTTACTCAGACATCAGTAGATGACGCATCATCAAAACTTTCAAACATCTTTTTATCAGCAGCAAATCTATCACTTAAACGACCTTTAAAAAAACACACAAACAAACAAAAAAACAAAAAGTGGTTTGACGCAAGTTTACAACAAGCTCGAACTAACTTGCTTAATTATGGAAAAATTTATTCAAGATTTCCATATGATCCAATTATCAAAAATCACTTTTATAAACTGAATCGTGAATACTCCAAACTAAGGAAATATAAATACAAACAATACAAACAATCATTGATTAGTCAGCTGGACTCCTTGCACGAAGAGAATCCAAAACTGTATTGGAACTTAATTAATGAACTACAGGAAAAAAATGAAACTAAAAAAAAATGTGGAGTACAACCATCAACTTTGATATCACATTTCCAAAAGTTGTCACAACTGAAAGGTGAATTTCAAAGTAGATATACAGAGCTATGTGAAAAACTGAAACAGTTAGAAAACTCAAAATGTTTCAACGAGTTGGACTCCTTTATCACTGAGTCTGAAATATCCAAAGCCATTTCACACTTAAAATGCAATAAATCATCAGGCTTGGATAACATTAGTAATAATATGATAAAGAATGGACAGACTTTCCTTTTAAAAAGTTTTCAACAGATGTTTAATACTTGTCTGTCTTCAGGTATATACCCAACATCTTGGGCTGAAGGTTATATTACACCAATTTTTAAAAGCAACGATACAAGTGACCCTAACAATTATAGAGGAATAACAATAACAAGTGCAATTGGAAAGCTTTTTAATAGAATATTAAGTCTAAGACTGGACAAATTTCTTCAGGAACATAATATTATACATGATAGTCAAATTGGATTCACAAGGAAAGCCAGAACTGCAGATCATATGTTTATTTTAAACTGTCTTATTAACAAATACTGTAATTCAAAAGAAGGTAGACTGTTTGCCTGTTTTGTTGATTTTCAGAAGGCTTTTGATACTGTTATACATACAGGGATCAAGATTAAACTACTAGATATTGGGGTTGGGTCTTATTTTTATAACATTATTAAAAGTATGTATGAAATTAGCAAATCATGTGTCAAAATTCAAAATCAAGTAAGTGATTTTTTCCCATTAGATATTGGAGTCAAACAAGGTGACAACCTCAGTCCGAATTTATTCAAGATATTCATAAATGATTTGCCCAGATATTTGTCAGATACTAGAGACCCAGTTAATGTCAATGACAAAGATCTACATTGTTTAATGTATGCTGATGATATTGTTTTATTATCTACATCAGCTGAAGGACTACGAGAAAAGCTGGGAATGCTTGATAAATTTTGCAAAGATTGGTGTCTCAATGTGAATACTAATAAGACAAAGGTGCTGATTTTCAACAAGGCAGGCAGACATGTAAAACAGATATTCACATTTCAGAATATAAATCTGGAATGTGTTTCAAAATACAAATACCTAGGTTTATATTTAAGCTCATCTGGTTCATTCAGTTATGCTCAAAATGAACTATACAAAAAATCCCTGAAAGCTCATTTCAAATTAAGGAAAGATCTTTTATCACTTAATCCTGATGTAAAAACAAGTATTCATGTTTTTGACCACACTGTAAAACCTATTTTATTATATGGTAGCGAAATATGGGGATGTTTAATTCTCTTTCCTCTAAATGTAAGAAGGAAGATATATCTTTTGAAAAATTATATTCAGGTTTACCCTGTGAGAAACTTCATATAAAATTTTGTAAATTTATACTTGGGGTACACAAGAAAACAACAAATGCTGCAGTGTTATCTGAACTTGGAAGATTTCCAATATATTTTAATATTATAAAAGGAATGTTATTGTACTGGTATAGATTAGAGAATTTAGGTAATAATTTTCCTCTATTAAAAGAGGCATATACACAATCAAAGACACTACATCACATGAATATAACATCATGGTATGGTTCAATAAATGTTGTTTTTAAAATACTTGGTATTGACTATACAAATGCCATAAATGCTCCATTTTGTGAATCCTTATACAAATTTAAGAAATATATACAAACCAAGCTATCAATATTGTTTATTAGCTGTTGGAAAAAACAAATAGATAAATTTTCAGACAGTAAACTGAAAACCTACCTTTTATATAAAACAAATTTTGGTTTTGAAAAATATCTAACATTGATCAAGAATTTTGAACTTAGAAGAAGTTTTACTAAATTACGTGTATCTTCTCATAGATTACAAATAGAATTAGGTAGATATCAGGGTATTCCCCGAATTAACAGAATATGTAATAAATGTTCTTCCAATACTGTCGAAGATGAGGCTCATTTTCTATTTGATTGTAACAAATTTGAGGATGATAGAAATTGTATGTTAGCTAGTATTGCACAATATAATTCTTATTTTAATCATATGAACAGTCAAAGCAAAATTATCTGGTTATTTAGTGTAGAAAATGTTGAGTTACTTAAAATAATATGTAATTTTATATACAAACATCTTCCTTAGTGAAGATTAGTTAAAGGAAATCTATGTGTGTATATACATTTGATTGGACATAGAAAATTATATTCATCTGAATATCACAAACATACTAGCCGATTAAAAAAAAAAAATAATTGTTAAGATATATTATTTATTCAAATGTTCTCTTATATCCTTGAGGCATCGTCCCCTGGTATCAACTGCATTCAAGTTACCTATGATGCTTCCTTGTTTGCTTTTGATACAGGTAGGAAAGAGACATTTACACACATTTTACATGCCTATGGCCCATAAGGTATCGTCCCCTGGTGTCAGCTGCCTTTAGGAAACCATAATGCTTTCCTATTTGCTGCTGACACAGGATGAGTCATGGACATGTTTAATTTCTACTTTCTTTTTGGCTAATTATTATATATTTGATTGATCCAACTTTTTGTGTACTATACATATGTGGATATCTATTTTTCTTTTTTTTTCTTTTTGGGCTGCTTGTTTGTTATCTATATCAACCACACTTGTAATAAAATGCATTAGTATTAAAAAAAAAACCAACATACTATAGATTCTTTATCTACGTATTCTGTAAGAACTTAAATAGTTCTCGTTTAACTTTTTTTTTTTTTTTTTTTATCTCATTGTTTGTATTGTATTATGAAAAAATTATTGATGTTGTAATGTTTATGCCCTTTGGGGCCCATAATTGGAAATAAAAATATCTTATCTTATCTTATTGGATAAAGAACTACCTGACAAGACCAGACAAGCGAGAAAAACGGTCATTGAATCACAAGATTATATCATAGACGAGGACGTATTATTTCATTTATACTACCCGAAAGGAAAAGGTCACAGAGCGGATAGAATAGTAAAACGATTGGCAGTACCATTAACCCTAAGAGACGATATCCTGAAGTCATACCATGACAGCTTACTCGGTGGACACAATGGCATTGAACGTACTTACCATACAATACGATATAAATACTATTGGCCTGGTATGTACAATGACATTCAACAGTACGTACAGACGTGTATGCAGTGTCAAAAAGCTAAACCTGACGCCCATAAGCGCCCGACACCACTACAACCACTTCCTGTGCTGGACGTATTTAGAAGAGTACACATGGACATCTTAGGACCGTTTAGAAAAAGTTCCGGCGACTACACGCACGTTCTACTAATAGTCGATTCATTTACAAAATTTATGGAAATACTTCCTATGAAAAATACAAGCGCGAAAGATGTAGCTGACTTATTTTATAACCAGTGGATATGCCGTTATTCAGCGCCTGATGCAATCCTGACAGACAAAGGACAAAACTTTATGTCGAATATATTGAAGGAGGTTTGCAATATCTTCGAAATCGAAAAGATAAATACCAGTAGTTACAGACCCCAAACAAACAGTACATGCGAACGAAATAACAAGACAATAGCTGAAAAACTTCGCACATGCATTGATGCCGACCAATTAAATTGGTCAGACAAATTACCAAGTATTGCGCATGCTATGAACACGTCAATATGTACTGAATCGACACAGTACACTCCGTATTTCCTCGTATTTGGAAGAGAATGCAGAACGCCTATTGACACAGTTTTAACAGAACCCTCCAAAATCGGACCAGTCGCTAAGCAGTATATAGACAAGTTACATGAACACTTAGTTTTAGCTAGAGCAATAGCGCGAGAAAATGCACTCGATGCACAAAAGAAGTACAAAGCACAGCACGATAAAAGAGCAAGAGAAATTTCTTACAACATTCGAGATAAAGTATGGCTAGATACTAAGAAAACGGAAGTTGGGTTATCCCGAAAACTTTGTAATAAATGGCAAGGCCCGTATTACATAACAGAAGTTAAGGGTAAAAGCACGTATAGACTCCGGCGCTGTTCTGACGATGTACCAATTAAAGGACTTGTCAACGTCAACAGACTAAAGAAGTTTTACGACCCACAAGACAGGCCTACAAACAATGTAGATGTTCCAACTGACGATGAAATGTCAGACGATGATGACAATGAAGAGGAAATTGCTGAGGATGACGATGAAATTGTTCGAACGGATCCACAGCCAGACTTCAATGACCCAACACAAAACGATACTCAGGTACAACGGCACACAAATGATGACCGAAATAACGATGATTCAGATCTGTATCTAGTAGAACGGATAGTAAAAGCAAAACGTATAAACAATAAAATGCATTATTACATAAAATGGTTAGGGTTCGGTAGCACAAGCAATTCATGGGAACCGGAAGAAAATATTCCTCCAGAATTAAGACACGAATTTAAAGTCCGTATGGATCAGACTAAACGTATAAAAGCACGTAAAACAAAGAGATAGAAATTACCCCCTTTTTTTATTCATCTGTAGAATTGCACATTACAATTACACATATTTTTTCAAATTAAATAGCAAAAGTTAACTTACACTCAATGTACAAGCCTGTGTTTTCCTTACATCACAATTTGCAAGATTGACATAATCAACTACTTCAGATTTTCATATTTTTTACTTTCAAAGATCTTCAAACAGTATTGTTAATAGTATAGCAATACTAGTATTTAAATTCATATTGGGTTGTCATAGTATGTTTGTCGTTAATTTGGACCTAGTGTTTTTTTTACACAAGTTAATGGTCGTATTATCAGACAAACATCAGTGACAGTTCATACATCGAGTAACTGCAATTTTGTTACAAAATTGGTGTTATTTTCATGTTCTAACAATGGTATAACGGGTACAGTCGTACCAAACTTTTGGCATTTATTTCGACCCCTTTCGATCATGACTTGGACTCGTCACCCAATTCGTGTTCAAAGGAGTTTCAATATAGGAGTGACGATCCTATGCTGAAACGATCAAACCTTGAAAAATCATTTTAACTGCTTTTTGCATTTATAGAAACTATTGTTAAACTTTTATATTATTTCAAAACTTACATTTTTTTCCAAACAACATCACAACACAAGTTCATTTGCATATTTCAAAGTATAAAAAAAGGTACTTTAGATCTTAATTCAGACAAAATAGTGTCTTAAAATTTCCATCAGAACCTGTTTAGTCTTAAAATACACAGCATGTTTACAATCAGAAAGAATTTTACACTTGAGTTTTATATATCCTATTTTCTATTTTTCTCAATTTGAAGTTCAACAGTTTGACCCCCCCCCCCCTTATTTTTTTACCAACATTTTATATTCGTACCCAAGTTATCATAATATTTTAAGAGAAATATGTTGAGATTTTATTCACTGCAAATATATATATTTAGCTTTACAATCAGTATTGCGATATTTCATACATTGCCTTTTCAAGTATCGAAATGATCTACACTTTGCGTTTTTATTGAAAAGAGATATCAGGTATAAGCGACATTTTGATAAATGGTTACATTCACATAGATGTATTTAATGTATTATTACGTAAAGATGTGTACATAAATATTCATATAGTGCTACAGAACTAGTTCGGACAAATGTTCCTGAAACTTAAAATATGTAGTAACAAAGTTCAGATTGAAGAGAATCAGCGTGATATTCTTAGTGTAACATATATATATATATATATCTTTCTGATTTATTTTATATTCCCATATACTAGTATATTCAAGTATCGAATTTATGAAAAAGAGACACCCAGTGTTCATATGTTATTTGCATCATGGCAAATATTACAGACTGTTCGTTTTATACCTTTTGATTCGTGTTGGTATTTAGACACACTTAGATTTTATAACATGTACTTTCAAGAAAATTTGAGAGAGAAAATTTTAGACGACAAATGTTCGTAATAGCGCGCTTGTAAATAATGTAAATACAATGTTGCCCTTTTTAATTTTTTCTGTATGCATTTTGAAATATTATTCGTTCATAATTAACACGCTGATACGGGAGTATCAGATAAGGAGCGACGGGGTAATATGACCCGACAATTGTTCGTTCAAAGTTCACATTTAGGATTTTGTATATTTTTATAATATTTGCTTTTTATCAATTATTCCGAGTCCTCATTGCGTTTAAATAATTTATTAGTTTATTGTATTTGCGCTATTCAAAAGTTACTTGTAATTTACACTTAACTATAATCCTTTCATTTAGATTAATTACCAAAGAGTTATATCCGTCTTTATGATAAAAAAGGTTCTGTAACAAAGAATATAGATAAAGTGACACTAAGTGATAACTGCCGAAAGCCATTCTTGACGAAGCATGTTTTTAATCTGTAATCCCCGCTTTCGGCAAAACGCGAATTAATTATTTAATAAAAAGATATTTGATTGGTTCATTTTCCGTATGTCAATCAGTCTTTTGTATTTGTATTTTATATTTGTTTTTATGTTGTTATTCAGTTATGTTTTGATATTTGAAATATATGGATGTGAAATAAATATGTAAACTTTCCAGCGACTTGGACTTTATCTAAACTACCGCTAGTTTCCCCCGAAACTAATGAACATGACAGAAGTGACCAACAACCTGGTCATACATATATGAGTATGACAACGAGTTGGTACAAGTTTATAATGTAAAAGGTCAATTATATTATAGCCTACATTTTTGGAAAGAAAAACTTTTATTGGCCGAGTTCAGTTTAACAAATTTAGTTTTGCCTATACTTGAATCTGGCTTTTTGAAAATTACCGATGCACCTACTTCTGTATTTTTGGTAGTTTACGGGAGTCGCTAAGGAAGTTAGCACTCCCCCTTTTGTTGTTTTAAAATCCTTTATCGGTGTTGATTCTTGACATCAGACACGTAGTGACGTACTTCAATACGAAATGTTATTTAAAATTAAATACGAGGTTGTAAAAGAGTCCAAAACGTATGCAGAAAATTAAAAAAATTGCATTTAAGTTTGATTCAAGACATCATTGGGGTACCTTCATATAAAAATGCATGTTGAATCACAAAATTTCTTGTGTTTTTCATAGAAAAGTTACACTCAAGTTAAATATAACACTTCAGCTTTGTCTTTTGTGCTGAGCTCAGCTTGTTCCATTTTCATTAAAATGGTACGCCCTCTTGTAAAATTTTGGTATAGAAAATGTACGAATATTTTGGATAGTATTGTTTTAACACTTATTAATCTTTGTAATACGACTGCAAAGAAAGTTGCAGCGGATATTGGTAAACTTATTGCATTATCACCCGTATTAGGTAAATTATGTATAATGTTGACAAGACACTTTCATCATTTAGTAAATGATCGATCCTCTTGGGACTCTGGAGTTAAGTTAGATCTCGTGTCTCACTAAAATTTAAAGGTCAACTTTGCGAGAATTTAAGGCAGTGATTTTGACTTGGAAAGCATTCGGATCATTTAAAATAAATTTTAAACTACACACTGATTAGCAAAACGTAGCTAAAATATCTGAAGTCGGCAGTATGAAACTGGATTTGCCCAATCTAGCTATTGAGATTTGTTATTTTTGTATAGAAAATTCGATGTGTTTAAAAATTGAGTGGATACCAAGAATTTTGAATACTACCGCGGACCAGTATAAGACAATATTTGATTTGACGATTGGTCGTTGTCCGACAGAATTTTCCATTATTTTAATAAAATATTGGGACCTTTAAGCTTAGATCGGTTTGCTAAAAGTGACAATGCTTAACTCCCAAGATATAATTAAAAGTTGTTTTTTTATCCTTTAACAAAAGGATATTTTTATAATTTATGCATTCACATTTGACTGGTCAATCAATAATAATTTGCTCTTGTCACATGTATCGTTAATAGCTTACACTGTAAAACATAATCAATTATATGTAAAGCTAACGGTACATTGGGTATCCTTTACATGAAATCGACAGCTTTCTGGCCGATACTGGAGTCTGTTGACACCGGCAAGTTTGTTGGTTTAGTGCAAGAGTTTGATGAGTATGAAACCCCTTCTAATTTTTACAACGGGGGATGTGCTGAGAATTCGGTTTTAAACGAATATAGGTTTATTTCAAATGATGTGCTTGTATTGAAACTTGTTGCTAAAGTGAATGAATGAATTTTGGGGAAAAAAAAAAAAAAAAAAAAAAAAATCTTTATGCGGACCTTGCCGCTTTTTAATTTTTGATATTGTAACTGTAGATTGTACAGTGTACATGTGTTTTATATGCGGACCTGGCCGCTTGTATCACGGACCTGGCCGTGATTTTCTGTCCTTGAAGGATAGGATTTTGCATATCTTTTTATGTCTTGTATTGAAACTTGATGCTAAAATGAATGAATGAATTTTGAGTAAAAAAATCTTTGTGCGGACCTTGCCGCTTTTTAGTTTTTTGATGTTGTAACTGTAGATTGTACAGTGAACATGTGTTTTATATGCGGACCTGGCCGCTTGTATCACGGACCTGGCCGTGATTTTATGTCCTTGAAGGATAGGATATTGCTTATCTTTCCATGTCTGGATTGGAACTTGATGCTAAAATGAATGAATGAATTTTGAGTAAAAATTTCTTTATGCGGACCTTGATATTTTTTTTTTGTTTCTTTGATATTGTAACTAGATTGTACAGTGTACATATGTTAAATATGCGGACCTGGCCGCTTGTATCACGGACCTGGCCGTGATTTTCTGTCCTTGAAGGATAGGATATTGCATATCTTTCCATGTTTATATTGAAACTTGATGCTAAAAATATCTTTATGTGGACCTTGCCGCTTTATGTTTTTTGGTGTTGTAACTGTAGATTATACAGTGTACATGTGTGTAATATGCGGACCTGGCCGTGATTCTCTGTACTTGATGGATAGGCGGAACACATACAAAAGAAAGAAGTTAACTTTCTATTTAACCTGTATCATGATAATTCTAACCTGTCCAACTATATATATGTTACTTTGTATGTTATAATTGGCGTATGCTTGATTTTTTAGATACAAAGAATTCTCGCTTATAATATTGAGTGATATCAGTTTTCATAAAACACACGTTGATACTATAGTTCACAATAGCAAGACCGATATTTATTGACAAGGTAGTATAGTTATGATAGCAAGTACTGATAAACCAACTTATTCACTTAATTAGCAAGTCTTAAGATTGATTCTTCGGAGTACATTTTTGTACTTTGCAGCCACAAGAAAATACCTTAGTATTGAGTAAAATATATAAGCCTTCATCTTATACTAGAACCAGATAAGCTTTAAGCGCAATAGGGTTAGACAAAAACAATTTAGTTTGTATAGTTTATGATGAGGAGGCGCTTCTGTTTCTTATACCTTGGCACTCTTTCGCCTTTTGTCTCGACTGGATGCTGCAAACCTACATCCCATAGTATATTTGTGTTTTGTGTTATTAAGCCTTGTATAGAAAAGAAATACTTTATGTTCGGTTGAACACGTGAAAAAGAACATAAAAATCTATAACTGTAAAACATCTTTTGAAAGTCACTGGATCTTGGAAATTTAAGACACGTCGTTTATTCATTAAGAAAGCCCCTAATTTTAGAACTAGAGAAAATGAACAATAAGCATATATTACTTCTATGTAGTTCAGCTTCTCTCTGATCTTAAAGGCTAACGCCCATCAGTAATGCTTACATTCTAATACATATCAAAGAAATGAGAATGTTTTGAAGTGTAATGCACCTAGACTTACTATAAAAGATAATTGAGTGATTATTTCTATATAGCAAATGTAATTAGAATGTATACGATGTATTTATAGAACTGCACAGTAGCAATTTCAACAGCTGCAATAGACATGATAGGTAAAGCAGTCTATAATTGCAAGGTAAAACTTCAATCACTAACGAAGTTTGTTATGAATCACTTTCGTGTTTAAAGTGTATACTGCATCTTATACATGTAACATCTTTGTTATAATGGTATCGTTTATGGCACCGAATACCTAGACATTCAAGTATATACCTCAACATTAATACATGCTACATAGATAATTTATATATTATACATATCTGTTTTTTTTCTATTTTCTATTCTGTTCTTTGTTCCACTACATCATTAATAATTAATAATAATCAGTGTTATAAATTGCATTGCATTGCATTGCATTGCATTGTATTGTATTGTATTGTATTGTATTGTATTGTATTGTATTGTATTGTATTGTATTGTATTGTATTGTATTGTATTGTATTGTATTGTATTGTATTGTATTGTATTGTATTGTATTGTATTGTATTGTATTGTATTGTATTGTATTGTGTATTATATTGTATTGTATTGTATTGTATTGTATTGTGTATTGTATTGTGTATTGTATTGTGTATTGTATTGTATTGTATTGTATTGTATTGTATTGTATTGTGTATTGTATTGTATTGTATTGTATTGTATTGTATTGTATTGTATTGTATTGTGTATTGTATTGTATTGTATTGTATTGTATTGTATTGTATTGTATTGTATTGTATTGTATTGTATTGTATTGTATTGTATTGTATTGTATTGTATTGTATTGTATTGTATTGTATTGCATTGTATTGTTGTATTGTATTGTATTGTTTTGTCATTCAAATATGATCTTACTTGAAATCAATCTTCGGCACTTTTGACATCGCATTCTTAAATTCTACTCTAGAAACCACTTGGTTCTTGTCGGCATCTATCTCGGAGAATATTTTCTGTAAAAGATGGCCAAATAGACGTATTAAAACGATGTCTTTGCTGATAATGCGTGCTGTACGAATGCTGTGTTTAAATTAGACTTCGAATTACACTGACCTCTTTTATTTTTAATCATTGCCGTTTGAATATTTAATTTTCTGTGGATTTTGAAAATGAATGGCTTGGCCTAGTAAGTATTGAAAGAAGACATATTCTTGCCCAAAAAATGATGGAAAGGAATGTTCTACATCACAAAATACAGGAAATAATTATATAATTGTGTGTTTATAAAGAAACGACTTTCTCGTTGTAAATTGCACAGCCGCTGAAAATATGAAAACATGCATACATGTTGCAAAAGTTGAAGATTATAATTCAATTGGAAAACCATCCTTCTGTCCCCCTCCCCGTGAACATCAAATTGTCGTCTCCTAAGTTGCTTATAATAACCATGGCAATCTTCCTAATTTTGATTCTTTACCATTGATAAGTGTATGAGTCATAATTGCAAAAAATATGAGGAAGCAATTATTTTTTTAATATTTGAAAGAAAAGTATCTCATTGAAAAATTCTTATCGCCTGAAATGAGAACAACATACAAACAAAAATCAGCAAAAATATGGATACATAAAACTCCGCGTCTTCTTCATTTAAATGTTCCAGGGAAAAATCATACCTTTGCTTCTTCATCGCTTCCTTTAAATCCTGAGTTCCGAAGTACCTGGATAACTTCGGGAAGCTGTAACGTTCCACTATTGTCCTTATCAGCTTGTGTAAAGTTTTCCTCAATCCTAGAGATATGTCTTTGTGCCCAAACACTTAAACCAGCCATTTTGTAGAAGATTGTGTGTTGTGTGATTTTGATGTTTTAAGTATGAAGTGATGTTTTATTACTTAACTTATGAGTAACAGAACCAGTGTAACAGATGCAACGCACAAACTTGAGGAACCTTGTAGGGAAACTAATTATTTTTCGTGCCTATCTTTAAACTGTTATACATCCTGTGCCTGACTTTAAAATTTAAACTATAAGGAACTTATTTTTTCCCCAGATTTGTTGGTTTTATGTTTGGCAGTGGCTATTCTTCTGGGTAGCCGGAAAAATAGTAAAAACATATCCATTCTTCCGACCATCCTGAAGACTAGTTTTTTCTCTGCTTTATTATGCTATTTTACCGTCCATACATAAAAACTAATGACCAATGAATGTAGTTATTGCATGTAAAGTGGTTATTGTAGCATCCAGTACCGCGCTGAAGTACTTCCATTATTCATCTTTCATTATTCAAAATTTAATAATGAATAATGAAATAGTTCACTATTCACTATTCAATGTTAAGTGATGAATAATGAATACTGATCATGAAAATGTTTATAATTCATTATTCAAGCTGAAGCAGTGAATAGTGAAATAAATATTTAAAAAAATGACTGTGAAACTATAGCTATATCTCGTATTTCTAAATTCGTCGTTAGACTAACAAATATTCAAATTTATATCAGAAAGCTTATTAAGAGAGGAACAAAAGGTATATAGTCAATAAGTTATATGCGTGAAGGTCCTTCGTTTCTGCTCTAATATGCGTTGCGGAACATATTGACTATATACCTTTGGTTCCTCTCTAAATAAGCTTTCGAATGAGGTTTAAGGTATATCTGTAATAAGGGACTGAAGGGTCACAGCAGTCCATTTCATTATTCAAAGTTGCCTATTTCTTAATTTTCACGCGTATTTTGGAATTTAGGTCCTCCGTTACCCCTCTAATGGTCATTGCGGCACATATTGTTTATTCTCAGTTTATTCCTCCATCAATAAGCTTTAATTTGGTGTCTAATTTTCCCTTAATAAGAAGCTTACGGGTTGTAGCAGTCCATTGAATTTCCATCATTCAAAACAAGCTATTTCTCAATGCTCACGCGTATTTCGATATTTAAGTCCTTCGTTTCTCCTCTAATATGCGTTGCCGAACATATTGACTATATACCTTTTGTTCCTCTCTTAATAAGCTTTCAAATGAGGTATAAGGTATATCTGTAATTACGGGCTGAAAGGTCACAGCAGTTCATTTAATTATTCAAAATATCTATTTCATTATTCAAAATTTGCTATTTCCTTATTTTCACGCGTATTTTGGCATTTAGGTTTTCTGTAACCCCTCTAATGGTCATTGCTGCACAATTGACTTATTATGTCTATAATCAGAGGATGAAGAAAAGCAAAGGTTCGGTGAAAATTAAAAAAAAGACAACATAGAGTAACTTAAATTAGATATATATGTTTTGGTATTCAAGTCGTTCATACATTATAACCAAGGAATTTTTGTTAAAAATAGTTAGAAAAACCCGCTACTTTTATCCTCCGAAATTAAATAAGTAAATACAATTAAGGATTTAAAGAGTGCTTTTTTTCATTTTTTCTGATACACATGTATTAGTTTGAATATTTGTTTGATAACACCAACAAGACGAATTTAGAAATACGGGATTTAGCTATACAAGTATCAGTCATTTTTTTAATTTTTATTTCACTATTCACCGCTTCAACTTGAATAATGAAATATAAACTATTTTATTATTGCTTATTCTTCACTTAACATTGAATAGTGAATAGTGAATTATCTCAATATTCATTATTGAATAATGAAAATGAATAATGGAAGTACTTCAGCGCGTTGCATCAGATGGAGAAAGAATTGGCAAAAATTTCCTCCCGTGCAAACATTGAGAATTAAAACTTTACATGTTTTACACGTTCTCTGCGCGGATGTTATTCAGTGTAAGCGTGAGATCAAATGTTCTGAAAACCAGAAATAATGGAAAATCAAGTAAAAACAGACTTACTATGGGCATAAACTCCCAACGTACCAAATTCAATTTATTTTCTACTGGCTGTTTGTTGGAGCTGTTTGTTGGAGGACGCCGATTCTCCGTATATAGAAATAAGAAGATGTGGTATGAGTGCCAATGAGACAACTCTCAATCCTTGTCACAAGTCACAATTTGTAAAAGTAAATCATTATAGGTCAAATCCGGTCTTCAACACGGAGCCTTAGCTCACACCGAACACCAAGTTATAACGGGCCCCAAAAATGACTAGTGTAAAACCATCAAAACAGGAAACCAACGGTCTAATCTATATAAAAACGAGAAACACTTATGAACCACATCATTAAACGACAACCACTGATCATTAGATATCTACACATGTATTAACAGCTTTGAAGAGAGGTCCATAGAAATTACCAAGAACATCGTGCACACGGTATTGTTCTTAAGTATGTCCAAATCATATGTGTTTTTAAAGCAATCACATTCTTTCTAATTTTCTTTAGGACTTTTTTTAGATATAAAACACGATCTCCATTTTTTCCAAACGCGCTTTTATTCGAGGTACTTTCCACCACATGACACTGCTGCTGATATTGAACATTTGCGCAAAAAAGAACAGATTGCCAAAAAATAAAAGATTTTTACCTTTTCCTCCGGCTAGCTAAACCTATAGACACTCTGTTTATGTTTTCCTGTACAATTTAAGCAATTATTACAAAATGAATTATCTTTAGTTCAGATTTAATTACAAAACCTTGTAATCCATTTAGTCAAAAGAACAGGTGCAGATTAAACAGGAAACATACTTACACAATCAGAGAACAAGAAACGAGAATGGCAACACATCAGCTCGTTTGTTCATTTGTTCCCGTCTAGTTTCCTGTTCTCTGATTGTATATTTTTTTGTGTTGACTATCTCGTTCCTTGTTCTCAGGTTGGATAAGTTTGTGTGTTTCCAGTCTCGATCCTAGTTCTCAGATTGTTCAGATGTGTGTGTTCACGTTAAGTTATTGTTCTCAGATGGTAAAAAGTTTGCGTGTTGCCTATTTCGTTTCTTGTTCCTAGATTGCAGAAGTTCGTGTGTTGCCTGTCTCGTTCTTTTTTTCTCAGATTGTAGAAGTTTGTGTGTTGTCTGTCTCGTTCCTTGTGCTCAAATTGTATAACAAAAAATTCAAACAAAAATTTCTGAAATACAGGATACTTACTTAGGACAGGCACACACAGAATGTGGGTGGAGTTTAACATGACTTTGGGCATCCAACCATCCCTAACATGGGACAGTGGTGTAAAAGCAGGAAATATGAACAAACTATAAAAATCAGTTGAAAAAGGCCCGACTCATCAGATCAACAAATCAAGACCTACAAATAAGCTAAATTGTCGAATCGACAGTTGACTCCTTGAAGGATTTTTGCGTGTATTGCCTAGTATTTCGAAACTATAATAGAAAGAGAGGCATTTTCATTAGCAAAAATGATGAACATAACCAGATTTATAAATAAGTTGAATTTCGAAATCTTCAGTTGACTCCTGCCTCCTTCTGAATGATTTTTACAAAATTATTTGCAACTACAAAAGAGGAGCGAAAGATACCGAAGGAAAATTGAAACCCATAAGTCGAAAAGAAACCGGCCAATGATATGGCAAAAACCGGGAAATGACGAAGCAACAGTAAACAAAACACAACATAAAAAACTAAAAACTAACCAACACGAAACCCAACAAAAACCAGGGATGAACTCATGTACTCCGTAAGATTAGATTCTGCTCTAAATGTGGCACCCGTCGTATTGCTCGTGTTAGTGTAAATCCGTATGCAAGCTCCGGAATATTGTATCAAATGGGAAATATATACAATATATGCAGGCGATGTTGCATAGAAATGAAGATGAAGATGAAGAATAGTTTCAAATAGCAAAAATCATCAATACGTTGAGACTGCTGAAAAAGGTGATCGACTCTTTATACTAGATTTTGTTTAAAAAGACAAGTTTTTGTCATTTTGTTGTTGCGTTTTTACTTTATCGTAAACACTCTAATGGAGAGATCTACAAATATGTCAACATGGCTCAATTGTCAGTCAACTCATCATAGGAGTAAATGCCTCTAAATCACGATTGTTACCATGTTTTGGAGGATTTGCCCATTGTCTTGAAAACTATAATACTTTTATAAAAAGCATAAAGGTACATGTGACCAAAATCTAATAATACGCCAAACATTTCGAAAAAATGTCAGTTTTAATTTTAAGTATTTTAGGGAGTTATTGCCCTTTCACGATGGTTTTTATAATTTAAGATCAAGGATGGATTAAGAAAACTATAAACTGCAAGAATGGTCAACTAGCCAAAGTTTTTTTTAGCTTGCTTCTTTTAAGAGGTATTGCCCTTAAATGACAAGTTTTACTCTTTTTTTTTGTCATTATGGACCATACAGAGGACACAGAGAAACCGTAAACAGTAGACATGATCAGCAGATCTCAATCAATTTACACCACTGGGTCGATGCCACTGCTGGTGGAGGTTTCGTCCCCCAGGGTATCACCAGCCCAGTAGTCAGCACTTCGGTGTTGACAGGAATATCAATTATGTGGTCATTTTTATAAATTTCCCGATTACAAATCTTTGAATTTTTCGAAAAACTAAGGATTTTCTTATCCCAGGAATACCTTAGCCGTATTTGGCACAACTTTTTTGGAATTTTGGATTCTCAATGCTTTTCAACTTCGTATTTGTTTGGCTTTATACATATTTTGATATGAGCGTCACTGATGAGTCTTGTTTAGACGAATTATAATCCTGGTACCTTTAATAAGGTAGCAACCATTTGATTTGGGGGGGGGGGGAGGGGAGCTATGGATTTTTTTTCTGGACAAATTATATTTTTCGCCTTCGGCGAAAAACAATCTATTTTTTTGGCAATAAGTCGAATCTTTGAATTTTAGCATTACATATAGTGGCAGCTGAGGGTGAAACAAACAATTTTTTTTTCTCAGGGTCAAAAACAAATTATTTTTTCTCCAAAAACTGGAAACAAACTTTTTTTACCATTATGGGAAACCATACAGAAGACAGAGAGAAACCGTAAACAGTAAACATGATCAGCAGATCACAATCAATGTTAGCCATGAATTATATTCTAGTCAACAGTGTTGGAGAGTGGCGATTGTTGAAGATGCACATAGATCCAGGTGAGCATATCATTTGCAAATTGTTGTTCAATAAACTGAGTACTCGATATACCTAATGATGGCATTGCCCTTGACATATAAAATATTAGATATAAAAATAATCATTGGATCGGTGTAAGACAGAACGAGGTACGACAAATAATATCTAACATCAAATTATCTGATTTGACATTAAACAAATATTTATTACAACCTGTTTTTACACAAAGGAATGACGGACTTATAATATTTTAACTTAAAAGGAGGATTGGACTGATTGTTTTGACAATTAGGCCTTGCAATTATTTGTATCCCTTTAATGAATTTTCTCCGATATTTTTTTCTTTTCTGTGCCTTGACCAAAATAACTTTCCGACAACAATTTTTCTTCTATGAATCATATAGATAAATAACTCCCCTTTTGAGACGTGATGTTATCCATTTTTAAAAGTTTTAACCCTCCCATGGCCACCTTTTCACAGGAAACAAATTGTTTATCTAAATTCAAACTGAAAAATTGGTCAGTAATCATTGACAAACATCGTGCACAATCCTTCTAATTAAGTACACGTACAAGTGCAAAGTACAAATTTCATTGATAATTTTAAGTTTAATATTTATTCAGATTTTCATTACCAATCTAATTAAAATATTGATCTCTGATCTGATTACGTTATACTACATAGTATATACTTTTATGTTTTGTATAAATAACAAAACTAATGTTTTAATTCTGTTGTTTTAATATTGTATATAACAGTCTCTCATAGTTCTTTTAAGAATGGCACATGCATTCTAAATTTTATATTGTGTACTTGATACTCTATTGTGTTTATACTTGTATGTATGTGGTGAGACTTTAATAAACTATTGAATCTACTACATAGTATAACGTAATCAGAGATCAATATTTTAGTATAACGTAATCAGAGATCAATATTTTAGTATAACGTAATCAGAGATCAATATTTTAGTATAACGTAATCAGAGATCAATATTTTAATTAGATTGTTTCATTACGAGCTTGACATATTGTGTGGACATATGTTGGATTCTGTCTTGGTAATTATTAATGTTGTGTTAATGTCTTATTAGTGTATATCTACATATTTTATTATTTATTATTTTCGTTTTGAATACAAAACTTGTCGTATTATTCCAGAGACCTTTCGCGTGTATACAAAATTCAGCGAAAATTGAAACATTTGTTTTTTACATTACAAATTTTATTTATTACATGATTAGTTATTACTTTATGATCTGGTACAACAATCAACCAAAAAATCGATTTGGTTTGGCCCCAGATGACTTTTACAATGTTTATTTAATTGAAAAAGCTCCAAATTATCTCCCTTTGGTGCAAAAATGCCATTTTTTGGCATTTAACTCATCAGTGACCTTTATTTTTTATTATTGTTTTCAAATAAGCCGTACATAAACTAAATAATTGTAAAATTAAAACGATTTCTGTAATTAAGTACTTTTCTTCTTTCGATATTACCTCTATTTCTCCTATTAGTTCAACTGAAAAAAAGGGCAATAACAAAAATGTATGCTTCTTTCGGAGGCAGATTGTGAGCTTGAATAAACGGTGACCCCATTTTTTTTATTTCATTTTTCTATTAAGTATAGTTCTTTTATAAAAAAAAATATATCGAAATCTTATATTAAAAATAAATGTTGATTTATACCCGCGAGTCCCCTTAAAGAGACAACAAGACGATCAAAGTGCAGAAAATAACACATGAATGGGTTTTTAACGTAGCGAGCAAACTCCGCTAGGTGGGCTTCAACTGGCCCCTAAAAAAAATGTATACTAGTTTCAGCTAAATGGTCGCTAAACACTAAACTCTGAAACATACAAATGAATCGAAATAGAATCCCCCCTCACACAGGACTAAAAAAGGCGATAGCAGAGATACATGATTCTTGTAAGTTTTATCGATTCCAACATAGTGCATAGTACACTAGTCTGAAATTCTTATAGGCCGACGAATTTTTATCACTGCCATTAATAGTAAATTTGTCTGACCAGCTTGTATAGTTCAACACCCACAATAGTACGACTAAGATAAATCATTGTCGCATGAGTAAATTCGTTCGGTTTCCCAATAGTCCGACTAAGATAAATCGTTGCCCTATTAATAAATCAGTCCTAAACCACAATATTGAACTACAAAGATGTGGTATAAATGCCAATGAGACAAATTTCAACCAGAGACCAAATGACATAGACATAAAACTAAAGGTCACTGTACGGCATTTAAAATAAGCAAAATCCCAGACCGCATAGGCAGATGCAAAAGGCCCCAACAGGACAAACGTAAAACAATTCAAACGAGAAATCTAACGGTATGATTTATGGTCCAAAAAAACCAAATGAAAACAGTTAGATATTCAACAACAAACGTTACACTGAATTTTATGCTCCTAATTTGGGACAAGTACATAGAAAATGTGGCGAAATTAAACATGTTTGCTTGCGATAAACCCTCCTTCTTGACCGAAACAGTGTTGGTAAAGCAACTCATATTCTTTCAGGCGGGCACATGAGGATTGTATCTTCGCTAGCCAAGGGTTGCGACCAACTTCCCTCCTCTCCACTTTTGGTATATTAAGCCTATAGTTGCTATCTTTTGATTAATGACACGCTCATTCCAAATACATTATTCTTGACTATTGGGAGCACTTGAAGTCTCCTCAGTGTGGAGGTGAAAACACGATAGCGTTTAGAGTCTACAAACTTGGTGCAGTAGGAAACGAAAATATGGGTTGACGTTTGACGTTCAAACATTTGTGCAAGAAACATACCCAGAAAACTTCTATTAGTTGATTAAACACATTTTTAAATTGTCACTAAATATCGTCGTATGTTTTTAGGTGAAAAGACTTGTTGCACAATCATCACGTGGTAATCGTTTACCTACATTTTTACATTTTTACGTGATCATGTTAAAGACGCTTTTTGATTGGATGCAGCCAGTTACGACTGCATACACTGAAAATCATTACTTTGTGCCTCTGAAATTCTTTCTCAAACCGCCAATGGTGGAGAGGAGGAGGGAAGTGTATCGTAGCCCTTAGCTAGCGAAGATGGGAGATCGTTTGCAATTTTACATCAGTGATTATATTCATAGTGTTATTACTATACTATATATAAAAATATTAATTTTCGCGAACCATTTAGGTCACGGAAATTCCAAAATATGGCATTAGTAAGGAGAGTTGTACAAATAATGTGAATACACAGAACCCCCATCCAAATCATCTTTAGCTAAAAGTATTCATCTTTTTCTATTTTATATGTACTAACAATATTCCATTTTCTATAATTTTAATTTCGATTAAAATGTGACAAAATCTGAGTTAAAATAGGTCGAATGCCCCAAATAAACCTTCCCTGATTGGTTGAAGTACTGTGGCGTCGATGTAAAGTATAGCAAGCCTCGATGTAAAGCACACGCTTCACAGGAATAAGGAGATGTTTACAAATAATGTGAATACACAGACCATCAATCCAATGTATGTATTGCTGAAAATAATCAAGTGTTCATCATTTTCTGTTTTGATTCTGCTAACAACATTCCATTTTTTCTATAATTCCGATTTAAATATGTGAAACCCCGCAATAAAAATAGATGGCCTCAATGGTAAAAGCAATGCTAAAAATTTCCGTTAATATGTTAACATCTTGAACTTCGACCCTGGGTTTAAGGGGTTAATAAACCGATTCACAAATATATATCTCCTTGCGCTCAAATGTAATCCTTAGTGAAGTATACAGGCAACTTCGTTTACAGAAATATATACACACTTTATCAGTAATATATTGTCATGCTTCTGCATATTCACTTTTTTTTATGCTGAACTTTAGTAAAATTTAATTCTATACAAATTTTATTAATATATATGAGTGGCCGTTCGTGTCATTTGCGTGATTATATACGCGTATATGATTTTATACGCGTAAATATACGCGTATATTGTGGTTTTCAACGCGTAAATTGTGGTTTTCAACGCGTATATTGTGGTTTTCAACGCGTATATTGTAGTTTTATACGCGTATATTGTTAAAATAAACACGTTTATACTAAAATCCAATTTATTTATCATATACGCGTATGCAATCATTATATACGCGTTTATATACGTGTAATTGCATAAATAAACGCGTTACTATACGCGTATGAAATCATTATATACGCGTTGTGGCACCGTTAAAGTCCACAATTCCTCTAAAGTCCACAACACCGCTAAAGTCCACAACAATTTTCCGCTAAAGTCCAAAACGCCGTTAAAGTCCACAAACTTTCCGCTAAAGTCCACAAAATGACCTCCGCTAAAGTCCACAAGAAAACGCCGTTAAAGTCCACTATAACAAGTTCCGCTAAAGTCCACAAAAAAGCACCGTTAAAGTCCAAACATTTTTTTTTATTATCAAAAGATCAATTCGCTGGTTTTTTACTCCCAATAGTATATATATCTAATAAAAAGCATGAACCCTTGTTTTTTCAAAGTATTTCTTACGAAAGCGTATTAGGGACATAGTAAACATAAAATTTGTAATGCAATATTTTTCAATGTCGAAATTTTGACTCAATCTCGAATTTTTGACCTTCTCAAATTTTTGAATTACGACTAAATAAAAATTCAAAATTTAGATTTTTTTTAAAACTCGAAATTTCGACTTTTCTCAAATGCAAAATTTCGCCTTTTCTCAAACTCAAAATTTCGACTTTACTTCAAACTAACAAAAATGACACTATAACGTACACGTGAGTGATTTTGATAAAATCCAAAAAAAAAAAAGCAGACATGCAAGATTTTTCATATATCGTTTTATTTAGTTTTAAAAAATAATTTCAATATAAGCAAAAGGTAAATTACCAAAAATACTATGTTCAAAGTTAGCCACGCTCATCACGATCTTGAAGACCTCATCATGACCGTGATACGACCTTACTGCGATCTACACGATCGTACTACGATCATCAAAATTTGCATTTTTTTCACAGATCGTAGTGCGATATTAATCATGCTCATATCGCGACCTCACCACGTTCTGATTTTTTTTAGATCGAGGTGAGCATGGTGCAATCGTGGTCTAGTGGGACTGGGGCTTTAGCTGGGGTCACACATTCACTTTTTTTACTGCCGTCTCAGTTTGACAGGACCATTCCCGATTAGAATCTGATCAAGATCCTGTGAATCGTGGATGGAAATTCAAACCTTAATTAAAATTTATAAAACAAATAATTTAATCACGACAACAGTCAGATATTGTTCAGGAAGCTTCGATATTCAACCGTTTCCAAGCGAATGTATCCCGATAATACCGTCTAATCTAATTTGTATCTTTTAAGCTAGGGTCGCACATTCACGATTTTTACTGCCGTCCTTGACAGGACCATTCCCGATTAAAATTTATTTAAAGTCTGATCAAGATCCTATGAATCATGGATGGAAATTCAAACTTCAATTAAAATTCGTAATTTTTTTATTTTAATCACGACAACAATCAGATATTGTTCAGGAAGCGTCGATATTCAACCGTTTCCAAGCGAATTTATCCCGATAATCCCGTTCTAAATCCGCTTCTAATCCGATTTGTATCTTTCGCCAGGTAAAATTCGACCGAGTCTGACACGACTGCATCCCGATTCTACCAAAAGAAATACATCAGCCATCAGATAGTGACAAGACAGTGAACGGACGCTGACGGAAGTTATCCGTTCGAAAACTGTCGGCATACTCGGGATGACCAGGTACTGTCGGAACGTAATCCTATCACGGTCCGCTCTATCGCATTGTAAACGGCTTTGTCTGGTCTCAGTCGTATTGTATTCTGTAATTGTCGGGACTCTTACGTGGGTATCATTGACGTATTTAGAATTAATAACGGGACTGTTTCGGAACGGTTTCGGCAAAAACGATTCGCAATCGATAAGATCTTGATGCAATCTGGACCCAATCGGCAGAAAAACAGCTATGAAAAATTTCTCCAGATCATTCCCGTTCCACAGGACACCGTCACGAATACACAGAACATTGTTAAAAACTCAATCCGATATAGCAGAATCTGTCACGACATAGGCACGATTGTAATCCGACTAGACAAAATCGGCTGAGTTTCCTCGAATGTTACGGGAAGCACATAACTGTCGGGGTGCTTTGTCGAACTATTCGGACCCTTCCGGACCAGTAGGAATCTGTTACGAACTAAAACGAATGCGTTCAGACAAAAATAAGACAGTGAACCGAGGCTGACGGAAGTTATCTGTTGGTAAACTGTCGGCATACTCGAGATGATTATGTACTGTCGGAAAGTAATCCTATCACGGTCCGCTCTATCGCATTGTAAACGGCTTTGTCTGGTAACAGTCGTATTGTATTTTTTAATTGTCGGGACTCTGACGTTGGTATCATTGACGAATTTCATATTAATAACGGGACTGTTCCCGAACGGTTTAGGCAAAAACGTTTCGCAATCGACAAGATCGAATCTTGACTTAATCGGCAGAAATGAAAAATTTCTAAAGATCGTTCCCGTTCCACAGGACACCGTAAAGAATACACAGAACTTTGTTAGAATTTTGGTCCGATACAGCTTCATCTGTCACGACACAAGCACGACTATAATCCGACTAGACAAAATCGACTGAGTTTCCCCGAATGGTACGGGACGCATATAATTGTCGGGGTGCTTCGCCGAACAATTCGGACCCTTCCCGACCCGTAGTAATCTGTTACGAACTTATACGACTTTGTACAGATAATGATAGAACATTCGAGATAATTGAGGATAGTAATCGGACTTTTTTCACTTTTCGTGTCATATCGCTGTTTGGTCTCAAACGTGAGCATTAATCGGCAATTTGTAAACCCCGCATAAGGGACATAGTAAGGCCGTTAGTTTAAGGCCCAACATAAGGGACATAATAAGGCCGTCTCATTGGCAATAATACCACATCTTCTTTTAATGTATAGTAGAAATAAAATTAGCAGTGAACTTCTTTTTTCAAAGTCGAAATTTTGGCATTTAATTCAAATCTGTAAATTTCGACTTTAAGGTGGTACCTAACACTACAGGGAGAGAACTCTGTAAAATCAGCAGAACGTTTTAATGACGTTGTGTTCTTAAGGGAATATTAAGCTTCTCAACGATCAAAATAAGTGTTTGTCAAACCGCTATATAACCAGTGTAATATTTCTGATTCTAATATGACGTGCTTCTTTCGCTTTGTAAACAACACCGTGATAAAATTCTCGATATATCTATACTTAGCGCAGACTCCAACATGTACACCAATGGCTGTTTAAATATGCCTCCCACGTTAATCCACATGTATCGTAACCTATGTGTAAACGGTTGTGGATTTTCGCTGTGTCAACAATTACAATTGAATAAAACCCTACAGAACATTTATTCTGAATCTGACGCATAACAAAAAGAATTTACACATTAGAGAACGGAAAAAATGGATAAAAACAAAATAAATTAAATTTCCGCGAAATTCCAGTAATGATTTTGGCGCATTAACGTCATTTCAAAACATGACGTCATATGAATTAAACGTCAAAGCTGAAGGTTTTTCTATTGCGTTTACCTTCTAAACTTGGATACAATTGCATTAAAATAAAGTATTGAGGTAGGTGTTGCTTGTTTTTTGTTCTATTGCATTATTCGCACATTTACTAATTTCAGCAAGTCAACATGGCGGCTCTTTGGTTACAACATTTCAACAGTGAATTTAACGGTAGCTTACGATAAAAAATGTAAATTTAAAATTGCAAATGTTGGGTTTACTGAGAAGTAAAAAAAGTCATCACATTTTTTTTAGCGGTTAGTTAAGAAATCATTCATGCAGGTTTATTAGATTTGTTTTACATTTATCGAACAGTGGGTAAAATAGAACAGCCACACACACGGTATACGCATCATCGCTTCAGTTTTTTAATGATCGTATTTGTCCTATTAGAATCGAAATAATTCATGGAAGCCATAGATTTGTTGTAAATTTACACATGGCCTGGGCCGTGATATTCGTTAATTTTATCCCTCGCTAACGCTCAGGATAAAATTCGAATATCATGCCCAAGCCATGTGTAAATTTCCAACAAATCTATGGCTTCCATGAATTATTTCTTAATTAAACGGTTGGTTCAATTTTTTTGATTTTTTTTTATATTTTTGTCAAAGGGTCAAAGTAAATACTTTGTCAAAATTTTAAATAAATTAAACGAGCCAAATTAATTTTAGTTCAGGTGTTAGGTACCACCTTAGGCCAGGATTTTTTAATTTGTTGGTTTACGGATCCGCCGACCCGATTTTTCCGATTTCCAGAATAAAAATAAAATTGACTTTTCATGCTTTTTTATTCCCGCCGACCCTAACAAATGCATTATCCCTGAAAAATAATTAAATAATTTTTTTTTATGAAATGAAATGCATTAATCACTAACAAAATTGATAACACTTTCTGTTGTGAAAAAATAAAACTTCCAGTTTACGTTTCTAAAAATAGACAAATCAATTATAACTGACCTTGAAATGTCGTTTGCGCCAATAATATTGCGAAACGAAACTTGTGTTTAAAACCAATTACACAATAAGTTCGTTTCCCTTATTTGTCATCAGTCCGTAAGATGCATCATCTCACAGAATTAGACTTGTCCAAATGTGGACAGGGTAAAGGCATCAAGTTGAAGTACTGAATATTAACAAATCATTTGGAATTTTCTTGTTTCATAGATAATAAAAAAATTATCGTCCATTTGGATAAAAAACGGGAATGCGAGACAACAGATTAACCCGATAATCTCGTTTTCCAGTGGACGAGTCTATTAGGTTTTTAACACGTGTGTTGAAACTTATTTTCGTACGACGTTTTTACATTTTTTTCTTTATCAGTTTTCGTGCTTGAAGATCATTTTTCACCAAGTTTTCTGGAATTGATAAAGAGCTACGCGAATTTATTTTTCTTGTTTCTGAAATGACGATTTAATTTCGTCTTTGACCGTGCACCCCCCTTTTTTTACTGTAAATTATTAGACAATGTCATGCGATGTTTATAACAGTTGAGCAATAATATTTCATCGAACTAAAATTTAAGAAATGATGATAAAATAGCATAACAAACATATTGTTAGAAAGGTGAAATATATATTGATTTTGCGTATTTTTCTGTCTTCAAAGATGATTTTTTTTCTTTTTTTTTTCCCGACCGACCGACCAGACTTTTTCATGGGAAAAATCCGTAAACCATCAAATTAAAAAACCGTGGCCTTAACTCGAAATTTTAACTATTCAAATTTCGAAATTTTGACTTTAACTTGAAACTTTGACCTCCTTAAATCTTGAAATTTATTCAAACTAAAAATTTCTGTCACCATGCATGTTCTTTCCGAATGAAACTCTTCAATATACAATGATTATACTTATCATATTTTTAGAACCAAACGAATTTCTGAAAATAACATGCCAAAACGTGTGGATCCTCGGTTGCTTTTGAATTTGCGTCCTTGTCTTCTCCTCCTAAAATTGTAATACTAGTAGCTGTGTTTGATAACTAACAGTCTATGTTTAAATAGTGAGAAAACGACGAAATTTTCAGTTTTAATTTTTTTTAATTTTTTTTTTTAAGTCGATATGTTGAGATTAATGCCTTGTCCACACGTACATTTGATTCGAATCGAAGGCCAATCGAATTCGCTAATCGTGTTCAGAAACTCTTCCTTTTTAATTCGAATTGATTTGAATTGTCTAATTCGCACTAACAAATTCGCCTTAGAAATCCGTTTTTGTTGATACGAATTAAAAGTTAACGACGTTCGGACAGTAAAGCGAATTACGTATGAACGCATCATAAGAAAAGTCAAAATTTGGAGTTTAAGAAAGTATTTTTTTGAGTTTGAAGTAAAGTCGAAATTTGAGTTTGAGAAAAGTCGAATTTTGAGTTTGAGAAAAGTCGAATTATGCTTTTGAGAAAAGTCGAAATTTCGAGTTTTAAAAAAAATCAAGATTTTGAATTTTTACTTAGTCGGAATTCAAAAATATTCGAAGGTCAAAAATTCGAGATTAGGTCGAAATTTTAAAAATTGGCATGTCAAAATTTCGACTTTGAAAAATATTTCATTACAAATTTTATGTTTACTATGTCCCTAATACGCTTTTGTAAGAAATACTTTGAAAAAACAAGGGTTCATGCTTTTTATTAGAT
This sequence comes from Mytilus edulis, assembly GCA_019925275.1. Taxonomy (NCBI): domain Eukaryota; kingdom Metazoa; phylum Mollusca; class Bivalvia; order Mytilida; family Mytilidae; genus Mytilus; species Mytilus edulis. The sequence continues at coordinate 2,215,096 of CM034358.1, read as the reverse complement.
ATATATACTTTTGGGAGTAAAAAACAAGCGAATTGATCTTTTGATAATAAAAAAAAATGTTTGGACTTTAACGGTGCTTTTTTGTGGACTTTAGCGGAACTTGTTATTGTGGATTTTAACGGCGTTTTCTTGTGGACTTTAGCGGAGGTCTTTTTGTGAACTTTAGCGGAAAGTTTGTGGACTTTAGCGGCGTTGTGGACTTTAGCGGGAAATTGTTGTGGACTTTAGCGGTGTTGTGGACTTTAGAGGAATTGTGGACTTTAACGGTGCCACACGGCGTAAATAAACATTCGTTTGTCTTTTTGTTTTAACCAATGAAAACTGCGTTTTAAACTAGTTTGTATATATATCACAATTGTTAGAATGAAGTGCGGTTCTTTCGACCAACATACGTAATTAATCTCAAGACTTTACACCGTTTTATTTAAATTTCATTTATATGAAAGTTTGTTGCCTATAATTAAAATAATAACTAACAGTGTTTTTGGAATATTTGCTTATACTATTAAAGCATGGGTCCCTTTTCAAAAGTCTCCCAACTATTTCCTTGATTTAGCAAGGTATTCTTTGATTGTTTTGGTACGTTTATTCGCTATGATAGGCACCTGGGTGAAGATTTCACTACATTGTTTGTCTTTTTGCAGATTGCTCATTTTTTTCTTATAACCTTACTTAGATTTTTGTAAGGAGGGTGAGTGGAACATTCTTTGTCCTATCGGCCTTTAATAAGGTTGTTTTTCTGCTTGTAGTATTTCTAACGTTTCTAATAACATACTCTGTTTTATTTTTACAGTATCATCTTTCAATATAAACTTATCTTGTAAGTTAGTTAAATTTCTATCTAACTCCTTGGTGTCACTATTATTTCTAATATGACGTATAGATTCACTTGCAAACTGTAATACTTGTGAATGTGTGTTTTCGGATGTGCACTAGTGATTGGTAAATATTGATACGTTTCAGTTTTTTTAATATGTGATCTAACATCAAGGATTGCATTCTTATTGCCTATGATGTAACGTCTATGTACTCAAATATGAACATTAATAACTAAGAAGAAACAGTTATCAATGCATTAGAATCAATTGACACACAAGAATATACTTTAAATATTCCCATCAAAAAAGTTTTAACGGCATCTGTTAAATTTATACTAAGAAACAATGAATTTGAATTTTAATGGACAATTATACAAACAAATTATAGTGGTACATTTTCTCCGACATGCACAGATGGTGTCTTCAACGTGGACGTCAAGTTGGTTACTTATTCCTTTTTCGTTACGTATTCCCTATTCGTTACCTATTCCTTACTCATTCCCTATTCCCTATTCGTTACCTATTCGTTACTTATTCCCTATTCCCTATCCGTTACCTATTCGTTACGTATTCCCTATTCCCTGTTCGTTACTTTTTCGTTATTACCTATTCGTTACGAATTCCCTATTACCTGTTCGTTACTTTTTCGTTATTACCTATTCGTTGCCTATTCGTTACTTATTACTTATTCCTTATTCGTTACTTATTAGATTTTTGATATCCTTCCCCCTTTTTAATTGTGTACATTCTTATCTCTGGTTATAGTTCTAAATTTGTTGAGGTAAAATTACCTTTTAATGACCTCTTTATATGTGTTTGTGCTCAACCGATCCTGTTGCTTTATGTTCGATACTCATTTGTTTCTTATATTGTTTTTATACGCTATACCTTTTAAATGTTTTATATTCGTATGTTTGAAGATCTGGTTCTCAGTTCCAAGAGGTAAAATCACCTTTTACCGCTTGTATAAAAATGAAGATGTGGTATGATCGACAATGAGACAACTCCCCCACAACAGACCAAAATGACACAGAAATTAACAACCATAGGTCAGGATACGGTCTTCAACAATAAGCAAAGCCCATACCGCATGATAAGCTATAAAACATGTTAGCGGGGTGTACATGCACATCGTGTCGGAGCTTGACTAAAACCTTGTTTATAACACGCGTATTATACGTTGCACCTTTTAGAAAATGATTTTCAATTGTGTTCTTGTCTCTGGCGGTAACTATGTGTTCTGAGTGATGAAATAACCCTATTAGCGCGCATGTACCCGTTCCAGCGCTCGGTGTATACCCTGTTACTTATCTAAATATAAAACGTGTGTTATACATTGCACCTTTTAGAAAGGATTTTCAATTGTGTTCATGCCTCTGGTGGTAACAATGTGTTCTTAGAGATAGCATAACCCTATTACCGCGTATGTACCCGTTCCAGCGCTCGGTTAATAACCTGTTACTTATTCGTTCCTTATTCGCTTTTAATACGCGGGGTATATGTTGCAACTTGAAATAAATCGATTTTGAATTAGGTGCATGTCTCTGGTGGTAACTATGTGTTCTGAGAGATGAAATAACCCGATTAGCGCGTATGTACCCGTTCCAGCGCTCGGTTAATGCCCTGTTACTTATTCGTTGGGAGACTTTTGAAAAGGGACCCATGCTTTAATAGTATTATAGGGTTATTGCATGAATATTGGGGAATATTGTCCGAGTAGAATTTTATATTGCACGAGCTTGCGAGTGCAATATATGTTCTACGAGGGACAATATTCCCCAATATTCATGCAATAACCCTTTTATTGTATAGCAATATAATATTTGAAAGTAAAAATTGGTTTAAACTAAGATTTTGTCGTTAATGACGTCATGAATTTTAAAGATTTATTGCACTAGTGCAATATTAGAATTTATTGCACGCTAACTTTTGGTTACGTTTTGTGGAAAATATTATATTGCTATACAATAAAAGCAAATATTCCAGAAACACTGTTTGTTATTATTTTAATTATAGGCAACAAACTTTCATATAAATGAAATTTAAATAAAACGGTGTAAAGTCTTGAGATTAATAACGTTTGTTGGTCGAAAGAACCGCACTTCATTACAATTGTGATATACAAACTAGTTTAAGAACGCAGTTTTAATTGGTTAAAACAAAAAGACAAACGAATGTTTATTTACGCGTATATAATGATTTCATACGCGTATATTTATGCAATTAACGCGTATATAAACGCGTATATAATGATTGCATACGCGTATATTAACGCGTATATGATAAATAAATTGGATTTTAGTATAAACGTGTTTATTTTAACAATATACGCGTATAAAACTACAATATACGCGTTGAAAACCACAATATACGCGTTGAAAACAACAATATACGCGTATATTAACTAACGCGTATAAAATCATATACGCGTATATAATCACGCAAATGACATGGACGGCCACTCATAAACGTCTTACGTAAAGCAATAGGAGTAAGAATATTTTTAGCGCCAATTTAACCAGCTTCATCGCCATCATCAAAATTATTTATCTTTATCATTGTGAAATTTCACTTACATCTATAGGGTTTATAAATATAGAGTAATTTTGGTAAGTATGGCTTATTAATTATAAGGTTCTCAGGATGTTCTTCTCTAGACATTTTTGACGGTCAGTTTAATCCCATTTATCTCAATATTATCCCCGATGACAGAAATGTCAACCCGACCTATTCGTGTCAAAAGTTAAAATCTAATCTATTTGATGAACAAATTCTTCTAAAACTGTACATGCATTATTTCTGTTTTATTTGATAACCAATCACATTTACGTTGCATGATAATGGATTCTGTATGAGTGAACTATAGGTTACAATACACCATTAGATTTTATGGGCGCAGCCATTTTATGCTCATAACATGGTATTCAGAATTAAGAGTATGGCGAATCCTGATTGGTCGATATGTGAGCCCGTTATTTTTTATTATTAGAGACTTGGTGCACTCTGCTTCATACCAAAGGCAAAATCAAAATGATTCCGTAGCCTTAAAGGCACTGAGATGACTTTTCAACGCTAGGACAAGACACGTATTTTTAAGGGCAAAATTGATAGGCATGGGCGATAAGTAGAAAATACGCTAAGAAAAGCAACGCGAACCTATATTTTTTGGACCAAAAAATACTGTCCTAATAACTTTTCTTTGATTCTAGCAAGGTTTCGTTAACAAAATCAACTTTCTAAAGTCTGCATCTCGAAAAAGGCTACCATTGTCGCCTATGGGGAAATTAATTGTTTATTTCAATCAGTGGCGTAGCTAGGTCATTTTTACGTGTACGCCCGAACCTCGGAAAAGGGCCTGACAGCCCAAGCGGTTCCAGGCCAAAGAACCTGCTGGAAGTTGATAAGCAGGGACAAGCCTCCGGAAGTTTTAGAATTATCGAGAATGTCATAAAATTCCTGTCATTGAAAACTCATCAATAACAACATTTTTTAGATTCAAAGTAATTTATTTTTTATGTTTAATCTATTTATTGTGTTTAAAATCTATCTAGAATACAATGACGGTCTTTGGCTTAATTTGGAGTAAACGTAACGCGTCCAAACCATTTACCTTAAGATATGATTATAGGGAGCCGTGGATAACCTTCAATCATTACCGAAGCAGTATACGTGGTCTTTCATTAAGGATTATTTTACTTTATGAAAACAAGATGGATCAATCGAAGAAAAGTGTTCTCGACTTCTTTCGTAAAATTGTTTCATCTGAAAATTGAACCTAGCAAAGCGATGGCTTCTGCATATGATGTAGAAACGTTACTAGGTCTTACAAGTATTTGAAAGCTTGCCTCTCTGTGCAATATGTTATTTATCGGTGGCCAGATCGTCTGACTTAAATGCGTAAAATCTGAAAATGAACGGAAAAAAATTGGCTTTTGAAATTGACTATGAAAAAAAAAACACTTTAAGGAAGTTTAATTGAATTCGACGAAGGTTCAACAAAGTAACTGATATGTAATAGATTTTAACGTTAGACTGTAAGTGCAAAAAGTAATCATTTTTTTTCTATAAAAAATGTGAAAACTAATCATATACAATTTCGTCATTATGCTCTGGATACTCGTTTTTTGTCCAGCTACCGTAAAATTTCACAAATGTTTGACAAAGTTATTGATATCTTAAAACTAAAACAACATAATGAACCTGCATGTATATACATAGTTATCATTTTGGCACCGCCGACGAGATTTGCAATCAAAATAGCTCACTTTCGCGATATAAATGTCAATGGCTCGACAAAAAATGAAAACCACATATCAAATCTTAGCTCATAATGAATTGCTGTTAAAAAAACACACCAAAGGAGCGAGAGTATAGAATTAACGGTAGATTTAGAATTTGACAGAAATAATATGATACTAATTTTCGTCACTTTTATTCGCATTTGCAAGCCATTGGAGAGAGACTTAAAAGATTGATGTACTGTTACCCAATTCATTTATTTTTATTTATATGAAAATATTTTTTTTTACCAAATTCAAGTGTACGCCCCGGCGTTTTGACGTAAACGTAGCTACGCGCATGTCAATCTATACAGCATTTCTTTATCATAGTGCTCAAAAAGTGTCAAAAACAGTCATTTTACTTGACATTTGATGTGAAACCGTATTTTTCGGTGACAAATGAAATATTGATTATCTAGTTTTTAAGCTATAGTCTGTTTCATATTGGTATTGCGTTTTACCTTAGAAACAAGGGTGGGCTCGACTTTTGACTTACTGTGGAACGAATATGTCATTTTCTGAAGTTCTGCTGATCTGTTCGAAAAGAGCAAGTACACGTCTAGAGTTTGTGAATATAAATCGATTTTTAAACATAACAATTTCGACCCAAGTGCTGTTATCGAAATTACCAAATTCAGCGAAAATGTACGGAAATGATCTCCTTCAATCATTGAAATGTTCACACGAATAACAAACTAAAAGAATAAAATAAGCATGCCATTTTGTAGTTAACAAACAGTTATCGATGCTTAAACACAAATTTTTACACATGTTTCATATTTTGAAATGCTATAGTCTGTTTCAAAAATGTACTTTTATACGAAAATGGTTTCATTTAAAACTGTTGTTCAAAATTCACCGTAGTAGTTATATATTGGATTGGTTTTGGTATCAATATAATCAGTACTTGATGATATATAAAGAATCATTGGAGAAAGTGGGCATTATCTTCAGTCCCTATTTTACAGAACCGCATTTACTAAAAAAAACAGATTTTTTTTATTCACATTTTTCGACTGGGGTCACCTCCGATAAAAAATTGTGAAAATTCAGAGAGTAAAGCCAGAACGGTTTGAAGATGGTTTATTTTGTTGCATATATATTTGTGCATCTAACGCACTATGAATTGCACGATACAAGAAAGTATTAAATACCGTATAAGTGTATTGCAAGATTGATGCAAATTGTGACGTCATAGCGCCTTCACGTGACATAATTATTTGTAAACAAACCGGCTCCTCATGTAACACGTGTCTGAATTATACATTCAAAGTGCAATCAATCTTTCAAATACTATTTTATGTTATTTTTGTGTCTGTTTTTAGGTTTGCATATCAGCTTATCAGTAGTCGAAGTAAATTAGACTTAGTTTACAAGGATCACATAGTGATTTCCTCGCTTTAAGTACAATATTACCATAAAATTTAGGATGAGAAATACCATTTTTAATAAGCTTTCTACAGGTATAGCCAAATTTACTAATCAAATCTTTGTATCTATGAAAGAATTTAGTAAAAGTTTTAAGTAATTTATGGTATCGAAATCCCTGACACAACAATTTACCAGTGATGCATTGATTACGTTCGTTAAAATATACGACATCAAAACACACACGGGCAAACCGAACGAGTTGCGATATATAAACACCGTATGATGGAGCCAAAGGCACATCGCCGTCTAAAAAAGGAAAATTAACAATAGGAAATGAAAAATCGTCTCTTTTGTCGTATTTATGTACGTTTCGGCGATAAAGTGTATCGTCAGGTAGTAGGTATTCCTATGGGCACCAACTGTGCCCCTTTAATAGCAGATTTATTTCTATATTGCTATGAATCTCAGTTTATGACCAAACTCAGTAAAGACCCATCATTGTTACATTTGGTTGATACATTCAAAAATACCTACCGTTATCTGGATGATATTTTTTCGTTGAATAATCCAGAGTTCTCTAAATATACTTCAGAAATTTACCCAAACGAACTTACTTTAACTAAATCTAACATAAACAGCAGCAGTTGTCCTTTTCTAGATTTAGACATTTCAATTTCAAACGGGAAACTTCACACTAAAATTTACGACAAAAGAGACGATTTTTCATTTCCTATTGTTAATTTTCCTTTTTTAGACGGCGATGTAACCCGGGACTTCTAAAGAAGATTATAAGTCCTAGTTAAAACGTCTCACGATGTTTGATCTCAATTGGTAAATGTAAGATGCATATAAATAAAAATAGATATTATTTTTGTAAAATGAATTGAGCATCAAACTACGGAAGCCGATAAGGGCCATTCAAAAAAATTATTTTATGTCGTTATTACGACATAGCATGTCGTAATTTCGACATAACATGTCGTTATTACGACATCGCTATGTCGTATTTTCGACATAACATGTCGTTATAACGACATCGCTATGTCGTAATTTCGACATATCATGTCGTAATAACGACATCACTATGTCGTTTTAACGACATAGCTTTGTCGTAATAACGACATCAATATATTCAAAAGAATATGCATTTAATGGCAAGAGACTAAATGACAAAGAAATTAACAATTATACGTCATCATAATGTCCCCGATAATTATAAAAGCCCCCGCATGGTCAGCTATAAAAGAGGGAAGAAAGCTACCAGAGGGAGAGTCCCCGAAATGCTGTGTGGCAGACAGTGTTTTTATTTAATTATTAGCTCCCTTGGTAAAACTCCAAATTTCATATTTAATGTATACTATTGTTAAATAATTTACATGAAGCTTAATAGGTATATATTTGTTAATTGCATAGCTTTTGCTATTTGAATTCATTGGTTAAAGATATTTATTTATATTGTAAAGTTTAATATTTGCATCGTCGCAAAATCTTTGGTTACCTTCTTTGGATACCTTCAGTGAGAAAGTTATATATGTTATAGATACCAGTTTAGATTAACATGGCCCATAGTGCTATGGTTGTACAGTCTAATAAATTCGGTTAGATTAAGAAGTAACCGGTAGTAGAATAGCTATGCAGTCACACATTTTGGAAGAATGAAATGTGGAATTATTAGAGGAATGAAATTGTACAACCGAGTCAAGCCAAGCTTTCCATCTCCCTTTAAACTACATGGTTTCTTTGTATAAGGATGTGTTGAAGTGTTGATAGCTCTATTTCTACTTTCAAACGTTGGGCACGCGCGATGTTCCTACAACCCCTAGGATTTAAAACAGAATCTTCGAACTTTCATCCAAAAAACAAAATAAAAATGTTATAGAAAACACGAACCAATATTAAAACAAATTCAATATATGTTTTGAATTATGTTTTTACAGCTCTTGATCATCTCCTAAGTAATATCTAGTATATTTGAGGATTAAAAAAAGAAAGCTATGTGAAAAAAAACGGATGTCCCCATCCAACGTTACATTTATGAAAAACTGTTTTAACTCTTACATGTATGTATCATAGTGATCCTATTTCTTATTCTCTGATCTTCTTGATTCTTGACAGGAACAACGACATGTGTCGGTATTGTGTCGTTAAAGCCGTTATTTTACCAAATTTCATTTGACTCGATTGCATATTATAGTAGAAAATGAATAAAATAGTAAGACAATAATAATATCTAACAAAAGTACAAATATTTGCCCCACGTGAGTTCAAATATTGCTGATTCAATAAAATCTTCTCTACACAGTCGTTTTTCAAACGGTAGCCATTTTGTCCAAGTTGATATTTCATTTTTCAAAGCAGTTAAGGCGTATTTTTTTTTATAATTGATCAAAACAAAAGTTAGATATACGAAGAGTAAAAAATGCCAAGATTCTTTCCTTACTAACGACGTAATTACGACATAATTTTTTTTTTTGAATGGCCCTTATCGGCTTCCGTATCAAACTGACTGAAATGTAATTGAAATTTTAGTACAACGTACTATTTCACATGTAATTGGCTGAAAGGTCTAACGATTCTTTTTTTTATTCATATAATCTGATGTCCAGTAGTTGTCGTTTGTTTATGTGATTCACAAGTGTTTATATTTTTTTATATACATTAGACCGTTGGTTTTACACTAGTAATTTTTGTGGCCCTTTATAGCTTGCTGTTCGGTGTGAGACTATTAGCTCCGTGTTGAACACCGTACCTTAACCTATAAAGGTTTATTTATACAAATTGTGACTTGGATGGAGAGTTGTCTCATTGGCACTCATACCACATCTTCCTATATCTATAACTGGTACCTCAAGAATTCGAAATGTCTTTCATTGTATTTAATTTCAAACATTCATCGACAGTTCAAAATTATTAAATTTAACAGTATACTTTGAGTGCGGATAACAACACAATTCCTCGAGTAAAATAAAGTGTTGTTGGTTAATGTCGGTCATATTTTTTTTTCGTAAATTGTTTTGTTATGAATATAGTCTTCTCAATTGAATAATTTTATATTTTTTTATGTTGGGGCCTTTTATAGCCGATTAAATGGTATATGTGTTTCTCATTGTTGAAGGCCGTACGGTTGCCTATAATTAAATACGTCCACTTCATTTGAACTTTGGAGGATAGTTGTCTTATTGGCAATCATACCACATCTCTTTGTTTTTTTTAAATATTTTTTTGGATGTGTACTGGTGGATAATTTATCTTCAAATCGGTACTTTAGATCTTTTGTATTCTGTACATAAGTTTCATACCAATCTGACAAGGAAGCCTTTTCTACTAATTTCAACAGTTTTGTAGTGTGTTGTGCTTTCATACCACATATATATTTGAGCACTCACAAACATTTTAACCCCGCTGAATATCACGGTTTCTAGTTCCGTTTTATAAAGCCAGGAACAAATTACGTGTAACTATGTGGTTGTCGTTTCTTGCTGTCTGAAATATTTATTTTCTTGGTGTTATTGATTAAGCATATACCAGTTCGTTTAATTGGGTTTCCCCCTATTTTCATTGTTTCGACATTTAACATGAGATCTGTTATATAGCACGTTTAACCCACCGCATTTTTGTGCTTGTCCCAAGTAAGGAACATCTGGCCTTTGTTAGTCTTGTGTGTGTGCGTGCGTGCAAGGTTTTTATTTTTTTTAACTTTGGTTCATTTATGTTACGGAGTTTGGTGTGTCGTTCTTTTTGCTGAAATATAGTTAACAATTTTGTGTATAGGGGCAAACTAGCGCACGCGGAATATTCTTGTGTTGCATTTAAGACCAATTTGTGGATTTGGGCCGTTTTTTGCTCTTTGGTCGGATTGTTGTCTATCTTTTTTACACATTTTTCGTTTCCATTCTCATTGCCAATCATACCACCTCGTCTTATTTTGTAAATTATCGTATTAATTTTTAAGTTAAACCAGAGATATAAATAAGTAGTTTACATGTATCTATGGCTCTGTTTAAATCATTTATGAAGGAAAAGAAAGTATTTCATACATTATGATAGCCAAATTATTCAATTAAAGTTTACAGAACCCCATATAGTAGTAGCCTGTGAATTTCGTGGGTGGAGAGTAGGTCATCCCGTTAAAATTATAAAATTAAATAAAGTTATGTCTGAAAATGAAATCTCGGAAATGTCATATTTATTGACCCTTTCCTGTTTTCAATAAAATAGTACAAGCTTCCAGCATCGTTTCCACCATATATCCACAGGTATATAGCCTGAAGCTGACATGTTAATTGTCATGCAAGTACCTGTTCAAAGCTAACAATCGTTATCGTTTTTTTTTTATGAAATTATTGACTTTTTATTTAATATTGTTTCGGTTCAATGAATTTTAATTCAGTTGAAGAGCTTGGGATAAAATAAAATGACAAAGCAATTCTATAAACAGTAGTTTATTTTCAATTTATACAAGAATACTGTTGTATTTAGAGATATATGTTAGTTTCGATTATTTAAGTCACCAACAAGTTTCTTTATTTTATATCATCATGGTAAAACGTGTCTTGAAAGGTGTTAACTTTCTAATGTATTGTGGGCACACATTATTCGTATATTTAGTTTTAGCAAGGATTTGTATAGTTACACTATACAAATCCTTGGTTTTAGGAAATTAATAACAGAAACTTAGTTTTGATGAAAGATCTGTTATCTGATTTTAACTTGCCGTATCAAGTAGTCGAATTCAGATGCATTCTATATGCTGATTTATGCACTGTTAAATCGCGACGAAATAGAATTGTTCTCCTTTAAGATTGTGTATTGAAATCGGGATAAAAATAGCATTAAAAAGGTTATACAAGTTTTGTTACGAGAAAGAGCCAAAAGGACCAGTTAAAATGTAACTATAGTCACTGGGGGAGTTGTCTCATTGACAATATGCAATCATACAGCTACTGCTGAACTTCTTTTTTTTTATTACCAAATATGAATAGAAGCAATTTAATCCCATTAATTAAAAAAAAAAGTGATTGTGTATTGATAAAACACTCAGCTGAACGTGCATCTTTTTAATACAATGCGTTTAGATTACGATTGCATCCTCATACTTTATTTAATATCGGTTATAAGCACGTGAAAACAGACACAAACAAAAACTTTGATTATAATTAACTTCAATTATAAAAACGTGAATTTCATATTATTTAGTGTTTTGTAATTCCTTCAGCCCTAAACATAGTCAATACAAAACGTCGTTTAAACTATATCACATGAATAATTATGTCTCAGCGTGACTGTATAAATAAGATTGTGTAACAGGCTGCTATCTGTTTATACAAACAATGTATCCTGTTGTCAAATAGAAATTGATAGAATAAAAACTTAAAATCGCCTACTTTTAAATCAAATTTGGTGCAAGTAGACAATAACCAATTTAAAAATAAACTACACCACTTTAAACTATAACTTTTCATCTTTCTCTTGGTCTCAACAGGTAAGGAATGTCATCAGTAAAAGTATTTTATTTATTTTTTCAAAACTGACCACTTTTCCTAAAAATGACATTTTCTGCAAGAATAACGACAAATGTAAGCCATTTGACATCCCTTTCTGAAAAATCTAAATGTGTTGCATTAAGTTTAAACATTAATTTAAAATAATTTATATCATTAAAAAGAAGACACATTAAGGATTATGGTGATCTCAACAGTGAAGAAAAGAACTGAGAAGAAAATCGAATATCGTCTGTTAAAGATTATTTTCCATACAACTTCTATATAACGTTTGTATCCATGTAGGGTATCTGAATTCACGCATGCGCAATGTCGACCGGACTGATTCTTGACAATGAAACCAAACTTGACAATCAAATACTGTCGTCGTAGAATTTTGACAGACATTTTTAAGTCTTACAATCATTGAAAATACGCAAAAGTTATATTGTTAAACTACTTTAAAGTTGATATAAAAAAAAAATTATACCGGACATCCCTACAACCATTTTTAAGGTTAAAAAAAAGATCAAGTATTAAAAAAATCTAAAATTGTAAAGCGTTTCTCCTCTTCAGTACGGTTTTCATAATAACAAAAAAACTTGTTTTTTTTTCAACCAGTAAACATTGTCTTATCGGGGCCTTTTATAGCTGACTATGCGGTATGGGCTTTGCTCATTGTTGAAGGCCGTATGGTGACCTATAGTTGTTAATGTCTGTGTCATTTTGGTCTGTTGTGGATATTTGTCTCATTGGCAATCATACCACATCTTCTTTTTTATATATTATTTTAAAACAAATTGTGCATGAATGCATACGCGTGGATTTGAATGTAGCGTAAATCCCACTATTTCCGTCCTTTTTACAAAACACTATACGCATTTATATCTTATATTTCCATTTAATAATAATAATAATAATAATAATATCTTTATTTAGAGAGAGTAACTCATTTGGATTACACCAATTTTCAATAAGGCTCTCTTAATACAATAATAATTACATTACAAATAAACAATGCATCAATAATAAGGTAAATAAAGATTATGTACAATTTAAAATACAATAAACAATTATGATATGGCATTACAGTAAAAATATGATGGTAATGTTAAAAGTACATAGATTTGTATTTATGTTTAAATTCGGATACTGTATTTGATTTTTTTATTGAATTAGGAAGAGCATTCCACACTCTTGGTCCATTGTACGAGAAACTAGACTTATACAACTCTGTATTTGGTTTTGGAATAATAAAATTATCTGAGGATGAAAATCTCGTATTATATTTTTGGTTTGCAGAAGCTGATACAATAAGACTTGACATATATTCTGGAGCTAAGCCATGTTTTGCCTTATACATTAGTAATGATTTGTGATAAAGTATTCTTTGTGTGATTGGCACAATGTTACATTCGTGAAATAATTCTCTTGAAGGTTTGGTGTAATCATGTTCGTCTAAAATTATTCTTGCTGCCCTTTTTTGCAGTTTTAGTAAACTATCTAATAAAAAGTTATTACAGTTTCCCCATATTGAACAACAATAATCTAAGTGAGGTAAAACGTAAGCGTTATAGTACATTTGTCTAGCTTTATGATTTAAATATTTCTTTATCCTTTTTAGTAAAGCTAAAGAAGAGTTAACTTTTTTGATTATATAATCGATATGAGAAGACCAAGATAGAGATGCATCAATAAAAACACCTAGAACTTTTTCACATGTACTTTCTATAATTTGTTGTCCATTTAAAGCAAGATTAATGTTTTCATTTGATGTAACGGAAAGCTTTTGTTTAGATCCAATGCATATAGCTTTCGTTTTAGATACATTTATAGCCATTTTATTGTCATCACACCAGCGATTAATATCTTGTAAAACTGTATTAAGTTTTTGACTGATGCAACTTTTGTTTTGTCCAATGACTGATATGGTGCTATCATCAGCAAATAAATCGGTGTTATGATTAGGATTAGACAAAGGAAGATCATTAATAAAAATTAAAAACAACACCGGTCCTAATACGGATCCTTGAGGTACACCCGTTTTTTGTTTTTGTACGTCTGATAATGTATTTGAAATAGATACTTTCTGATATCTGTCAGCCAAATATGATGTAAACCAACGTTTGAATAAGCAGTTCATGATTGAGAAGATCAAAGGCTTTTGCTAGATCTAGAAATACTGCTCCAACAAGATCGCCATCATGAGGTTACCTGGCATTAACCCATATCACTTTTTATTAACCAAAAAGCGAGGGTTTAACAAATATACTGGACGTCAATATTACAAAACGTCTATATAATATGATTTTGACGTTAACATACGACGTTACCAAAAGTGACACCAACATCGAGCGTAACGTCACAGTATCTTGAGGGAACGACATAACATCTTGAAGGAACGAGATAGCTATCTTGTGGGAACGACATAGCATCTTGAGGGAACGACATAGTATCTTGAGGGAACAACATGTTTTTTTTTTCTTTCATGGCCGCATTCTGCCACCGTAGGGTTGTTTTTGCGGGGTGTAAATTTTCGAGGATAGAATAAAAACTCCAAATTAAATTCCGCAAGTGTATATGCAAAGGTATAGGAAAAAGTTATGAATTCGCCAAAATAATAACCACCAAAATATTTCGCATGTATATATTCAATGAAAATCGCGACATTTTACACCCGCGAAAATCACCCACTATACGGTATATTAATATAACCAATGAAATTTCAAGAGCATATTTGTTTGAATAAAATTGAAAAATGGAAATGGGGAATATATCAAGTCATGTGAGCTAAAAATGTACCTATTCATTAGCATAGGATAGTCATATTACACGGAGTCTAAAGCCCTGGTCACAACGAACCCACAACACATCTATGTAGCGCCACGAAATAAAAATTGGCCAAATCGCGGGTCATTTGTGATCATCGTACGCCTGTCGCAAGATTTTTTGAACATCTTTGCGCTTTCGTGTGACAAAAATTGGACATGCAACTTTTTTGCTCTACGATTTTTTTGTCGTGTCACTGTCTTGTAGCTATCGGCAGAGTGTCTTACCACAGTCTTGCGATAAACACATGTTCTAGGGTACCAACATAAACCATTTTAATAAAAACATTCGAGCGACTGTTGCACGACTGTCGTTTGAAAATCCTACGACTGTCGCAAGACACCCGTGATACAGTCGCATGCTTGACGGTCTCATGAACACCAAATTGTGTACAGTGCTCGCACAACATTGATTGTCTATCGTACGACAGTGGTACGTTCGTCGTGGTGGATTAGGTCATGGACCGAACGGCGCCTGATATTTGGGCAGTATAGGAACACTGATACAAGAGTAGTATCATGAATCTGCCGGCGATTTCGTTCGATTCATGCGGACGGAGCCTGACATGTTTCAAGACAGTGGCACGACATTCGTACGACAGTGCCACGACAGTGACACAGCAGAAACACGCGCATTCCATGACATGAAATTCTGAAAAATAGCCCCAAACAACTCACGTTTGTCGTACGACTGTCCCCCGACCGACTTGTGGCTTACCTACGACAGTAAAGTTACAATTCTTTTTTTTTCTCTGTCGTGGACATGTCGTAGCTGATGTGAACACTCGGAATATTTTTTTTGACATTTTGCACGACAGCGCCACGGCAACTATTTTATAGATCTTCCACGACAAAAAAAATCGTACGATCTGTTGTGATCGGGGCTTAATACACAGCTTGATTATCATTGAATAGAAGGAGTATTTGATAACATAAATAATAATTTGAAGTAAAAGTAAAGAAAAGAGAAGATAGTACTGTAACAAAATCGGCGTTCC
The DNA here is from genome assembly GCA_019925275.1 of Mytilus edulis. Classification (NCBI taxonomy): domain Eukaryota; kingdom Metazoa; phylum Mollusca; class Bivalvia; order Mytilida; family Mytilidae; genus Mytilus; species Mytilus edulis. Next base: position 2,199,321 of record CM034358.1, on the reverse strand, counting down.
TCAATTAAAGTTTGTATGATTTTGCTTTTCAGATAGGCGTCAACAAGTGGATATATGAAACACCTTTTAGGAATTTGCAGGTCAACTGCGATTATCGATTCCTTGAAATGGAACTTGTTTCCACTAAAATTGTGTGATGACGTTGTTTTAATCGCGCAGATATATATAAAAAAAAATTTAGATGTGATATAATTGCCAATGAAACAACTCTCCACAAGAGACCAAAATGACACAACAATTTACAATTATAGGTCACAGTACGGCCTTCGACAATGAGCAAAGCCCATACCGCAAAGTCAGCTATAAAAGCCCCCAAAATGACAATGTAAAACAATTCAAACGAGAAAACTAACGGTCTTATCTATAAAAAAAAATGAACGAAAAATATAAATACGTAACACATAAACAAACGACAACCACTGAATTACAGGCTCCTGACTCGGGACAGCACATACATACATAATGTTGCAGGATTAAACATGGAAGCGGGATCCCAACCCTCACCTAACCTGGGACAGTGGTATAACAGTAAAACATAAACACAAACTATACGAATCAGTTGAAAATATCTTAACTCATCAGATGGACAAAAATACAAGTGGATGTGGTCGGGTACTTGTACATCCCAACAACAATAATATACACTAGGAAGAGATCTGTAAGCAAGTTTTTGAGTGTTTGAATTTTATATATCTTTTAATGTACGAATGCAGTTTGCATGATAATTTATGTTTTCGTCCGGTCAGTAATTCAAGCATTTGCATAGTTATATATGATGTCATAATCTGTTAAAAGTGTCGGACTCACGGGGTGTCGGACTAGTGGGGTGTCGGACTAATGGGGTGTCGACTAGTGGGGTGTCGGACCAATGGGGTGTCGGACTAACGGGGTGTCGGAATATCGGGGCGACCCCACCCAGGGGGTGGGAAAAAATTAGTTGATAATATATGAAATCATCCATTTTAACATTGCTCCATAGCCATGTGCCCGTCTCAAGTCAGAACCAACCAATAAATTTATTTTTATTTTATCTTAATGAGTTTTTATTTATTTTCAGAATTTGGTGTAGACATGCAGCTGATCACAGATAATATCTGTTAAATGTATTCATAATGTTTTATACAATACAGGAGATGTAAAGACTGACACCTGTATATTGTGACAACTGTTCGATGACATCTAAGAGTTCTTCTAGTTTTTGTGTCACTAGGTTGCTGCCTCATCGACATCTAGATGATATACTTCAATGTGTTTTGATTTTGTCAATTGACAAATACCCCCACATCTCCATTTTTTTGGGGGGGGGGGGGGGTTCATTGGGTTGCTCTCTCTCTCTTTGGAATATATTTCACATTGCCTTTTATTTACCTCCATGTGTATTTTTTTTTCTTCTATTTTATTAGGGGAAGGGGAGGAGTCAGGTATTTGGTTGCTGTAAGATATACCCTTGTTCTCCAATGAGTTACCTCAATATATCTTTTATTTTGGAGATCTATGCTATTTTATTGATATATATAATAAAACTCCTTTATTACTATACTTTCAGTGATTAGGAAAGGCAGGGGCCATGGGCCATAGGCACATTGTAGCTGAAAATAGCCCATTGAAATAATATCATTTTACAAAGAATCTTAAAGAAATGGCCCAATGTGTGACTTTAAAAATTATGTTAAAAATGCTGGAAATGGCCCATTGCGTGAATTTCTTCCCCAACCACTTGACTAAATAATAAAATTAATGTCGTGGTGAACCATTTGGGTTGGAAAATACCACTGCAAAATTCAAGAGTAGGGAGAGAAATACAATTAAATCGTGCGAATACACAGAACCCTGATTCAATCCTTTTTTTTTACCTACTAATGTATCTTAATTTGTAGGGTGCTGAGGATCATTTGGTTGCACTCTCACTGAGATACATTGGTTGTATACCAATATGTCTTGTTTTATAGATGTCAATGGGGTTGTGTTCTCTTTAAGGTAAAACACAACTATTTCAATTGATCTCGGTGGGCAGTTGTCTCAATCGAAATCATTTCACATTTTTTAGATTTTATATGTATCACAACCTTCAAAAATGTTTGACACCTCAGATGATATTGAAGCTGGATAAAGCAAGTCTTGGAAGTCCCGATCTTTTATCATAGTCCAGACAATATTTTGAAAATAATAGATGTCTGTAGTGTGTTGTTTCATTGATGATTACGCTATTATATTTACTCATATCACATTATATTTGTATTTATATTAGTCAGAACCATATCTTTGGAGTATGTGTACTTACAGGTGAAAACATCCTCTTCAAGTAGAAATTTTCTTTTCCCTAGTGTTACACCATATAGACAGGAATATGAAACATTAAGATCCTGTTTAGTCAGATTTTGGATAATTAAGGTGTATCCATCCTTTAGAACCTTCCCATCATACTTTTTATTATGTCGTCCTGTTTTTACATCAATAAACAGTGTCCGCTGATGCGGAGTCCACCTATCCCATCCAGCATGTTTGGGACAGCAGTTTGGAACATTGCAAAATAAAGTCACATTTTGTCCATATTCTGTAACCTTTCCAACAACTGTCCATTCCAAAACACCTGAAATTTATTAATTTGATTTCCATGTTGAAATGCTTCACTTAACATCACATATTGATATGGATATACACAATAATCAATACATGATAATAACAAAGGGAATACAAAATCTTTTACTATTAAGGATGTACACCTCTGAGAAGTCAAAAATTTCTAGAATTAAACTTTTTGGGATTTATAAGACTGTAACAAAATGATTGGTGAAGAATAAATCATATGGTGGTGCACTTCTTTTTTTGCTACGGCCCTTTTAAAATGCCCAATTTTGATGATTTTCCCATTTTTCATCGATTTTTAGCTATTTTTGGACCATAACCGTGAAAAATATCACAGTTCCACAATTAAACTTTTTTTCATACTTTCTATAAAGATGAAGTGGACCAATCTGAATAAATAGTACTAACAAAAACTATAGGTAGGTGTTAATATAAGAAAGTTTTATCATATTTTGACGCTTTTTTGTGTAAAATTTACCATGCTGTCAATTTTGTATTTTTGTGATTTTTCTCAGTTTTAAGAACAAAATACATATAATTTCAACTTTTTTGTTATAAATGATTGAAAACATACATATCCAAGAAATTTGAAAAGACCAAAATGATATGGGATGTACATGATTCTTGTAAAATCATTTTTTGTATCCCTCACCCATTTTCTCAAAATTTTGGCTAAAAATACTGACTTGATTGGTCGTTAAACTTGAAAACTGGATTACTCAAAAACCATTCATTGTAAATACACAATTTTTTCGAAGATTTATGTTTGATTATTATATTTTTGAAATTCATTGACATTTTCCACTTCTATCACATGTTTTGGAAATAATTCAAGAACGAGATTTCAACGAGACTGAACGAGACTGAAAAGTCAGAAGAATACATCCTTAAACATATAACTAGTATATAAATCTGCAGTTTTCCTCCTATTCATATCAAATGGCATCAGTGTACGATATACATAAAGAGACCGTTGTGTATCTTCAGACTAGTAAAATTTTATTCGGACTAGTATTTTTGGCAAATCGTTGTCTACACAAATAAGGTAAATGTCTGAGCATAGGTCTTCGGACTAGTAGATTGGAAAGAATGTGTTGGAGACTGAGATATTATTGATAAATCTATGTATTGCCTGTAGTATTTGAGGAGCTGACCTGATTACAAAAACTTAAAGTTGACATATAAACATGAAATTGAGTAAAACAATTTTAAAAGCTTAAACGATCATTTTCTTCTGAAAATGGCTGTACTAAATCACGGATATGACTGTTGCTTTTCAATTGTTTGGAGGGTCAAATTAAATGTTTGATTTTGCGTTTGGTTTTTGACTTACCCTTATTTGAATTCAGTACTTTTTTCATTGTTGCCCTAATGTTTTGTTATAACTGATCACCAGAAACATACCTTATTTTAACTTTTAGTTTAGTTTAAACAATATTTTATTCAAATAAATTGAATTGGATTGGGCAACAGGCATAGCCTATGTAAGCCCTCTCCACAAAACAAGGTACAATATATTACATTCAGACAAAACAACACATACACATACACATACACAAACATAATGACAAAACAGAATTAATTTTTCAAAAATACCTCTAAGCTGACTGGAATGATGTTTCAAATAGTTAACTCAGATCAAAAGTATGACTATTTTAAAAATGCTTCAAATGTTAACTCAGAAAATTTAATAAAAAATAAATTATGAAAAAAAGTTTTAATATTCTAGATAATAAACTCCAACATTGATTTAGAGGTCTCACATTAAATTAAATGGTCTCCAGTCAGCTATTTAAAAGAATAAATTCAATAACTCATTTTTAAAACAACATGTTTGATATCATGTACTTATTTTTACTAAATTATTGCACCTGAAGAAAAACGACAGCGAGTAGTAACCATATTGATACTTTAAAGAATTATAATAATATAAAAAGAATTTAGAATGTTAATAATAAAAGAAGAAAATAAAAGATTTGAGAAATTAAAGAATATACATATTGAATATATGAATGATATAGAAATAAAGGTGCATTTATTAGATTTTTAGCTTTCATAATATTAATTTCAATATACTGTCGTACATTATTTAACAAATATGCCGTTGACCAAGGAACTATGTAAATGAGTTTAATGTCAATTGAACACTGTAAGATGGACTTTACACCTTTATACAAACATTATCCTGCCAATTGATTTTTTATTGTGTGTTTTTCTATGTTGCGATGTTATGCTATTGTTTCAGAAAAAGGGAGAAGGTTTGGTACCATTAAAACGTTTAATCCCGCTGCAAATGTTTGCACCTGTCCTAAGTTAGGAATCTGCTGTACAGTAGTTCTCGTTTGTTTATGTAATTTATACGTGTTTCTCGTTTCTCGTTTTTATATAGATTAGACCGTTGGTTTTCCCGTTTGAATGGTTTTATACTAGTAATTTTGGGGCCCTTTATAGCTTGTTGTTCGGTGTGAGCCAAGGCTCCGTGTTGAAGGTTGTACATTGACCTATAATGGTTTACTTTTTTAAATTGTTATTTGGATGGAGAGTTGTCTCATTGGCACTCACACCGCATCTTCCTATATCTATTATGTATACCAAAAATAAATGACATATTGCTTTCTTTATTTACACAAACTTACCTTAACATGAACAATAATGAAAACTTTTGATGACTTACATGTAGTTATCCGTGAAATCAGCTAAGGCGATTCGTGATGACATGATGAAATAGGTTATGTCGCGATCACTTACCTTTGACTATGTGCATGTTCAATAATGGCACATTCCATCATTATAGACCAGAATTCAATTTATGACTAAAATCTCCTTTTTTGTTGACATTTTATTGCTAATAAATTATTTTTTTAAGTTTCTCTCCATCTTAAATCATTTAAAGTTTTTGCCAAAAACAAAGGGTAAAATGGTAATTCAATGGTTAATCTGTTTTATATCTAACTTTACATACCAATACAGATCTATAAAGAAGCCCCATGGAGATTGATTAAATCAAGTTCAATTAGACTAAAATTGATAATAGAAATGGGGAATGTGTCAAAGAGACAACAACCTGAACAACAAGCAGAACACAGTTTAATGCCACCAATGGGTCTTCAACACAGCAAAAAATCCTGCGTCGGTAGACGTGCTTCAACTGGCCCATAAACAAAATTTTATTTTAGTATTACAAATTTACCCATTAATGTGTTGTAAAAAAGTATTGATCTGCATTGGACGTCAAGTTGGTTCTTTTTCCTTATTCGTTACTTATTCCTTATTCCTTATATGTTACTTATTCCTTATTACTTTTTCGTTACTTATTCGTTACTTATTCCTTATTCCTTATATGTTACTTATTCCTTATTACTTTTTCGTTACTTATTCCTTATTCCTTATATGTTACTTATTCCTTATTACTTTTTCGTTACTTATTCGTTACTTATTCCGTATTCGTTACTTTTTCATTATACCTTATCCGTTACTTATTCGTAACTTATTCCTTATTCGTTACTTATTCCTAATCCGCTACTTATTCGTTACTTATTCCTTATTCCCTATTCGTTACTTATTCACCATTGACTGTAATATCAACTCTGACATATGAATATGATTTGATCATGAAACTTAAAATATTACAGTGTAAACATGATTTTGGGTAGCAAGTACAGAAAGTAAGACATATATAAAAGGCCATAATCAGGATCATCTTGAAGTTCTCAGTAACAAAGACAATCACACATACAGTGGAGATCACTTCTAACCTCTCATTAAATCTGTCAGAATCTGTCAGGAGAACTGTTCTAGGACAGTACGTAGAACTGTCAGCCTGACACCTTTTAGTCAGTTCTAGGTTAGAACTGTTCTAGCTAGAACTGATTTGGTCAGTTCTACCCAGAACTGATTTGGACAGTTCTACCTAGAACTGATCCTGACAGTTCTACCCTAGAACAGTTTTCGACAGTTCTACCTAGAACTGACCAAATCTTTGGTCAGTTCTACTTCTAGAACAGTTCTGCGGTTAGAATTGATTACAAATTCTACGGCCAGAATTGATTTATAAATTCTACGGCTAGAATTGATTTATAAATTCTACGGCTAGAATTGATTTTTAAATCCTACAGCTAAAATTGATTTATAAATTCTACGGCTAGAATTGATTTGGTTTAAATTTAAGAACTCTTTGTCTAAATATAAAGGCTTCGGCAAAAAAGCGATTAATATTATAAAGAGTTTTGCTATTTTGCCGGTTTTAACCCCGCCATATTCTGCATGTATGTGACTGTTCCAAAAGTCAGGAGCCTGTTATTCAGTGATTTTCTTTTGTTGATGTGTTACATAAATTATTTGTTTTTCTTTCATTTTTTGAACATAAATTAAGCCATTAATATTGGGGGGGGGGAGGGGGGGCAATATTATTTCATTTATTTTACATTTGTCATTCGGGGAGTCAGGATGACTCGTTTTACATAACAAAATTATCTGACCTTAATGTGGCCCAAACCACCAGGGACGGATCCAGCAGTTTAAAAAAGGGGGGGGGGGGGGGGGTCCAACTAAAATTTATTGTCCTCATTCAAATGCATTGATCGTCCATAAAAAGGGTGCTTTGTTATGATTTTAAATTTTAGTTTCTTGTGTATAATTCGGAGTTTAGTATGACGTCCATTATCACTGTACTATTATGCATATTTTAGGGGCCAGCTGAAGGACACCTACGGGTGCGGGAATTCTCGCTACATTGAAGACCCATTGGTTGCCTTCGGCTGTTGTTTGCTCTATGGTCGGGTGGTTGTCGCTTTGACATATTCACCATTTCCTTTCTCAATTTTATGCTGTACAGTAATTCAGTTATAATTTTAGGTCAAGAGGGACTGTAATATATACAAGTTATAGCAATATTGGAAAACAATGACCTCAAAATTTTGTACGCATGAATTTATAGTGCCAGCATGTCCTCTTTTTATTCGAAGTATTGAATCGTAAACAAATATCAGTAGTTTTCATACTTCAGACTGAGTCGTGTAATAAAATCTTTTGACCGCATCAATCTAAACTGACCTTATTTGCTTTTTCGTTCTGCAAATCTATATAGCTGTACAGTAATTCAGTTATAATTTTAGGTCAAGAGGGACTGTAATATACAAGTTAGACATATGTGCCCCAATGTACACAAAAGAGATGATCAGAGCCAAGCTTCATGGGGATAAAACACATAGCAATAAGAATTAAGTTGTTTTTATAGATTGCATACTAATTTTGTTGTTTAACCATAAAGTTTTACCTACCTTGTATCATTAAACAGTTAATTAAGATCACCAAACTCAGCAAATACTTTTTTTGAATACATTGGGGTACATATGTCTAACTTGTATATTACAGTCCCTCTTGACCTAAAATTATAACTGAATTACTGTACAGCTATATAGATTTGCAGAACGAAAAAGCAAATAAGGTCAGTTTAGATTGATGCGGTCAAAAGATTTTATTACACGACTCAGTCTGAAGTATGAAAACTACTGATATTTGTTTACGATTCAATACTTCGAATAAAAAGAGGACATGCTGGCACTATAAATTCATGCGTACAAAATTTTGAGGTCATTGTTTTCCAATATTGCTATAACTTGTATATATTACAGTCCCTCTTGACCTAAAATTATAACTGAATTACTGTACAGCACCCTTTTTATGGACGATCAATGCATTTGAATGAGGACAATAAATTTTAGTTGGACCCCCCCCCCCCCCCCTTTTTTTTAAACTGCTGGATCCGTCCCTGGTGGTTTGGGCCAGAATAACGTATAACATTAAGGTCAGATAATTTTGTTATGTAAAACGAGTCATCCTGACTCCCCGAATGACAAATGTAAAATAAATGAAATAATATTGCCCCCCCTCCCCCAATATTAATGGCTTAATTTATGTTCAAAAAATGAAAGAAAAACAAATAATTTATGTAACACATCAACAAAAGAAAATCACTGAATAACAGGCTCCTGACTTTTGGAACAGTCACATACATGCAGAATATGGCGGGGTTAAAACCGGCAAAATAGCAAAACTCTTTATAATATTAATCGCTTTTTTGCCGAAGCCTTTATATTTAGGCAAAGAGTTCTTAAATTTAAACCAAATCAATTCTAGCCGTAGAATTTATAAATCAATTTTAGCTGTAGGATTTAAAAATCAATTCTAGCCGTAGAATTTATAAATCAATTCTAGCCGTAGAATTTATAAATCAATTCTGGCCGTAGAATTTGTAATCAATTCTAACCGCAGAACTGTTCTAGAGGTAGAACTGACCAAAGATTTGGTCAGTTCTAGGTAGAACTGTCGAAAACTGTTCTAGGGTAGAACTGTCAGGATCAGTTCTAGGTAGAACTGTCCAAATCAGTTCTGGGTAGAACTGACCAAATCAGTTCTAGCTAGAACAGTTCTAACCTAGAACTGACTAAAAGGTGTCAGGCTGACAGTTCTACGTACTGTCCTAGAACAGTTCTCCTGACAGATTCTGACAGATTTAATGAGAGGTTAGAAGTGATCTCCACTGTATGTGTGATTGTCTTTGTTACTGAGAACTTCAAGATGATCCTGATTATGGCCTTTTATATATGTCTTACTTTCTGTACTTGCTACCCAAAATCATGTTTACACTGTAATATTTTAAGTTTCATGATCAAATCATATTCATATGTCAGAGTTGATATTAAAGTCAATGGTGAATAAGTAACGAATAGGGAATACGGAATAAGTAACGAATAAGTAGCGGATTAGGAATAAGTAACGAATAAGGAATAAGTTACGAATAAGTAACGGATAAGGTATAATGAAAAAGTAACGAATACGGAATAAGTAACGAATAAGTAACGAAAAAGTAATAAGGAATAAGTTACATATAAGGAATAAGGAATAAGTAACGAATAAGTAACGAAAAAGTAATAAGGAATAAGTAACATATAAGGAATAAGGAATAAGTAACGAATAAGGAAAAAGAACCAACTTGACGTCCAATGCAGATCAATACTTTTTTACAACACAAGATTAATGGGTAAATTTGTAGTACTAAAATAAAATTATGTTTATGGGCCAGTTGAAGCACGTCTACCGACGCAGGATTTTTTGCTGTGTTGAAGACCCATTGGTGGCATTGGACTGTGTTCTGCTTGTTGTTCAGGTTGTTGTCTCTTTGACACATTCCCCATTTCTATTATCAATGTTAGTCTAATTGAACTTGATTTAATCAATCTCCATGGGGCTTCTTTATAGATCTGTATTGGTATGTAAAGTTAGATATAAAACAGATTAACCATTGAATTACTATTTTACCCTTTGTTTTTGGCAAAAACTTTAGAAGATTTAAGATGGAGAGAAACTTAAAAAAATAATTTATTAGCAATAAAATGTCAACAAAAAAGGAGATTTAAGTCATAAATTGAATTCTGGTCTATAATGATGGAATGTGCCATTATTGAACATGCACATAGTCAAAGGTAAGTGATCGCGACATAGGCTATTTCATCATGTCAAAGAGCCACGAATCACCTTAGCTGATTTCACGGATAACTACATGTAAGTCATCAAAAATTTTCATTATTGTTCATGTAAAGGTAAGTTTGTGTAAATAAAGAAAGCAATATGTCATTTATTTTTGGTATACATAATAGATATAGGAAGATGTGGTGTGAGTGCCAATGAGACAACTCTCCATCCAAATAACAATTTAAAAAAGTAAACCATTGTAGGTCAATGTACAACCTTCAACCCGGAGCCTTGGCTCACACCGAACAACAAGCTATAAAGGGCCCCAAAATTACTAGTATAAAACCATTCAAACGGGAAAACCAACGGTCTAATCTATATAAAAACGAGAAACGAGAAACACGTATAAATTACATAAACAAACGAGAACTACTGTACAGCAGATTCCTAACTTAGGACAGGTGCAAACATTTGCAGCGGAATTAAACGTTTTAATGGTACCAAACCTTCTCCCTTTTTCTGAAACAATAGCATAACATCGCAACATAGAAAAACACACACAAAAAATCAATTGGCAGGATAATGCTTGTATAAAGGTGTAAAGTCCATCTTACAGTGTTCAATTGACCTTAAACTCATTTACATAGTTCTTTGGTCAACGGCATATTTGCTAAATAATGTACGACAGTACATTGAAATTAATATTATTAAAGCTAAAAATCTAATAAATGCACCTTTATTTCTATATCATTCATATATTCAATATGTATATTCTTTAATTTCTTAAATCTATTTTTTTTTCTTCTTTTATTATTAACATTCTAAATTCTTTTTATATTATTATAATTCTTTAAAGTCAGAAGAAACGAGTGACCGGTGAAAAATAAATTCTTCCAATTCTAAAACCAATGCATACAAACATCATAAACTTAGTCTCCTGTGCTCGAATTTATCATTTTTTTCGTGTAAATTTCGTATAATCGTCAATTTTTTTTCAATCGGTCAGTGTTGTTGTGAAAATATGGCAGGTAATTAAAGTTCGTGTTTTGAAGCCGAAGTTTAACGATTGTCACCTGTTTGTCAACAATTGACGAAAAATAAACAAAAAAGCATTGAAATTGAGCACGTGTTTAACATGTAAATTCAGATAATAGTTTATTTTAAGGACATCCATGCGTATTGTGGTCACCGGATTTTTACGAGATGGGTCACACTGAGGTCACCTTGCATACGGAAAATATATCGGGGGAATTGCTTGCTGGAAGGAAGCAATTCAAATAAAGTAAACTTCTTCTAAATATGAATAAGTTAAAGAATTTTCTTCAGAAAAAAATATGTTTTATAAAAAGCATATGCATTATTTTTTTTTTATTTGAGGTTTCATTTTTAAAACAACATGTTTGATATCATGTACTTATTTTTACTAAATTATTGCACCTGAAGAAAAACGACAGCGAGTAGTAACCATATTGATACTTTAAAGTCATAAGAAACCTCAAATAAAAAAAAATAATGCATATGTTTTTTATAACTCAATGGATAGTTTTCATTGTAAAACTTATGTACATATTTTTTCTGAAGAAAATTCTTTAAAGTCATAAGAAACCTCAAATCAAAAAACAATAATGCATATGTTTTTTATAACTCAATGGATAGTTTTCATTATAAAACTTATGTACATATACTTTTTTCTGAAGAAAATTCTTTAATTTATATATATTTAGAAGAAGTTTACTTTATTTGAATTGCTTCCTTCCAGCAAGCAATTCCCCCGACATATTTTCCGTATGCAAGGTGACCTCAGTGTGACCCATCTCGTAAAAATCCGGTGACCACAATACGCATGAATGTCCTTAAAATAAACTATTATCTGAATTTACATGTTAAACACGTGCTCAATTTCCATGCTTTTTTGTTTATTTTTCGTCAATTGTTGACAAACAGGTGGAATAAGGAATAAGTAACATATAAGGAATAAGGAATAAGTAACGAATAAGGAAAAAGAACCAACAAAAAAGCATATGCATATTTTTTTTTTATTTGAGGTTTCATTTTTAAAACAACATGTTTGATATCATGTACTTATTTTTACTAAATTATTGCACCTGAAGAAAAACGACAGCGAGTAGTAACCATATTGATACTTTAAAGTCATAAGAAACCTCAAATAAAAAAAAAATAATGCATATGTTTTTTATAACTCAATGGATAGTTTTCATTGTAAAACTTATGTACATATTTTTTCTGAAGAAAATTCTTTAAAGTCATAAGAAACCTCAAATCAAAAAACAATAATGCATATGTTTTTTATAACTCAATGGATAGTTTTCATTATAAAACTTATGTACATATACTTTTTTCTGAAGAAAATTCTTTAATTTATATATATTTAGAAGAAGTTTACTTTATTTGAATTGCTTCCTTCCAGCAAGCAATTCCCCCGACATATTTTCCGTATGCAAGGTGACCTCAGTGTGACCCATCTCGTAAAAATCCGGTGACCACAATACGCATGAATGTCCTTAAAATAAACTATTATCTGAATTTACATGTTAAACACGTGCTCAATTTCCATGCTTTTTGTTTATTTTTCGTCAATTGTTGACAAACAGGTGACAATCGTTAAACTTCGGCTTCAAAATACGAACTTTAATTACCTGCCATATTTTCACAACAACACTGACCGATTGAAAAAAAAATTGACGATTATACGAAATTTACACGAAAAAATGATAAATTCGAGCACAGAAGACTAGTAAGTTTATGATGTTTGTATGCATTGGTTCAAGAATTGGAAGAACATTATTTTTCACCGGTCACTCGTTTCTTATGACTTTAACTTATTCATATTTAGATGAAGTTTACTTTATTTGAATTGCTTCCTTCCAGCAAGCAATTCCCCCGATATATTTTGTATGCAAGGTGACCTCAGTGTGACCCATCTCGTAAAAATCTGGTGACCACAATACGCATGGATGTCCTTAAAATAAACTATTATCTGAATTTACATGTTAAACACGTGCTCAATTTACATGCTTTTTTGTTTATTTTTCGTCAATTGTTGACAAACAGGTGACAATCGTTAAACTTCGGCTTCAAAACACGAACTTTAATTACCTGCCATATTTTCACAACAACACTGACCGATTGAAAAAAAAATTGACGATTATACGAAATTTACACGAAAAAAATGATAAATTCGAGCACAGGAGACTAAGTTTATGATGTTTGTATGCATTGGTTTAAGAATTGGAAGAACATTATTTTTCACCGGTCACTCGTTTCTTATGACTTTAACATTTGAAGCATTTTTAAAATAGTCCTACTTTTGATCTGAGTTAACTATTTGAAACATCATTCCAGTCAGCTAAGAGGTATTTTTGAAAAATTAATTCTGTTTTGTCATTATGTTTGTGTATGTGTTGTTTTGTTTGAATGTAATATATACCCAACTGCGGCCAAGCTTCGCGATAGGTCGTGCGACATAATCAGACAAACAAACTTTATTAGATTAACTCTCTAAGGAACGATCGTTTTCATTGGTCAATTCAAACCTTCGACCTCACACCTGCAAAAATAGAACACACGTACTTTAACGTTGAATGGACTGATTAATATTCACGTAGCTGGTCAAGGTCGTCTACAGCTTCTATCGTCGTATTCGCATACATGATTCTAATCACAATTCTAGCTTAATGTGCATGTGAAATTCATTTGTGTTATAATTTTCTGCAATTAATTGGTAGTAAAGTTTAAACTTTAAAATCTTAACAGTTAAAATATTCAATTTAAATATCTCCTCTAAATCAAGGGACGACATCAAAAGTTTAATGTAGGATAAAAAAAACTCAATTCACATATTTGTTTTCATTGACACACCCAAGTTGCTTATCCTGCCTTCTCTTTTACTCAATGGACTCGATGAATTAACGTTGTACTTGAAAAATGAAACTGTATACTTTACTACAAACACTTTTCATATTGTTTGCCAAGTTTTAGATATTCTTTATAGAAAAGTGATTTTTTTCCTGATTCCATTAACTTGAAGGAAAAAAATAAATTCCGAAATTGTACGTAAATTCATAACATGTAACACGCTTTGTTAAGAAAAAATGAAGATGGCCAATCATGGCACAGCGGATAATTAAATGAAGTTTATACAAACAATATAATTCATGAGGTTTTACTATTCTCGGTTGAAAACGAACGTAAATTATATATTGTAAATATTAAACCGTTGGTTTTCCCGTTTGAATGGTTTTACACTAGTAATTTTGGGGCCCTTTATAGCTTGTTGTTCAGTGTGAGCCAAGGCTCCATATTGAAGGCCTTACATTGACCTATAATGGTTTTACTTTTATAAATTGTTATTTGGATGGAGAGTTGTCTTATTGGCACTCACACCACATCTTCCTATATCTATGTAAATAGAAACAAACAATGTCTGTATTCATTAAATCATTTAAATGTATTTATAAAAAGGCGAGTTTCATCTTGTACATACATTTAGTCATCCTTAATTTCTTGATATTTTTTTTATCAGTTTATCATACAAGTTTCGTTTTGTATTTTATTTCAAATACGAATACATACTACATATACTTTAGCGGATTGTTCAACAATGTTACGCAACTCTATTGTTACAGTATAAATTTAAAAATTAAATATTCACCCATTCATAATCGAAACAGTACATTTATATGTAATAAAGAAGATGAGGTATGATTGCCAATGCCACAACTCTCCACAAGAGACCACAATGACACAGAAATTAACAACTAAAGGTCACCGTACGGCTTTTAATAATGAGCAAAGCCCATACCGCATAGTCAGCTATAAAAGGCCCCGAAATGACAATGTAAAAACAATTCAAACGGAAGTGGTTCCTTATAAACTACGACATTTCTCACAAGTATTAATATTTATTTAGTTCCAAACATGCGAAAGAAATAATCTGCACTGAATTCATTCAGGTGCACACATGATACGATTAGTTATTTTGTTTCTATCTTTGGGGAACAACTTCCTCCTTTTATGGTAGCTACTGTGTGTATGTTTTAGCATGAAAATAATAAAGGAGGAACGTCAGTGCAACCCATCATTAATTATTGTAAAGCAGGATCAGTATTATGAAATACTTTATAAGTGACTACGACATTGTTAGGATTATAACCTATCGTAGGTATGAAAGAAATTAAAAGTGGTTCATTTATTCATCCGTATAAAAGCGGCACATGTATTTTATTTTATCCTTATATTTCTCATCATGCCGGGTACAAGATAATTGAGTTGCTGCATGCATAAAGAACTTAGAATATCAGTATACTTTTTCGACCCCACTATTTGAAGTTAGCAAAACATTTATTTAAATCTTTTGGCCAAAGGTTTGTAAACTATACAAATCATTGTTTTTACGTTCGTAGTAACATAGTAAATTCCATTGTCGGTCACCTGTGTCAATTCACGTGCAAACTGACTAGACTGACTACATTGCTGTTGTATTTAAATCTTTCGGTCAATGAAATGAGACGTTACAAGTTGTTTGTTTATGATACGCCAGAATGTTATCAATGAACTATCAAATGCTAAACTTCACTGCATATCACTGTATTGTACCTTGTTTTGTGGAGAGGGCAAAACAACACATACACAAACATTTTTAAAATAGTCATACTGTTGATCTGAGTTAACTATGAGTACAGCTAGAAATTGTAATTCAGTAATTTGAACTTTACCATAAAACTATGTAAAAAGTACGGAAAAGCCGTATAGCAGATTATAATAAAACTATCATAATATTTCCATTTAACTTTTAATGAATGAAAATCTATCGAGAAACTAAATAATATTTTCCAAATAACAAAATTAACTAGTAAATATTGCTTTAGCTTTGAAGCGTCAGCTTTGAAAGGCTGCTATTCATTTAATGAAATCCTAAATCTTTATATAAAAATAAGGCGTACACATATTTTCCCGCGCTCGTGCAATAATATTTTATTTAAATCGTTCAGGTGTGAAGTGACGTGTATATGAAATTGTGCAGTGACGTATATTAGAAATGTCGTCAGTCTCAGTCAATCGTCATAATGAGTATGATGAAACAGAAAATGGAATGAATGAATGAATGAAATAAATGAACTGATGAATAACCATTTAATATACACATAAATACGACGGTGACACATAGGCTATGCCTGTTGCCCAATCCAATTCAATTTATTTGAATAAAATATTGTTTAAACTAAACTAAAAGTTAAAATAAGGTATGTTTCTGGTGATCAGTTATAACAAAACATTAGGTCAACAATGAAAAAAGTACTGAATTCAAATAAGGGTAAGTCAAAAACCAAACGCAAAATCAAACACTTAATTTGATCCTCCAAACAATTGAAAAGCAACAGTCATATCCGTGATTGAGTACAGCCATTTTCAGAAGAAAATGATCGTTTAAGCTTTTAAAATTGTTTTACTCAATTTCATGTTTATATGTCAACTTTAAGTTTTTGTAATCAGGTCAGCTCCTCAAATACTACAGGCAATACATAGATTTATCAATAATATCTCAGTCTCCAACACATTCTTTTCAATCTACTAGTCCGAAGACCTATGCTCAAACATTTACCTTATTTGTGTAAACAACGATTTGCCAAAAAATACTAGTCCGAATAAAATTTTACTAGTCTGAAGATACACAACGGTCTCTTTATGTATATCGTACACTGATGCCATTTGATATGAATAGGAGGAAAACTGCAGATTTATATACTAGTTATATGTTTAATAGTAAAAGATTTTGTATTCCCTTTGTTATTATCATGTATTGATTATTGTGTATATCCATATCAATATGTAATGTTAAGTGAAGCATTTCAACATGGAAATCAAATTAATAAATTTCAGGTGTTTTGGAATGGACAGTTGTTGGAAAGGTTACAGAATATGGACAAAATGTGACTTTATTTTGCTATGTTCCAAACTGCTGTCCCAAAGATGCTGGTTGGGATAGGTGGACTCCGCATCAGCGGACACTGTTTATTGATGTAAAAATAGGACGACATAATAAAAAGTATGATGGGAAGGTTCTAAAGGATGGATACACCTTAATTATTCAAAATCTGACTAAACAGGATCTTAATGTTTCATATTCCTGTCTATATGGTGTAACACTAGGGAAAATAAAGTTTCTACTTGAAGAGGATGTTTTCACCTGTAAGTACACACCCTCCAAAGATATGGTTCTGACTAATATAAATACAAATATAATGTAATATGAGTAAATATAATAGCGTAATCATCAATGAAACAACACACTACAGACATATATTATTTTCAAAATTTTGTCTGGACTATGATAAAAGTTCGGGACTTCCAAGACTTGCTTTATCCAGCTTCAATATCATCTGAGGTGTCAAACATTTTTGAAGGTTGTGATACATATAAAATCTAAAAAATGTGAAATGATTTCGATTGAGACAACTGCCCACCGAGATCAATTGAAATAGTTGTGTTTTACCTTAAAGAGAACACAACCCAATTGACATCTATAAAACAAGACATATTGTTATACAACCATTGTATGTCAGTGAGAGTGCAACCAAATGATCATCAGCTCCCTAAAAAATAAGATACATTAGAAGGTAACAAAAAATGATTGAATCAGGGTTCTGTGTATTCTACGTATTCGCAAGATTTAATTGTATTTCTCTCCCTACTCTTGAATTTTGCAGTGGTATTTCCCAACCCAAATGGTTCACCACGACATTTATTTTATTATTTAGTAAAGTGGCTGGGGAAGAAATTCACGCAATGGGCCATTTCCAGTATTTTTAACATAATTTTTGAGTCACACATTGGGCCATTTCTTTAAGATTCTTTGTAAAATAATATTATTTCAATGGGCTATTTTCAGCTACAATTTGCCTATGGCCCATGGCCCCTGCCTTTCCTAATCACTGAAATTATAGTAATAAAGGAGTTTTATCATATATATCAATAAAATAGATCTCCAAAATAAAAGATATATTGAGGTAACTCATTGGAGAACAAGGGTATATCTTACAGCAACCAAATACCCGACTCCTCCCCTTCCCCCAATAAAATAGAAGAAAAAACAATACACATGGAGGTAAATAAAAGGCAATGTGAAATATATTCCAAAGAGAGAGAGAGAGCAACCCAATGGACTCCCCCCCCCCCCCCCCAACAAAAAAAAAAATGGAGATGTGGGGTATTTGTCAATTGACAAAATCAAAACACATTGAAGTATATCATCTAGATGTCGATGAGGCAGCAACCTAGTGACACAAAAACTTGAAGAACTCTTAGATGTCATCGAACAGTTGTCACAATATACAGGTGTCAGTCTTTACATCTCCTGTAGTGTATAAAACATTATGAATACATTTAACAGATATTATCTGTGATCAGCTGCATGTCTATACTAAATTCTGAAAATAAATAAAAACTCATTAAGATAAAATAAAAATAAAAATAAATTTATTGGTTGGTTCTGACTTGAGACGGGCACATGGCTATGGAGCAATGTTAAAATGTTTTTTGTTCTTGATCAGTAGAATAACAAGATTCACAAATAACATCCAATAAAAATCAAAACAGGAAATGCACTTGTTATATTAACAACATGAACAACTTGAAGTACAACAAATACACATCTACTGGACAAAAATCAGGATTTGCTCTACCAACGATATTGCAAAAAACGTCCACAAGAACTTCGCGGTCACCTTAAACATCGAGGCTACAAAAGAAAAGAAATTGATAAAGGTTTTTCTCGTGCTAACAACATCAGCCGAGATGAGCTTTGACAATATAAAGACAAAAAGGTCAACAAGAGGGTGCCTTTTGTGTTGACTTACCATCCTAAATTTGACAACTTATCTCACCTAATCCGCAAAAATTGGAAAGAGATCGAAAAACATTCTAAACTATCCAAGATCTTTCCCGAGCCACCTGTACTGGCTTTCCGTAGGCCCAAAAGCCTTAAAGACTTGCTGGTGAGAGCTGATTCATCCTCTCAAGCAGGCTCTTCATCTATGGGCTCTTGCAAGGGTTGCGGAAACAAACGATGTCTGACTTGCAAACAAATACTGTATACCCAGACTTTTAACAGTCACTCGACTGGCACAGAATACACCATATTTTGCAATGTTAATTGCAAGACTTCAAATGTTGTGTATCGCTTACAGTGTAAATGTGGTAAACAGTATGTTGGCGAGTCAGAACAGCCGTTTCACAAACGAATGAATGGAACATCTGTTTTGTGGTTTAGGTTTTTTTTTTTTTTTTTGTCAAATGAACAAGAAAATTCAAACTGAGAGAACTTACCCATCTAAATGTCATGATGATAAAACAGGCAGAACTAAGGATTGATAAATAGAACAAAATTTTAGAGGCATTTGGTGTAATATTCTCATAGCAATTCCGCAGGGAAAAAAGAAAAGGGAAACCCAAAAAACATAATCATTGGCAATTGTTCACAAAAAGTCTGAAAAAGAATATTACTTGGCCACAAAACATGGTATTTTGCTCGAACATGTTCAAGGTTGCTCATTCCTTTTTTTTCGGGATACCTTTAGATGGCTTTACTAAACACTTTATTTTTCTAAGGCGTGTCGAAAAATTTGATTCGATTTTATCTGTGAAGGAAAAGTTTTTTTTAAATGCATGTGGATATTGTGATAGAAACAGATGTGAAGCATATTATTTTGATATAAAAAAAAAATGGGGTTATCATTTGATATATTCAGTGTTAATTTCTTTTGTTAAACGCGAGCGTACATTTTAAATGAATTAATTGAATGCAAACTATGGTTTCTTTTTAGTCTGTTTAAGCATCTTGAAAAATCACACAGAAGGTATACGCATATCAATAAACTGAACTCAGTGCGAAGAACATTTAAAGTACACTTAGACATAGAGCTCAATCTAGTGAAACACTTTTTTATGCTGATCACTGTCTGTTATCAAACTGCACCGCAATCCTAAACAAAATATGCACGTTAATTCTAATAGAAGTAGAATCCAAAGGAAGTAAATAAACTGTTTACTGAAATAAATATTTTTTTATATAATATGTCTATGGGCCACAGATGCCCCTGCTTGTGAAAAAAACCCAAAAGTAAACTTCCACATATAGATGCAGGATTCACGTAATTTTGACTGTTTTGTGACCATATTAAGCATTTTGTATCAGTTTCAAAACATTTGGTTGAGGCAAACTAAAGTTAAAGAAACAGAAACAACAGATTTAGCATTTTTCCTATCTTAAGGCTACGTGTTAATATTTGTATCATTTGTACTCGTACCATTTTCTTATATCTAATAGCTCATGAACAGTAACACCACCCAATATCGAACTTGATAGAGCTGTGTTATTGGGTAATAAGCATTACGTATAAGGTTTATAACATTTGATTGAGTCAAACTTATTAAAAAGAACGAAAACGAAAAATTCAGCATTTTCTATGTTTTTAAAGGAACATGTTTTTCTATGTTGTGATGTTATGCTATTGTTTCAGAAAAAGGGAGAAGGTTTGGGCCCATTAAAACGTTTAATCCCGCTGCAAATGTTTGCACCTGTCCTAAGTCAGGAATCTGATGTACAGTAGTTGTCGTTTGTTTATGTAATATATACGTGTTTCTCGTTTCTCGTTTTGTTTATATAGATTAGACCGTTGGTTTTCCCGTTTGAATGGTTTTACACTAGTAATTTTGGGGCCCTTTATAGCTTGTTGTTCGGTGTGAGCCAAGGCTCCGTGTTGAAGGCCGTACTTTAACCTATAATGGTTCAATTTTTAAATTGTTATTTGGATGGAGAGTTGTCTCATTGGCACTCACACCACATCTTCCTATATTTATATGATAACTCATGAACGGTAAATGTGACGCTACCAAATTTCAAATTTTTTTTTTATGTGGAAATCAGCATTGTCCCAGGTGAGGGTGATGATGGCGACCCCGCTAACATGTTCAACCAGCCTTATTCAGTATGCATGTGCCTGTCGCAAGTCAGGAGCCTATACATTTGTCCGTTTCTTTTCTCGTTTGAATTTCGTTTTATCGTGTGTTTTTCTATGTTGTGATGTTATACTATTGTTTCATTCTGCTGCAAATGTTTGCACCTCTCCTAAGTCAGGAATCTGATGTACATTAGTTGTCGTTTGTTTATGTAATTTATACGTGTTTCTCGTTTTTATATAGATTAGACCGTTGGTTTTCCCGTTTGAATGGTTTTACACTAGTAATTTTGGGGCCCTTTATAGCTTGTTGTTCGGTGTGAGCCAAGGCTCCGTGTTGAAGGTTGTACATTGACCTATAATGGTTTACTTTTATAAATTGTTATTTGGATGGAGAGTTGTCTCATTGGCACTCATACCACATCTTCCTATATCTATTTGCTCATTGTTGAAGGCCGTATGGTGACATATAGTTGTAATTTCTGTGTCATCTGGTCTCTTGTGGAGAGTTCTTTTTAGGCACTCATGCCACATTAGGTGGAGGGTGGGGATCCCGCTAACATGTTTAATCTGCCTCATTCTGTTTGTAGGTGCCTGTCCCAAGTCTGGAGACTGTATACATGTACATAAATTGTCGTTTGTTTATGTGTTACATATTTGTTTTTGTTCATTTTTTGTACATACATTTGTCCGTTTCTTTTCTCGTTTGAATTGTTTTACATCGCTATTTCGGTGCCTTTTATAGCTGACTATGCGGTATGGACTTTGCTCATTGTTGAAGGCCGTAGGGTCATTTATAGCTGTTAATTACTGTGTCATCTAGTCTTTTTGTGGAGAGTTCTTATTGGCACTCATGCCACATCTTCTTTTTTTATTTTGTGTGTAAGTTTTGTAGTAAAGTTGAGAGAACGGAACCCTTTTTTTTTGACGTTCGGGACGAACGGACTAGAGTAACTCTTTATGCCCCTTTATATGTATGTATTGTTAAAATATTACATAAGACCATATGAACAAGTGTGTCTTTTCCAGAAAAGGCAGTGAATCCAGATGAATAAAAGAAATTAATGACCAGAACAACTGACCAGCAAGAAATTATTCTAATGAATATAAAAGGTATATTATCCTCTGTTCTTGAAGAATATATTAAACAGATAACAGTAATCAACAAAAAAACCTGGCAGCAAATCTGTCCATTCAACCACCTAGACCTGACTCTTTAGTAGAAAAACAAACCTGCAAACAGCAAGAAATAATCAGGAACAATTTAATCTGATTGAAATACAGCTAGTGTGTCCACAGTTTACTAACAAGGATCTGAAAATAATCAGTTCAACTTTCTGTGTCATACACCTTTGGGGATCCTCTAGTTTTGTGGTAATGATACACACCCTCAAATATTTGAAGTCTGAAACTACTTCGCCTGATGAAATTATTTACAGAACAGAAAGTAAAATGACGTGTTGTAAGATCCTTAAATGTAAGCAAAGCTTGGACATAGGATATTATTTTATTCAAATTGGGAATAATACATTGACCAGATAATCTGACTTGGTTGAAGCACACAATACTTACTAATTGGTTAATATAAAAAAGAAGATGTGGTATGATTGCCAATGAGACAACTAAGCCAGTTTTTCACTAGCACATACCTCCCTATTTATCTTCCCCAAATGTCTAAAAAATGAAACGCACATTCAAAAATTAAATATTGATGCAGAAAGTAGTTGATTAAACCTGTTTTTTGTCGAGCCTGCGACTTCTGTCACAGAAAGCTCGACATAGGGATAGTGATCCGGCGGCGGCGGTGGCGGTGTTAGTTCACTTCTTAAAAGCTTTATATTTTAGAAGGTGGAAGACCTGAATGCTTCATACTTTGTATATAGATGCATTATGTTACAAAGTTTTTGTCTGTCACATGTCCATTGTCCTTGACCTCATTTTCATGGTTCAGTGACTTCTTGAAAAAAAATTAAGATTTTTTGTAATGTTAATTTCTTTCTTATTATGAGTAATATAATAACTATATTTGGTATGTGCGTACCTTGCAAGATCCTCATGCCCATCAGACAGTTTTCACTTGACCTTGACCTCATTTCATGAATCAGTGAATAAGGTGAAGTTGTGGAGGTCAAGTCCATATATTTGGTGTATGGAAGGATTGTAAGGTGTACATGTTCAACTGGCAGGTGTCATCTGACCTTGAGCTCATTTTCATGGTTCAATGGTTATAGTTAAGTTTTTTTTGTTTTGGTCTGTTTTTCTTATACTGTACGCAATAGGTCTTCTATATTTGGTGTATGGAATGATTGCCTTGGTGTACATGTTCAACTGGCAGGTGTCATCTGACCTTGACCTCATTTTCATGGTTCATTGGTCAAAGTTAAGTTTTTTAGTTTTGGTCTTTTTTTCTGAAACTATATGCAATAGGTCAACCATATTTGGTGTATGGAAATATTTTATGATGTACATGTCAGTCTCGCGGGTTTTATTTGACCTTCACCTCATTTTCACGGTTCATTGCTCAGTGTCAAGTTTTTGTGTTTTGGTCTGTTTTTTTCTTAAACTATAAGCAATAGGTCAACTATATTTGTTGTATGGAAGGATTGTAAGCTGTACATGTCTGCCTAGCTTGGTTCATCTGACCTTGATTTCATTTTCATGGTTCATTGGTCAATGTTTAGTTTTCTTGGTTTCTAAGTCTGTTTCTTAGACATGTTAGAAACTATAAGCAATAGGTCAACTGTATTTAGTGTAATGAATGCTTGTAAGGGGAACATGTATTTCTCATTTGGTTTAAATGACCTTGACCTAATTTTTTTGGATCATGTAAAGTTCACATATGTATGTGATAGTTGTAAAAGGCGAGACATTTCATCGTGCGCACTCTTGTATAGCTAACTAAAAGGTTTTGTATAATTTGAGCATAACATTTAAATTGATATGATGTAAATAGAATCAGTATCAGATAGTATGCTAGTACAATTATCATTAAATGGCTAATATCAATATAGCCAGTAACAAATGGCTCATATAGATACAATCAGTAATTTGTGGCTTATGTTAAATCAATCAGTAACATGATACGGCTCGTGTTCATGTTAATACAATCAGTAACAGATGGCTCATGTTATAATAATCAGTATCAGATGGTTCATGTTAATACAATCAGTATCAGATGGCTTATGTTATTGCAATCAGTATCAGATGGTTCATGTTAATACAATCAGTATCAGATGGCTCATGTTATCACAATCAGTATCAGATGGCTCATGTTATCGCAATCAGTATCAGATGGTTCATGTTAATACAATCAGTATCAGATGGCTCATGTTATCGCAATCAGTATCAGATGGTTCATGTTAATACAATCAGTGTCAGATGGCTCATGTTATCACAATCAGTATCAGATGGCTCATGTTATCACATTCAGTATCAGATGGTTCATGTTAATACAATCAGTGTCAGATGGCTCATGTTATTGCAATCAGTATCAGATGGTTCATGTTAATACAATCAGTATCAGATGGCTCATGTTATTGCAATCAGTATCAAATGGTTCATGTTATTGCAATCAGTATCAGATGGTTCATGTTAATACAATCAGTATCAGCTGGCTCATGTTATTGCAATCAGTATCAGATGGTTCATGTTAATACAATCAGTATCAGATGGCTCATGTTATAATAGTCAGAGGTAAAAATGTTGAGATTATTCACAATCGTTTCTGTCGATATATTTTAAAAGTTGGCAAATCTGTCCCAAATTGTTTTTTATATGGAGAATTGGGCCATTTTCCTATGTACATTATGAGAAAATTTAGAATTTTGAAATATTGGTTGAATATCTTATCTAACAAAACACCTATTGTTTATGATGTTTATAAATTGTTACTTGATGATGCCAATAATGGCAAAAAAAAAACTGGGCTTCTAATGTACGTGACTTACTATTTGAAAGGTCTCAATTATATATGGTATCAACAATCTGAAATACATACTACTGAATTTTTTTATGTAATTAAAAATAGAATTATAGATCAGTATATACAAAGCTGGTTATCATATGTAGAAAAGAGCGAAAAACTTAGTATTTATAAGGATATAAAGTTAGAATTTAGGTTTGAGGATTATTTAGATTTTTGTTATAATTCACACTTTTAAACTAAATTGCGAAGTGGTACATTTAAACTGAATATTGAAACAGGAAGATATACTGGCATGGCTAGAGAATTACGTTTATGTAAATGTTGTAATATGCAGTGTGTTGAAAACGAATACCACTTTTTACTAGTATGCCCTGCCTATAGATCAATTAGGCCTATATATTTGCCAAAATTCTATTGTTCTTGGCCAAACCTTACTAAATTACAGTATCTATTTAAATCAAAGTCTGTTTTACATATTAAAAAATTGTGTAACTACATAAATTCTGCGTGGTCAATCAGATCACATATTGTTACTTAATGTCATTTGCTTTCTTGTAATGATTTATATGTATTGTTCTCTGCTGTTTATCATTTGTCATGTTGTAAATATGTTTTTCGTTGCTATAGCATATATATGCTTTTTGCAATAAAGTATTCAATACAATACAATAGTCAGTATCAAATGGCTCATGGTATTGCAATCAGTATCAGATGGTTCATGTTAATACAATCAGTATCAGATGGCTCATGTTATTGCAATCTGTATCAGATGATTCATGTTAATACAATCAGTATCAGATGGATCATGTTATTGCAATCAGTATCAAATGGTTCATGTTATTGCAATCAGTATCAGATGGTTCATGTTAATACAATCAGTATCAGATGGCTCATGTTATTGCAATCAGTATCAGATGGTTCATGTTAATACAATCAGTATCAGATGGATCATGTTATTGCAATCAGTATCAGATGGTTCATGTTAATACAATCAGTATCAGATGGTTCATGTTATTGCAATCAGTATCAGATGTCTCATGTTAATACAATCAGTGTCAGATGTCTCATGTTAATACAATCATATCATATGGCTCATGTAAATATAATCAGTGTCAGATATCTGATGTAAATATAAATAGTATCAGATGTCAGATATAAAATATAATCAGTATCAGATATCAGATATCAGATGTAAAATATAAATACTACCAGATATCTGATATCTGATATAAATAGTATCAGATGTCAGATGTAAATATAAATAGTATCAGATAGCTGATATAAAATATAAATAGTATCAGATGTCAGATGTAAAATATAAATACTATCAGATATCTGATATAAATTTGAAAAGGATTAGATATCTGATATAAGATATAATCAGTATCAGATATCTGATGTAAATATAATTACTATCAGATATCTGATATAAAATATAATCAGTATCAGATATCTAGATATCTGATGTTAAATATAAATAGTATCAGATATCTGATGTAAATGTAAATAGTATCAGATGTCAGATGTAGAACGTCATCTGTCTGTTGTAATTGTAATCAGTGCCAGTAATATAAAGATGTATTCAGTTTTGATTGTGGGATGCAAATATAATTTTTGTTTAATTACTGCATAGAATTGCTTGAGAATGCTATTGATAAGTTTCCTTAATGCATTTGAGCATATAATCAAATTTCATTTTTTATTCAAGGAAATGAAGAAAAGATAGAACAAAGAGTATCAAAAATAGAAATTGAGCAGACAGTAGTTATCCCACGGAATATAAGAGGTATGGTATTAGTTCATGTATTTTTGACATTCTGTTATATGACAAGATGACAGCACCACTGCAATACTTGGACATGCTTTGTAGGTTTGAATATAGATATAGGAAGATGTGGTGTGAGTGCCAATGAGACAACTCTCCATCCAAATAACAATTTAAAAATTAAACCATTATAGGTTAAAGTACGGCCGTCAACACGGAGCCTTGGCTCACACCGAACAACAAGCTATAAAGGGCCCCAAAATTACTAGTGTAAAACCATTCAAACGGGAAAACCAACGGTCTAATGTTTAGTCCTAGACTTTCATCTCGAAAATAAGTTGTCTCGTTGAAAGCAGCTGTTAATAGCATTGTTTGAAACCATTATTGCCAAATGTTAAATCAGTATAAAATTACAGGAACAACTACAAGTGTTTAGTGATTAGCACATTGTTTTCAGCACATTGTTATTTATTGAGATGAAGAAATGGTATTTGGCATGAAGGTGTATCACAATATAAGATTATGTGGGGTGGTATATAGACAACATACTAAGTATGCTGTACAGTTTATAAACTTTGTGGACATGTAAACTTTTAAGTTCAAGACATTGTAATATATTTACCTACATATATGATATTAAGCATGTTTGATAATCAGCTTTAGACAAAGGTTGTGACTTACTTGACCATCAGATTACCTTTGACCTTATAGTCAAACTAATGTTTTTCTCGTATGCAGGCACATGTGTACTCGACCAAATTTATTATTTTTCCTGTTAGGTCTCCATACAAAGTGTAAGACATTTATATTCTCCAAACAAAGTTTAAAAAAAAGTCTACTGAAGTACACTCAAATTCTGCATGACCAAGCGTACACATTTACATTCAGGTCTCTGTAGGACAATAATGTTGTAACTCTGCGTGTATATACATGTAAATGATAAAAGGTTTGTGTTCCTAAAAGATGATCATGTTTTATGGTTCAATGACTTCAGTTATGGTTTATGTTCAAGTTCATGTTGGTTAAGTTTTTAAATTTGAGTTTTATATCTCTAACTCAGTTCTCATTATCTGGTGGTTTTTTAAGTTTCTGTGAGCTGATATTTTATCATGCAAATATTGACATTAGGTTGTGTGCTAAAGTAAGTTTGATAAATTACTGTTTGAGTTAAATTTTGTATTTTGATACTTGGATGTTTTACCTATACCTTTCAGACTTAACATTTAAAAAAACCCAAAAGAAATCAACTGATAAATTGAGAAAAAAAAACATGGTCAAAAGAAAAAAGGCAAAAAGACAAACAAATAACTACACAGAAAGCTAAGGATTGATGAGCACCATCTCCACCAGAAACCTCGGTGCTTTTAAAAGGTTAAGCAGTTTCTCATCAGTAGTTGTTGCTCTTGTCAATAAGAAAAAAAAAAGATAATTGAAATGATAAAAGTATTAAGAAGTTTAAGGAAAAGAGGAATCAATTATTTTTTAAAATATTTGAAACATATCTATGCCCATAACATATTCTGTCAAAATCAATTACTAAGACATGACAGTTTGTGTAAATACTCTACGCACATATTTTGATTTTGTTTAGTTTTAAATTTTTTATGATATATATTTTCAAATCATATTGTAATTTATACTTCCACTATGACCTAATTCCACTATTATCTATTCGCCCGTTTACGGGACGTATTATGGTATACCGTTGACCGTCTGTCCGTCCGTCCGTCGTCAACATGTCGGACATTAACTCAAAAAAGCTTTAACCAATATGCATTAAACTTTGGTTAATTGTTTATATCTATTGATGTCAGCTCCCTTTCGTTTTTTATAAATTTCAGATTTACCGTTTCCGAGTTTTGGGTTTTATTTATTAAAAAGGGGGGGGGGGGGGGGGGGGGGGGGGGGGGGGGGGTTGTCCAGTTTTCCGACAATAACTCAAGAATGCTTTCACCAACGTGCAAGGAATTTTGGTGAATTGTTATACGACCGCAAAAATTGGTCGTAAATTGGTATGACGTTGGCGTCGTCGTCTACGTCCGAAGACATTTGGTTTTTGCACTATAACTTTAGTATAAGTAAATAGAAATCTATGAAATGTAAACATAAGGTTTATGACCATAAAAGGAAGGTTGGGATTGATTTTGGCAGTTTTGGTCCCAACAGTTAAGGAATAAGGGGCCAAAAAGGGCCCAAATAAGCATTTTTCTTGGTTTTCGCACAATAACTTTAGTATAAGTAAACAAAAATCTATGAAATTTTAATATAAGGTTTATGACCACAAAAGGAAGTTTGGGATCGATTTGGGGAGTTTTGGTCCCAACAGTTTTGGAATTAGAGGCAAAATGGTCCAAAATTAAACTTTGTTTGATTTCATAAAAAAAATAATTATTGGAGTTCATTGATATGCTAAATCTAACCGTGTATGTAGATTCTTAATTTTTGGTCCTGTTTCAAATTGGTCTACATTAAGGTCCAAAGGGTCCAAAATTAAACTTAGTTTGATTTTAACAAAAAATGAATTCTTGGGGTTCTTTGATATGCTGAATCTAAACATGTACTTAGATTTTTGATTATGAGCCCAGTTTTCAAGTTGGTCCAAATCGGGGTCTAAAATTAAACTTTGTTTGATTTCAACAAAAATTGAATATATGGGGTTCTTCAATATGCTGAATCTAACCATGTATTTAGATTTTTAATATTTGGGCCCGGTTATCAAATTGGTTCACATTGAGGTCTAAAGGGTCTAAAATTGAACATTATTTGATTTCATCGAAAATTGAATTCTTGGAGTTCTATGATTTGCTGAATCTAACCATGTATTTAGATTTTGGATATTGGACCATAATAGGTAAATGTCCAATTTAAATTTTTTAAGTTGTTAAGTTTTAGTTCTTAGACCACATTCATTCTGTGTCAGAAACCTATGTTGTGTCAACTATTTAATCACAATCCAAATTCAGAGCTGTATCAAGCTTAAATGTTGTGTCCATACTTGCCCCAACTGTTCAGGGTTCGACCTTTGCGGTCGTATAAAGCTGCGCCCTGCGGAGCATCTGGTTTATAGCTATTGACATGAGCTCCCTTTCGATTTTTATAAATTTTAAATTTTACGTTTCCAAGTTTCAGGGTTTTTTATTCATAAAAAAAGGGGAATTTCAAGTTTTCGGACAATAACTAAAAAATGCTTTTATAGCTATTGATGTAATCTCCCTTTTGATTTTCATAAATTTCAGATATGAGATTGAGAAGAAATTGAACTTTATTTGTTTATAGTCTGACAACAGATTCACTAAGTATTGCACAACAGCAAGAAATATTTAATTTCAAGTTCTTTGACTACATTTATTCAGAAACCTATATTTAATTACAATCCATTTCAGACCTGTATCAAGCTTGAATATTGTGTCCGTTTTTGCCCAACTTTTCAGGGTTGGACCTCTGCGGGCGTATCAAGCTGCGCCAAGCGAAGCAGTTTATTTGAATTATATGTAATTAAGTATAATTTATTCAAAAAGTTATATTGAAAGTATAATAAAGTGGCTAAACTTGCATATTATTTTCAGACCAGATAAAAAAAAAGATACAGGACTGGGAAGAGAAAGATAAGATGTGTGTGCCTACAAGAGCCAGTGATTGTCATGAAAAGTGTAGGGGACAAAAAATGTGTGACTTTAACTGCCCTATCAGGAGTAGGAAAATCTTTTATTAGTAGACATACAGCGCTTGCTTTACAGAAAGAAGGGTACGATATAATACCAGTGGAATTACCAACGGAGATAAAAACTTATTATCAGCCTAGCAAGAAGACAGTCTTCATAGTAGATGATATTTGTGGAAATTTCACAGTGAATCAACAACAGATTGAGCTCTGGGAACAACTGCTTCCTACGATTAATACCATTATAGCAGACAAATATTGTGAGATTATTGTATCGTGAAGATTACAAGTCTATAAAGATGAAAAGTTTAAGACACTATCACCTTATAAATCCTGTGAATGTAACTTGATATCAGAGACGTTAGGTCTTACGTCTGTTGAGAAAACTAACATTGCAAAAACCTATATTGATACAAGCATGGAAGATATTGAGGATTTATCTTGTAACTATGAATGTTTTCCACTCCTATGTTCTTTATATCATGAAAATCAAAATGTCAATATCAAATTGTTTTTTGAAAATCCTTTTGATGTCTATAAAAGTGAGCTAGACAGGTTAAGTGAGCATGATAATGAAGGGAAATATAAAATATGTAGTCTTGCTTTATGTGTCCTTTTTAATAATCAGCTAAATGAAAAATGGATCCAGGGTAAAATGACAGAAGAACAAGGACATTATCATAAAAGACACATGTGAGGCTTGTGAAATCACCAGTATACCAAAGGCAAAACTAAAGAAAGCACTTGACACCCTAGATGATACATTTACATGTAAACAGAATGGTATTTATAAATCTGTACATGATAAACTGTTTGACTTCCTTGCTCATTACTTTGGTCAGAACATGATAGAATGTTTAATAGACCATGGTGATAGTGATTTAGTACATGCACGTTTTATCTGGCAGATGTCACCAGATGACAAGAATAGTAACATAGACTTCATTATAGAAATACTAGATGATTATTTAGAATCATATTTACAAAGGTTTATAAAGGACTGGTCAGTAGGAGAGGTGTCAGCTGTATTCAGTAACAATAATATAAAAGTATCATCATTCAGACAAAAGTTATTACAGTAAATTACAGGACAGACTTGACAGTGACACAGAATGTTTATTGTCTTTACAGGACAGACTTCACATTGACACAGCATGTTTATTGTCTTTACACGACAGACTTGACACAGAATATTTATTGTCTTTACAGGACAGATGTGACAATGACACAGAATGTTAATTGTCTTAACAGGACAGACTTGACAGTGACACATAATGTTTATTGTCTTTACAGGACATATGTGACAATGACACAGAATGTTTATTGTCTTTACAGGACAGACTTGACAGTGACACATAATGTTTATTGTCTTTACAGGACAGACTTGACAGTGACACATAATGTTTATTGTCTTTACATGACAGACTTGACAGTGACACAGAATGTTTATTGTCTTTACAGGACAGACTTGACAATGACACAGAATGTTTATTGTCTTTACAGGACAGACTTGACACAGAATGTTTATTGTCTTTACAGGACAGACTTGACAGTGACAGAGAATGTTAATTGTCTTTACAGGACAGACTTGACAGTGACACAGAATGTTTATTGTCTTTACAGGACAGACTTGACAGTGACACAGAATTGTTATTGTCTTTACAGGACAGACTTGACAATAACACATAATGTTTATTGTCTTTACAGGACAGACTTGACAATGACACATAATGTTTATTGTCTGTACTGGACAGATGTGACAATGACACAGAATGTTTATTGTCTTAACTGGACAGATGTGACAATGACACAGAATGTTTCTTGTCTTAACTGGACAGATGTGACAATGACACATAATGTTTATTGTCTTAACTGGACAGATGTGACAATGACACAGAATGTTTATTGTCTTTACAGGACAGACTTGACAATGACACAGAATGTTTATTGTCTTTACAGGACAGACTTGACAGTGACACATAATGTTTATTGTCTTTACAGAACAGACTTGACAATGACTCAGAATGTTTATTGTCTTAACTGGACAGATGTGACAATGACACAGAATGTTTATTGTCTTAACTGGACAGATGTGACAGTGACACATAATGTTTATTGTCTTTACAGAACAGACTTGACATTGACACAGAATGTTTATTGTCTTTACAGAACAGACTTGACAGTGACACATATTGTTTACTGTCTTTACAGGACAGACTTGACAGTGACACATAATGTTTATTGTCTTTACAGGACAGACTTGACAGTGACACAGAATTGTTATTGTCTTTACAGGACAGACTTGACAATAACACATAATGTTTATTGTCTTTACAGGACAGACTTGACAATGACACATAATGTTTATTGTCTGTACTGGACAGATGTGACAATGACACAGAATGTTTATTGTCTTAACTGGACAGATGTGACAATGACACAGAATGTTTCTTGTCTTAACTGGACAGATGTGACAATGACACAGAATGTTTATTGTCTTTACAGGACAGACTTGACAATGACACATAATGTTTATTGTCTTTACAGGACAGACTTGACAGTGACACATAATGTTTATTGTCGTTACAGAACAGACTTGACAATGACTCAGAATGTTTATTGTCTTAACTGGACAGATGTGACAATGACACAGAATGTTTATTGTCTTAACTGGACAGATGTGACAATGACACAGAATGTTTATTGTCTTAACTGGACAGATGTGACAGTGACACATAATGTTTATTGTCTTTACAGAACAGACTTGACAGTGACACATAATGTTTATTGTCTTTACAGGACAGACTTGACAGTGACACAGAATGGTTATTGTCTTTACAGGACAGACTTGACAATAACACAGCATGTTTATTGTCTTTACAGGACAGACTTGACAGTGACACAGAATGTTTATTGTCATTACAGGACAGACTTGACAGTGACACACAATGTTTATTTGTATTGAAACAAATTGTTATCATGTTACAAAATATTGTATCTCAGAAGTTATGAAAGGCCATGTGATATCTATCATCACTTTGGGTCTAATGTCTGTTTGTCTTTCCATCATTTGTTTTTCAGCTTTCGAAAGATGATTTAATTTGAATTTCAATTGATTTTGTAAGAATTACCTTCAGGTTATGCATACATTCAAATTTAAGTCTGTTGACAAACCATATGGCCATCATTTACAAGGTATTCAATAGAACAATTATTGTTTCGAATATATCACCTGTATATACATGTCTTTTTGATATTAACTGATATCTTTAAAAAATATATATTTTCATAAGACTAAATTAAATATTTCTTATTCTTTTTTTATTGTAACTTAGAGTCTTTGTATTAGCAAAATTGATTAATTTTTGTAACCATCTGGATATTAAACATGATTCACGTTCGGAATAAGGACCATGCACAAAGTGCACGAAACAATCAATAATTCATGTTTGAGATTCTTTGTATTTAAGAATTGAATGCTTCTTTTTGTAAATTTATTGGGGTGTAAAAGCGTTGACCGAAGTACATTTTGTATGAAGCGCGGAAGCGCTTTATTCTAAAAATGTACGCACGGTCAACGCTTTTACAACCCTATAAAGTTACAAAAAGAAGCATTCAATTCTTATAATTACATTTTTTTTAGCTAGGATCATGAAAACACGATTTGTATCCAGTTTTTTTTTATTCACCTGTGCACTTTATTGTGGGACCTCTTGTCATCATGCATGATAAATGTTATTGTCTCATGCAATTGTTTACGGAATAACATGTGATGTTCTGTTAGCCAATCAGAATAACGTATTATAATGAAACGTACATCTAATGTAATTATTTCCCATTAAAGTTATAAAAAGGGACTGACCCAATTGTATGACCACCCTGCTTTGTTTAAGTATGATCAATCATCATTCTTTATAACATTGAAGTTAAAAGCGTCTATAGAAAAATGGATTTTCAGCATGACAGCTCAGACTGTACTAGAGAATCCCCCTGTAAGAAGTTAATGTTCAACATTCCAGATTTTACTGTTTTTACATATAAGCGATACAGACTGCAGTTTTCAGCTAAATTCTATTTAAATTCATAACAAAACCAATCTATAAATAATGTGTTGAATGATTTCATGTAATTAATCATTTATGTATTTTATAATTTTTAGTTACAGCTTATACTGATCTTCATAACTATTTATTGTTTGAATTGTATATAGTTTACATTGTAATATAAATATACATTTTGTTGATATGATATGCATCAGAAAAGATAATCATAATAAAATTATTTATCAGTATTTTATGGGTTCTTTTTAAATTACTTATGTTAATTTTTTAAAAAGACCATGTGGGATGATGTGTTCTTTGGTTGAATTGGTTTGAATAATATTCCATGGAAATATGATACATTCGGAAAATACATTCATCTTTTTGGCTTTGCAGTTTTAAATCAAAGTACAATATGACAAATTTTGCAAAATGTGCAATGTGTATGGGTTCTGCTCATTGTTGAAGGCCATATGGTGACCTATAGTTGATAATTTCTGTGTCATTTGGTATCTTGTGAAGAGTTGTCTCATTGGCAGTCATACCACATCTTCTTTATATAATTAACAAGATATAGAAGTGCATGCAGCTTTTATCCATGTAGCCACAGATTAAACTTTCCTTAATTACACGTATATCACGATATATGTCTGGAAGTCAGCTTTCCAGTTTCCTTGACAAATTATTTCGATTCATAATTAATGACGGATCCAGAAAGTGTCATACGTGGGGCCCACTGACTGCCATAAGAGGTGACCAGCTCCAGTCATGCTTAAGTGATTTCCTATATAATCAACCAATTTTTTTCTCACAAAAGGGGGGCCCTGTCCCCCTGAATCCGCCTCTTATAATGAACATTTCACCATACTTGATTCGATAATGCCCCATTGGAAAAACTATACTGATTTTATGATTATTAGGTCAAGTGCCTATAAATATACTGAACGTTTGGGAAAGTTATGTTCAAATTGTTATCTTTTTGAGTCGTTAGTAGTATTTTTACAAATGTTTGTGGATACAATGCCTGTGTTTTTATGTAACTTATATAGAATAAAAAAAGGAGATGTGATATGATTGTCAAAGAAAACACCACTCCAGAGAGACCAAAAAGTGAATGAATGTACATGTAAGCAGCTATATGTCATCATAATGGATTGCTTTCAACAGTGAGAAGAAATCATATACCTATAATAAGCTGTAAAAGGTCATAACATGACAAATAAATACCTATAGTAAGCCGTGAAAGGCCATGACATGTCAATCACATAACTAAAGTAAGCTGTAAAAGGCCCTGACATGCCAAACATATAACTAAAGAAAGCTGCAAAAGTCCCTGGCATGTCAAACATATAACTAAAGAAATATATAAAAGGCCCTGACATGTCAAACACATAACTAAAGTAAGCTGTAAAAGGCCATGACATGACAAATCCATGCCTTAAAGTAAGCTGTAAAAGGTCATGACATGACAAGTCAATATCTATAGTAAGCTGTGAAAGACCATGACATGACAAACCCATATCTATAGTAAGCTGTAAAAGGACATATCAAACACTTAACTAAAATAAGCTGTAAATTGCCATGACATGAAAAATCCATGCCTGAAAGTAAGCTGGAAAAGACCATGACATGATAAGCTCATACCTATTGTAAGCTACATTGTATAAATCACCTTGACATTTCAAACACATACCTGTAGCAAACTATAAAAGACCATGACATGACCACCACATACCTAGAGTAAAATGTACAAGACCCTGACCTGACAGCCACATACCTATAGTAAGCTGTAAGATACCCTGACCTGACAACCACACCTATAGTAAGCTGTAGAAGACCATGACATGACAACTACATGCCTATAGAAAGCTGTGAAAGACCATGACATGTCAAATTCAT
Source organism: Mytilus edulis (assembly GCA_019925275.1). Lineage (NCBI taxonomy): Eukaryota > Metazoa > Mollusca > Bivalvia > Mytilida > Mytilidae > Mytilus > Mytilus edulis. Next base: position 2,162,996 of record CM034358.1, on the reverse strand, counting down.
AATATAGTAAGCTTCAAAAGGCCTTAACTTGACAAACCTTAACTCCAGTAGACTGTAAAGACTCCTTGATATGACAAAATGATATGGTCAGCAAGAACACCAACCGCCTGATTTATATAACAAGTCTAAAGTTATAGTTAGCTGTAAAAGACCATGACATGACACACCCATACTTATAGTAAGCTGTAAAAGACCATGACATGAAAACAACATACCAGTAGTAAACTGTAAAAAATCATGACATGTCAAATCCATAATAACGTAAGCTGTAAAAGGCACTGACATGACAAACCCATACCTATAGTAAGCTGTAAAAGGATTTGACATGACAAAATGAGTAACATTTTAAGCATGAAAAACAACGGCCTGATTTTTAAACAAGTCCAACGTTATGAGTCCCAGCAACAAACAAACAATCACACAAATGTTATATATTCACAAACAAAAGTTTGAAAATTTCCCCAGGAAACGAAAAAAAATCACTATTGGTTTCTGGTACATTAGGCAAAGGTTAAGATTCAGTAGCTACAAATACAAATTTGGAAACGGTTTTGGTTTAGGATAATATCATTTGAGTGATAAACAACCTATCTGTGGTTAGTTATGTTAATTAGAGAGATTAAAATCTTAAGTGAGTAAGGGTCAAAGGTTAATTTCACAGTGGTTAACAATAGACTGAAATAATTGATGCCTCGGTATAACTTTCCTAAATAAATTGTTCTTAAATTAAGACGAGTTTTCTCAGCAAATATCAAATCACGTATCCGTGGCAATGTCAGTAGAAGGCATACATTTTATACAACAACATTTGTTAAGGCCTCATGCCATGTAACTTTCAGATGAAGAACAACAGTACAATCTAAATTTAATTGATTTTGGTAGTATCAATTGGACTTAGTGGTCGTTTTGTCATAGGAATCGCTTTTGGTAGTCTTTCGGTAGCGAGTGATTTTGACGCCCAAGCTGGATTAAAAACTTGGAAATTGGTGTTTGTTTTTATATCCACTTAGCATGCAGCATTTTGAAAAGCTTGTATTGAGAATAATGTGCTCATGTAAGATGACCAAGCACTGACTTCTAGAATGATGGGTCCTTCTTGTCGAGCCTGCAACAGCTATCCTAATTTCTGTCGTAGGCATCGTCAGTTAGTGGTTAAATATGGAAATAAGAAGATGTAGGAGTTTCAATGACACAGTTATACTTCAGAGACAAATGACGGTAGGCAACTTTACATGCTATAGGTCACCGAAAGACTTCAACAATGAGAAAAAAATATATACCGTATTGTATATTATAACAGGACCCGACATGACAAAATGTAACAATTCCAACGAGAAAAAATCAATGACATGATTTATATTCTAAACAATGAACCACAACAGTTGATAAACAGTATTCAACAACCACTGAATCACAGGTTCTGGACATTCACATACAGGATGTGGAGAGTATATACATGTTGGGGAGCTGTCAACCATGTTCATATATTGGGATAGTGGTGTAACAGCACAACATACGAAATAAAGAGCTTCGCAATGAGCGCATGATACGCCGGTAACACTTTTAGCTCATCTTGATGTCTTAGTGAATTTATCTGATCAACAAGAAATACTGTAAGCATTGCTCAAATAGATCAATCTCTCAGAAAAAAAACCCAGAAAAAAAGAAACTCCATTATGTCATATCAGAAATTAATTATTAAAAAAAAAGCAAAAGGCAACTTTTTTCGATAGATAAATAGTCCCCAAACTTTCATGAACAACGCTCAAAGTGTTTTGAATTATGGTTATTGTAAAAAAACAGAAAAACTATTTTTATGAATTAAGTCCCCAACTCCAAAAATTATAATCAGACTTTTGTTTAAATTGAAAGTAACTTATTATACAAAAATAGATATAAACACTTCCCCAATAGATTCATGAAAAATTGGTCAAAGTTATTGTCAAAAAACTAAAAACCTTCCCAGTTTTTATAAAAAAAAGTCCCTATACTCCAAAAGTTAAACTATGGTTTTTATTTAAATCGAAAGTCACTTATTATACGTCAAAAGATATAAACACTACCCCAATAGTTTCATGAAAAAATGGTGAAAATATTTTTGAGTTATTGTCCGAGGAGTTGACGTCGGAATGACAGACGAACGGACAACGGTATACAATAATACGTCCTGTCGTTTTGGCGTATGAAAACTGAATGAATCGACAATGAGGACCCCAAAAAAACATAAAAAAGACAAAAACGCAAAGAACCGATCTTAGATTACTCGTATTTACTGACAGCTAGTGTTTGTCTTCCTTTTATAAAACTTAGACGGATGCTGATTCATGATCAATAGACAGTACCCATTCAAATTGTTATCTATTTTTAATTGTTCGTATTTTTCATTAAGTTTGACTTTTTAGATGTATATGCCCGTGTATCACTAACGAGACATTATTTGTCGAAACGCTGATATGGTGCAATAGATGCATGGGATTTGTACCCCTAGTGTCGCCGTCCTCGTCGTCGTCCTCTTCCTCCTCCTCCTCCTCCTCATCTTCATTATCACAGGTCGATTGATTGGTTTGTTTTTCACGTGACTTTCAACACTATTGATATATTTCGTAGCGGTCAGTTTTTATTGGTGGGGGAAGCCTGAGTGTCCGGAAAGAATCACTGACCTTTGGTAGGAAAACTGGCAATACTAGTCAATTAAAATTGGACTCGAGCACACATACCACGTGCGGTATTCGAAGTCACAACCTCTGTGTTGATAGGCTAGTGATATAGTATAGTCCACTTTGCCATCGATGCCCCGTCAAAAGTCGAAGAAAGACAGATAATGTTAACACCATAACCTTTCTTACGGTTATATGTTTTTGGTGGACGACTTACCAATTGGTAATTGCGCCCTGGTAACTAAATTTGGAATTAGTCCATTATAGTAATATTTTACTTTAGAGATAATTCCATTTAATTAAAAATTAAAGAAAATAAATATAAATTCTAGGCGACCCTTTTTGTTTACAGGTGGTGCGCCTTAATAACCTGTACTAGTTTAAACTTATTTTATTAAATTTAAATAGAAATAAAACTTATAAAACAAATGAATGTTTTTTTTTAATCTTTTATAAGGGGTTAAGAAATTTGGTTTTTGAGACTTCGGGTTTTGCCCTATACTTTTACATCTATTTTTTAACTAGAAGAAAAATGCTGTATGTTTTATGTTTATGTTTTTGTTTTTTTTCTCCATCTGTGGTTGTTAGTGTTATTGTTATAAATAACGTATTGTGTCACTTAATTATGTTTGTTTTAATTAAGATGGTCAGTTGCTTTGTCGTATTTCTTGAATACTATAAGTAGACTATGTTTGATCAGTTGCCCCAGCCAGTGGTCCCGTGAGAATCGTGTATACGCACTATCTCACGGAAGATACAAACCATGATAGTGTAGGTTAATTGCAACCTGGAACAAGGCATCGTCGTGTGCTCTGACTGATGATCAGTCAGGCAGAGAACAAGCCCATGTCTAACCCCGAAATGCAATAACTGTTTCATGATATACCCCCCTGAAAATCCAAATTGTATAGATAGAGTAAAAAAAAATAAAAAAATAATTAAATAAATGAAACTATTACTTATTTTAAAACAATACGGGGCATTCTACTTCTAAATTATTTACAAGGGTTCCAGTTTGAATTGTACGGGCTTTTTTTGTCATTTCAGTACAATCGATGTACTTTACGCTGACTCCACTGTTTTCTAAGCTTCGTACATGTCAAACTGGATTTAGCTTTAACTTAATTTCATGCCCTGTATGTCACGACTACCATGTCTGGGGGCGACCACTGGTTGGCACCGCTAATCTACATACGTGTCTACAAGTAATGCATACGACTTTTTAAATATTTTGTTTGTTAGTTAAATTTTATATTTTTATATGTTAGTTGTAGCTTTAGCCTTTAAATTGAAATCTGAGTTGAGAAATTCGGTTTGTTGGTTTTTAAACTTAGATGCTAAGGGTACTATAGTAGTACTACCGATTTGCTTAAAATGTTTGCTATTTTATAAAGTCGTAACGGCACTTATATATTAATACATCTTTTACCCTTTCTGTGTTCCTTTATTTCACAATTGAACTATTTAATTGACCTTGTAGTGTTGTTGTTTTATACTTATGTAATCAAACAATAAAAATTTGGGTGTGTTTGGTTACTAAATCACGTCCATGTACGTGGGTGTGTATGTACTAGCATTATAGTGTTGTAACACGTGTTTGTGGTGTGGCATTGGTGTTATTGAAGAAGTTGGGTAAGTTTTGTGTTTACATGTTTTCTTTATAACCTGTTATTTCTTCATATTCTTATTTCTTATTCTAGTTTTTTGTTTTTTTGTTTTTTTTAAAATTTATTACGGATATTATCCTTTCAATGAAAATGTTTAAATATATATATATTTGTCTTTGCATTTCATAGCTTACTTGGACTGCCATTTATAGAAAATTATCTGAACTTATGTATCCCTACCTAGTTCTGTTGTTTTTCTTTTTTTGTTTCTTTCTTTCTTTTCAGAGTTGAATTGCAATTTACGCATTGTTTTATACAAATGTCATATGTTTATATGTCCCCTTTTGTGGCATGAATAAAATTAATAATGGGTAGGACTGATTGTGCTTTTTCACTAAGCAGACTTTGCATCGAAAAATTTGTAACTCCTTGTGCTATTAACTCTTGGAACATAACATTTCTGTTATCGCTATATGTAGTGCACTCTAGCAGAAAGTGGTTTGCTGTTTCTGGTGCTCTACCGCAATTTTCGCACATTTCAGAATTTTTAACTCCTATTTTGAATAGATGTTTATTTAGTTTAGCATATCCAGTTCTAAGTCTGTACATAATAGTTTCTTTGCGCCTTATCATTTTTGGTAAGGACACTTTAAATAATATTTTTTCCTTTATTTCATACAAGTGTCTACCCTTTTTGTTGGAATCCCAGCTAGTTTGCCACATAGTTTTAAGCATATTTGTACATAAAGTTTTAATATCTTCTTTATATAGTGGGGTATTTGCGTATATAATTTTATAATTCAAAGCATGTTTTGCTTGCATATCAGCTAACTCATTTCCCCAGATACCTACATGGCTAGGAATCCATTCGAGCACGACATTTATACCTGCTTTTAGTAGCGTTGTTATACTATAGTAAATATCATAAATAATTAAGTTATTGACCTTTGATAGAGGTCCCTGTATTGCCTGTAAAGCTGATAATGAATCAACGAATATTACAACATTTAATGGTAGGACATCTTGTATCCAATTGAGTGCAAGGAATATTGCCATAAGTTCACATGTAAATACTGATAAATTGTTATGCAGTCTATACCCTTTTTTTATTTTGAATTCTGGTATTACATAAGCACAGCTACTTTTTCCACTATCTGGTTCTTTGGATCCGTCAGTATATATTTTTATATAATTTTTATAATTAGTATCAATGAGGATATCGCCCTCGCTTTTGATAAGATGTGGGAGGTCCTTTTTTGTTATAATATTGTGTAACTGGGTGCTAACATTGGGTTTAAGTAAGTGCCACGGGGGCTGTGGGCATTCACTCTGTTTATATATAACTTTTGTATCAATATTAAATGTTTGTATAACATCTTGTGCTATGCAATAGAATGGTTTTTGCTTCGTTTTAATACGGTTTTGATAGTATTGATAGTCAAAATCGTTTTGTAAACTAATTTTAGCTGGATGGAGATCATCATAACTCATAATATTTAAATATGCTTTTGTAATTAAAGATTTTCTTCTGTCCTCGTAGGGAGGGTCACCCATTTCGGCCTGTAAACTTGCAAGTGAGGCCCCTTTGATGACACCTGTACAAGTACGCAATGCCTGCGTTTGTAAACTATCTAGGATCTTTTTTGTCGAGTATGATGCGGTATTATAAATTTGACATCCATAATCTATTTTGGATCTTATTACCGCTACATATATATTTCGTAGTGTGTGACTGTTAGCACCCCATTTGGTCCCAGATATTACCCTCATACAGTTCAACACTTTGGTGCATCTAGTATGTATGTACTGAATGTGTTTATTCCAAGTTAATTTGCAATCAAATATAATCCCTAAAAATTTAACTTCTTTAACTATTTGCAATATATTGTTTCCAAATTTAAATTTGATATAAGGAATATTCTTTTTTCTATTAAATATAATACACACTGTTTTATTGGTGGATAAATTGAATCCCCAAGTGTTACACCATTTATAATTATTATTTAAATCCTGTTGTATTTTTTTCTGTAAAAAAGAAATACATTTTCCCGATAACCAGATAGCTCCGTCATCTGCAAACTGTGACATTTCACAATTTTTAATGCAGTCAGTGAGGTCGTTTACCATAATATTAAAGAGAGTAGGGCTTATGCAGCTACATTGGGGCGTTCCATTTTGAAGTATATATATTTCTGAGAAAGTGTCATTAATTTTGACTTGTATAGTTCGATTTGTAAGATAATCACTAACATAAGCAAGCATGTTTCCTTTAATTCCTAGTTTGATCATTTTTTTCAACAACCCATGTTTCCAGAGCATATCAAATGCTTTCTGGAAGTCAATAAATATACCTATAGTGACTAACTTTTTCAAAAAGCTCTTTTGGATGTCATTGTCTAATCTAATACACTGTTCTAATGTGCTTCTGTTTTTTCTAAACCCACTCTTGGTGGGTGCATACAACTTATTTTTTTCTAAATACCATTTTAAGCGATTATTAACTATTTTCTCCATAATTTTATTGAAATTTGAAATTAAGGAGATTGGTCTATATGACAAAGGGTCGGAGTGGGGTTTACCAGGTTTCATATGTGGGATAATAATTGCATGTTTCCATGTTTTGGGTAGTTCCTGTAAAAACCATATTCTATTAAAAAAATAATAATATAATACTTAAGGATTTGTTCGACATGTGTTTAAACATGTTGTAACCAATTTTATCTTTTCCTGGTGCACTGTTATTTGTGTCATTAATCGCATCTTTTAGTTCATTTAGTGTGAACTCTTCGTTATAGCAGTCTGAGTTATCTTTATAGAATTGTACTAAATTAGTATCATTTTTTTCTATATCTGCTTTGTGTTTTTTAAATTCTTCGTTATAGTTATTTGTACTGCTTACAGTGCAAAATTTTTGAGCTAATAAATCTGCCTTTCCCTTTGTTGTTTCATATATTTTATTATTATCTATTAAGGTTTCTATTTCCTTTTTCTCAGTTACCTTTCCTAACATTATTTTTATATTGTACCAGACTTTTGATAATTTTGTATCAGTATTCATTGAGTCACAGTATGATTCCCAATATTGTTTCTGTGAATCATTTAGTATATTTCTGCACTTATTTTGTTTCTCTTTATAGTTTTTAAAATCCTGCCCATTACCTGTATGTTGAGCTTTATTTCTGGCTTTATTTCTATCTTTTACTGCTTTAGTGCAATTAGTATTCCACCAGGGTACAGATGGTTTGTTACTTTTGCTATTATTTTTTCTGACTGGAATGAACTCCCCAGCGATATTGGTTATTGTATCAGTTAGTAAAGTACATGTTTCTTGAGTGTTACAAGTCACCATGTCTTCACATAGTATTTGGTCACACTTGCTGGAGAATCCATTTCAGTCAGCTTTAGCGTAGTTCCACTTAAACACTGATTCATTTTTATAATCCGGTTTTTCATTAAGTGTTAATGAGACCACAAAATGGTCACTACCATAAGTTGAGCTATGATCTACTGCCCATGTGGCTTTGTGGCTAATATTTGGACTAACAAGTGATATATCTATACATGACGTTTCTAAATTTATTGGATTTAGTCTGGTACCACTTCCATCATTAAGAATGACTATATTGTTATTGACTATGAAATTATATAATTCTCTCCTTTAGTTTGGATACTGTTACTACCCCATAGAGTATGATGGGCATTAAAGTCTCCACACATAATTATATCATTTTTAACTTGTTTAAATATGTTTTCATATTCTGCTTCTTTAGTATTATTAGCACTGTCATATATATTTATTATAGTAGTTGTTTTGTTATCTATTTTAATATTAATACTACTATTTTCCAGTTTAGTTATTATATTAACTTTTGTGTATCTAATATGATCTCTACAGTAAATTGCTGTACCACCCCCTTTTGTGTTTCTAACTGAAAATGTAGCTAGATTATATCCTTTTATTTTAGTATGCTCTTCTTCATTATTATACCATGTCTCTTGTAGACATATAATATCAGGTATTTTGCTTGTTTTGCTCAATGACCATAGGTATTCTGGACCATGAGCATTGAAACCTTGACAGTTCCAATGAATTATATTTAATGTATTAGTCAACATTTGACTAAGCAGCATAATTAATTTTATTATAAGATACATTTTAGATTCTTTTTGTATAACTGTATATATAATACTCATACTTTTCTTAACTTACAAGTTCAATAGCTCAGTATAGCTGTGCAATAGTTCATCAGTCTTCAACTTTATACCCAATATTTTATCAAATAATCTGGTCATTAAATCACAACATTCTATTGGGGATTCTAGTGCTTGTAGCCTAGTAAATGCTAGTAGTATTAGCAGTGCAAAATCGTTTAGACCTTGTTGCTCTGTTATTTTATGGGTATGTATTTTTGAACCTTTGGATTTAGTTTCTATTGCAGCCTTGACTTGCCCTTTTCTTTTTAACTTCTACAATGGCCTCTTTAATTGTGATTTTATCACTGTAAGCCTTTTTTAATACCTTTTGTTTTTCTGTCCTAGTAGGACAGTCTTTGCTATTTGCTGCATGTGCACCTTTGCAGTTTATACATTGCACGGTTTGGGAGGGACACTCATTAATGTCATGTCCAAGACCACATTTTCTACAGATAACAGCATTTCTGCATTGTTGGTGCATATGACCATATTTTTGACATTTGTAACATTGTATTGGTCTTGGTATAAATGGTTTGACTTTATACCTTGTAAACCCTATATTTATGTTTTCTACTAATTGTGAAGTGTTGAAGAATATCTTCAAGGTTTTTGATGGTTTTCTTGTTTGCGACACAGAGTCATAGTAAGTTAATCTATTGACCTTAGTCACTTTGTAGTCTTTCAACACTCCCAAGACTTCTTCTTCTGTCAAGTCTATAGGAGTGTTGTATATGCAACCTATAGATGATTCCTGAGACTTGGGAACAGTACATTTTACTTGCCAGTCCCCAAGTCTCTGAGTAGCTAAAATACTTCTAAATTTCAGAGCTAATCTCTTTACCCTTTTTACGGTCGTAATAAACAACATTATCTATAAAGTCATCAACATCAAAACCTTGACTAAAAGCCATGTTTATCTTTTCTTATTATATTAAGAAAACAATAGATAAACTTTCAGAGTAGGTATATTTGTTATCAACTAATGTATTTACTAAACAATGGTGGGAACTTTTATATATGAAAAGTACTCACTATATGTGTGTACTTGAAAAAAAATCCTAATTAGTACAAATATTAGTTATTGGAACCAAATAAAGTATTAATTTCTATCTATTAGTATTACATATTAGATATTAAAGATATTAAAGATGAAAATAAACTATACTACGGAAGCGTATTAGCGCCACACATTTTATTTTTTTATTTTTCTTCCTATGTTTGCGTTATAACGCAAACCTTTGCGTTATAACGCAAACATTTGCGATATAACGCAAACCTTTGCGTTATAACGCAAACCTTTGCGTTATAACGCAAACATTTGCGATATAACGCAAACCTTTGCGTTTTAACGCAAACCTTTGCGTTATAACGCAAACATCTTTATTTCAATTATTCATTAAGTTTTGTATATATGTCCGTCTGTCATTCATTTCGGATGTGATTTACTAGTAGATAAAAAAAGAAACATACATACAAGGCCAAATCATTATAATAAATATGCATAGGAATAATGGAATAATTGAAGTGCAATTATACATAAATTAATACTGATTTGTGCATCAGAAAAGTATATAATTTAACAAGAAAATAGATATAGTATATAGTCATATTAAAATTGAAAGATCAAAATTAATGTCATACAATTGTGAAACCTCCAAGTCAAATAGACAAAATGATCTTTCTGCTTTAAAATGAATTATTAATAAGGAAACATTTTTTTTAAATCTCAGAATATGATCAAGATTCTTTGATAGAAAGTCATTGAATTTTCATTTCAATATAATGAAGTATTTTTAAGATGCTTGGGTAGCAATTTGAATAGAGAGAACATAATTTTATTAATGAAACATCTTCATTCTATACATTTATTGCCAAAGGGTAGCTTGTTTGAATGTAACCTACTTTACACAGTTCTCAAACGAGAGCTTACTTTGGAAGTATATTTATATTCGGTTATAGCTATATTAGCAGGGTTGATTTTTTTCTTAGGTATAACCTCAATTTACTCAATTGTCTTTGTAATATATATACTAGTAGTAACTTGGATATCGTTTTTGGGGACCTTTTAGTTTGTTGTTTAGTGTGAGCCAATGCTCCGTGTTGAAGACCGTAATTCGGCCTATGATGGTTTACTTTTACGAATAGTGACTTAGATGGAGAGTTTTCTTATTGGCACTCATACCACATCTTCTTATATCATTATGCTCATTATTAGTCATTGATATGATCTAATTATTCAAGTAGTTTACTTTGCAATTACTACAAAGGTGATCAATTTTATTATATCCAGCCTCCTCCATTAATAACTACTGTTTCCTTTGAATCTTAAATAAGAAATAAGATAAAACAAATGTTTGCGTTATATCGCAAAGGTTTGCGTTATAACGCAAAAGGTTTGCGTTATAACGCAAATGTTTGCGTTATAACGCAAAGGTTTGCGTTATAACGCAAAGGTTTGCGTTATAACGCAAAGGTTTGCGTTATATCGCAAAGGTTTGCGTTATAACGCAAATGTTTGCGTTATAACGCAAAGGTTTGCGTTATAACGCAAAGGTTTGCGTTATAACGCAAAGGTTTGCGTTATATCGCAAAGGTTTGCGTTATAACGCAAATGTTTGCGTTTAACGCAAAGGTTTGCGTTATAACGCAAAAGGTTTGCGTTATATCGCAAAGGTTTGCGTTATAACGCAAATGTTTGCGTTACAACGCAAAGGTTTGCGTTATATCGCAAAGGTTTGCGTTATAACGCAAATGTTTGCGTTATAACGCAAAGGTTTGCGTTATAACGCAAACATAGGAAGAAAAATAAAAAAAAAAATGTGTGGCGCTAATACGCTTCCGTACTATACTTATAACAATAACGTTGTTTGTGAACACTGGTCGGTGATTTCGGAGCTACGAAAAAACACGTCTATTCAACTGGAAATCTCACTACTAAAAAAAAGTTTCTTAATTGAAGTATTCTGTGATATAGATACAATGGATAAGCGTTGATTCTTGAAAAAGAACCAATGAGCCCGGAGGGCGAATGGTTTGTTTTTCATGAATCAACGCTTATCCATTGTATCTATAACGTAAACTATTGTTTTAATGCCTTTTAAAAATTAACGCCTATTCTTAATTATAATGTATTGTAAGTGAGTTATAATAACCATGTAATCGTGTCAAACGATCCAGTACAATAAATTAAATTGTTAAAAAAAAATATATATATTGTAACACAATACGTCTGCCCTTAAAGATCTTCATATAAGGCATCTGAATATTGTCTTTTTTTTTACAAAATAAGATATATTCAAACTTATTTCTATTTAAATCGAAAATGGAAATGGAGAATGTGTCATACGAAAAACACCCCCACAAAGAACATAGTGCATTTAATAAGTATGTTTCCGAAATGCCTAACAAAAAACAATTCTAGGCACATCACGATTTTCTAACATAGGAATTTGCGAATTAACAGTTGTAAAATTATGTAGTAAAACAAATGATATCAAATTGTTTTAATTTATAAAACAAAAATGGACAATTATAGTGTAATCATTTTAGTTTCAAACATGTGGAATAGCCAACAATTATCCGATAGCACACGACCAAACTCGTATAAAAAAATTTTTAATACACAAAATATCCACAATTGCATACAAAACAAGAACAAAAACTAGAAAAGTAGAGAATAGAGAAAACAAAGGGAATTTCGGGATTCGACCCTAAACAGAAAGGCCCGTACCTTAAACTCATTTAAACCATGAAACCTCGTGGCTACCAATTCATACTGTACGTTTACCTATTATGTTTATATAACGGTACAAGCCCTGTGTGTCTGTTTACCGATGTATATCAGATATTTATTTATTATTCATTTATATATATATAATAGACATTTAAATTGTAACTGATTGGTAGCCCAGAGGTTTCGTCGATATGTTGATGTCAGTAACTCGCAACAGAATTCATGGACGGGTTCGAATCCCAGTGAAGGCATATAGAAATTACTAAAATTAAAGGTAAGTTTTTAAAACACAATTCCATTAGTGAACAAAAATCAGTAAATTAGTCAATTCAAACTTAATGAAATTAGGCACACAAAGGGAACAAAAGAATATCATAAATTTAAGTGGTGTCGGTTATTGTATAGAAAGGTATATACTATGAAAATAAGAGCGCGGGGCTTTGCCCCAAGCTCTTATTTTCATAGTATATACCTTTCTATACAATATCCAATTTAGCACATATTTACAACTTGAGTAATCCTGTAATTAGTCTATTGATATGTTTTGGCTGACTAGCTGTAGCTCATTTACATAGTTTTGTAAATCTTCTCACTATTATCATTGTAAGATATTGACTCCAGAATGAAAAGATTGTAGTTGCTGGTGTAAGTATGTTTATGTATCATATAGTGTAGATATATTATAATAAAGCTGTGTTTTACTATACATAATAAATTTCAAAACATATAGATAGTTTGCAGTGGCAGATCCCAAAAGTGGGGGTGGAAAACGCTTATTTGGGAGGATGATCAATGCTTCGAATAAGAACATACAGTTGAACCCCTCCCTGTATTTTTGGTTTAAACCCTTTAAAAATGGATGGATCTGCCCCTGGTATGTACCCATAGGTAGTTTAGTGAATAGTTTACATGCATGAAATATCTGTCACTGGACATTAAGCAACCAATAATCAATTTATTCATGACGAAATATATCGAAGGTTTCATGGTTCACTCTATTTTTGTGTACAAAGTAGTTATATTGTACATTGAAGAAAATATAAATGATTACAATTTTAGATGACATTGTACTCTAATCAAATTATAATGAACTACTATGTATATTTGTTACTGTAACGTGTAACCGGGCGGGGACGTTTAGATGTTTTTATCCTCGGGTTCGTACCAGTTTCCTGGGATTTGAAAAGCAATTCAAAAGTTCTAAAGTCAATAAAAAGTTTACACTATCACTATCAAATATGAAACAAATACTGTACTACATAAAACGAATTTCAACACCTATCAACCTAACCCGAACTTATTTAATTAACACTGTTTAAAACCCTTTCTGTCCTATACTGTTTAAATCAACTGTTTGAAACTATAGTCTGGAACATAAATGTATAGAACTGGTTTGAAACATAAATGTATAGAACGGGTTCGAAACCTAAATGTATGAAACTGGTCTGACGGTTTGGAACTATTGTCTGAAACCTAAATGTTTGGAAATGGTCTGAAACCTAAATGTTTGTAACTGGTCTGAAACCTAAATGTATGAAACTGGTCAGACGGTTTTGAACTATTGTCTGAAACCTAAATGTTTGGAACCTGTCTGGAACTAAATGTTTGGAACTAGTCTAAAACCTTAATGTTTAAAACGGGACTATCAAACGGGCTGAACCGAAATGTATCAAACGGGCTGAAACCTGAATAAAACAAATGTATGGAAACTATTCAAACTGTTGTAACTTTCGACGTATGAAACTTTATTAAATAAACATGTCTATAACTGTCTAAACAACAGGGCAGCACTAAGGCATGGTATGTCAGCAAACACTCACTGCAATAGTGAGAGATGTGAGACGCAAAACCTTAGCACCAGCCCTGTTTGGACAATTTGTACCGAACCAACAGTCTCAGCCCTTTCTATATTCTTTCCGCAGGTTCCAAGCACTTCACTTTACTTATACTAAACCGTCTGCCTGCTATTTCACTACTTCCTTTCCAACCTATACGATGTTAACTGTCTGCTGTCTTCGGTACAAATGACGATTTGAACTGAATAGCTACCCACTATTTATACTTCGAACGCGGACCTCGAAGAGAGCACCCTAGCAACAACTGTACAGGAAAAGCGTCTGATAGCAACAAAGGATAAAGGGATGATTTTAGGTACAGTTTTCAACAATAAAAAGATGATATGGGAAACTAATAGAGATATCGGAAAATATATAACTGTAGAACTATTTTAACCTTCTTAAACTGCAAATTCGTAACATTACTCTTTATTTAATTGAAAGAAACTTTAACTGTCAAAAACTTTTTTTGATCCAAAGATTAAATAGTGGGATGTTTAAAAATTAATTTGAAAACTAATTACAAACTATTTAGTTTTATTTGGAACACGACATTTTTTCAAAATAGCCAGTAGCAATTTGTATTTCAATATCTTGATTACGATACAATGAAATCTTACCCTTGTGCTCATTCATGCGTAGTTACTTAGTACACGAAAAAGTATGTACTATGAAAGTTAGAAGACAAATTCAAGCAATTTGATTGGACGAAAAGTTGTAAGTATGTGCTAAACAGATTTAGAATGCGCTGATTCTAGAAAAAGAATCCACGGTAAATAAATAGGCTGACGTCACCACAATGGTTTTACTTTTGTTATGTCCTCATCAGGCCTCAACTCTATATGTCTAACTGTCATTCAATGTAAAATACACACCTTCATTTAAAGTCTGATGTGAATGACGCGATTGAAAAGTCAATTGTGTTAAATCAATCCACGGATTATAAAAAGGGGGGATTGATAATTCAAAATCATATTAACCCAACAACACATATAAATGTGCATGTGCATATGCCTGTAACAAGGCGGAATATATATTTTTTATTTCGACAGTTACATGTTTCGCATTTTTGCGTTTTCGCCCCAATAGAAAATGCTGGGGGAAAACGCAAAATGGCCTTAACCGGCAACCATACTATAGCCTTTTTTTCTTCTTTTTTTTTTTTTTTAGACTTTTGCATGTCTCATACGAAGAAAGAAAAAAGTCGGTCAGATATGTTTAACAGTTGGTTTCACTAGCATTGGCAACTTTTGTCAAAAACACTTCACAAGTATTATAAAAAAAAAATATAAGCATTTTAATAAATTAAAAGAGGAGTTGGGTAAACGTGAATAAGACGTCAATATAAGAATAAGAAGATATGGTATACTTTGCATATGGGACAACTCTACCCAGAAGACAAATGACATAGAAGACATCCAAAAGTCACCGTAAGACCGTCAACAATGAGCAAAACCCATAATGCACAGGAAGCCATAAAAGAACAAATGCGAAACAGTTCAAACAAGAAAACCAACTCCACATAATTACAACGACAGGACATCTAAAGGTCAACATGATATGATCAAAAATATGTCCAGCTTTAAATCTTCCTTCTTAAGTTAGATGAAATTATAGTGGGTCAATATATGGACGACCTGAATACCAAAACATATTATTGAGTACATGATAATTGTATATCATGTTTTTATCTAACTCCGTTATTTTTCCCTGTATTTCTATTTCCTTGTTTTATAAATTTTTCGAAAAACCAAGGATTTTCTTATCCTAGGCATAGATTACCTTAGCCGTATTTGGCACAACTTTTTGAATTTTGGATCCTCAATGCTCTTCAACTTCGTATTTGTTTAGTTTATTACTATTTTGATATGAGCGTCACTGATGAGTCTTATGTAGACGAAACGCTCGTCTGGCGTACTAAATTATAATCCTGGTACCTTTGATAACAATTTTATTTAATTTTCGATAAAGATTCACACAGATCGACACGTTTTTAAATTTTTCGTTTTGAATGTGTTCTATATGTTTTCCGTATTAGTTCATGAGGGAAGTATCAGTAGACATATTTAATTACCTACCAATTGTCCTGCAAACAATGCTAGAGATGTTTAAATACTTCTCAATGACGAAGTAGAAATGCATGTTTACTCATGCGTCAAACATTGGAGAAAGACACACTTCTAATTCATATTTTATTTAGTAACAAGGACACATTATATGGTATTTCAGACGTGGGTAGTCATTGAAAAGTTTCCTGCATGTTATTTACAGATCCATATTTGAATTAGATATAAGATGCCTTGAAGTAAGTTTAGTACTTTATTTTTCTTCAACTATTTTATTTTAAATGTTCACAGTAAGTACTTGTGAAGTGCCTAACTGGGAACGTGTTTTTATCTTCTTTGTTTTAGTGTAACGATTTTTTTTCTCCAGTGATTATAATAGATAAAAATTAAAACGGAAAAATGTAAACAAACAGACATCCTATTTTGTAATACATACAAAGATAATATTCAAACCTTATATACAAGATCATACTATGTTACTAAATAAGTATTTGTAATGACTATCTCTTCACATCCCATTTAGACCGGACATGGAAATGTACTTGTATGTATCTCCAAGCCAAACGGACGCTCTTTTTTGTGTTTGTTTATTATTTATGTCGGACGGAGGAGGACCTAAGTGCCCATAAATATATCTATTCTCAAGTTCCCCTTGAAGGCATACAGTTTTAAGATATTAGTTATAAATTACTTTGGATAACTATTGTATGCACATTGAACGACAAATTTATGTGACGTATATAATTTTTCTGACGTCAGACCCTCAAATCAATCCATGTGTTCGTAGATAGTAGATGTTGTTGTGTCCTGTTAAATTGTTATACGATGATGACTGATGTTCCCATATTTTGACTATTTTATTGATTGTGACTGTTTATTTAACGCATCATGTAAATGTAACGGAATTTGATGAGACTGTTATTAAAGTGAGAGGGTTAGCGCTATAGAACCAGGTTTAATCCACCATTTTCTACATTTGAAAATGCCTGTACCAAGTCAGGAATATGACAGTTCTTGTCCATTCGTTTTTGATGCGTTTTGTTTTTTGATTTTGCCATGTGATTATGGACTTTCCAAATTGATTTTCCTCTGAGTTCAGTATTTTTGTGATTTTACTTTTTTTTTTATGCCAAAACTGTCTACCGAGCTGATCATTACCGACAAAAATAATGATAAACTAGAGGCTCCGGTGTCGCTCACTTTTGTATATGTGCATATTAAACAAATTACACAAACAGATTCATGACTAAATTGTGATTTGATGATGGTATTTTTTTTTCTTACTTTACTGATCATTCTTGCTACTTACAGTTTTCTCTATCTATAATTAACTTGGCCCTTCTGTTACAGAGGGAAAAAAACTTTGTAAAAACTTACCAAAATTTACCAAATTAATGAAAATTGTTAAACATTGACTATAAAGGGCAATTACTCCTTAAGGGGTCAACTGACCATTTCGGTATTGTTGAAATATTTGTAGATCTTACTTTGCCAAACATTATTGCTGTTAACAGTTTATCTCTATCTTAATAGTATTCAAGATAATAAGCAAAAATGGCAAAATTTCTTTAAAAATTACCAATTGGGGGGCAGCAACCAAACAACCAGTTGTACAATTAATCTGAAAATGTTAGTGCAGATATTGACTTGTTACAACTTAACTGCTCGTCAAATTTGTTGTAAATGCTTTGGTTTTAGAGTTATAAGCCAAAATCTACATTTTACTCCTATGTTCTATGTTTAGCCATGGCGGCCATCTTGGTTGGTTGGCCGGGTCACTGCACACATTTTGAGTAATAATTTTTTTGGATGAGTTTGTTTAAATTTGGCACAGTAGTTTCAGAAGAGAAGTGCAATGTAATATATCCATACATGCTACATTCGTTACATTTTGTATGAATATGTAATTGCTATACAATAACACGGCCTACTGATAAATATCATTTGTATACCTAATAATAGACTATAGAAAATTTACCAAGTGGATGTCTCCTCGACAATAATACAAATCATTAACATAATGCTTTTTAAAGTTTAAAATTCAAAACACATTTTGGAGATTGAAATAGATAATCCTTGACAATAAAAATAGTCTTTAAATCGTTTGTCTTTGTTTCGCTGAGCGTCAAATTTACAAAAATTTTTGAGGCTTCGAAAAACTGTTTAGAAAAAGAATGATACACTTGTCGTGATCACAGTAGATAATGTGTTAGAATATTTTGTTAAAACTATGTCTGTGTAGCACTAAACATTTTAAAGGAAGGCTTGTTATGCGTATTTTATATTTATTTATTCCTTACAATACCATATAATAATTTCAATTTCAAAACATTCTAAACACCTTCTAAAATTTTATTTTGTAAACTTATTCTGAAATTAAGTTCTCAATTCATACAGGCAACGTAACTCTTTGGTGGATAAGGCTATTAAATTGGGTCCTTTTTAGTCAGCAAGCTCTTAACTGTTTCGTTTTCTTATACATGTTTGTCTTTAAAATATTCAGCTTTGAAAATTCCTGGTCAATGTAAACCCAAATATGGCAGTTTGGAAGTATACAACTGGTAAAGTGTTGTTTTCATTTTTTTAATTAAAATTGATTTGAAAACATTGTTATAAATTTATGTATTACTACTCAAGTGCAGATAACGATCCGTATCATCATATTAGTAAATGGTTTATAAACTACAGGAATACCCAAATATTCACAAGAAAAAAGTTTTACTATGCCGAAGAATTTTGTGTTCGTTCTTAACGAAAAAAAAGTAAGTTGTGAAAGAAACCCAACACGTATTACAATTGTATCTTCATTCAACTCCACATCGAACCAATGCCACACTTGATCAGTATAATCAAATCTAAGGTCCATACCAACGGAGATCAAGTTTAATTTTGATGGAATCCACTTTAACCGTTCTAGAGTTAATCTTTTATAAATGAAAAAAATGCAGAGTATCTAATTTACGTTTGTCTCAACCAAGTGTTATGCAACTTATACACATTGCTCATTACATGTACCACAGAATAAAGACGAAGTTTGAATATTGGTAGCGACACTCTGACTGATCTAGACTTATGCCCCTTTATAGATGGACAAATTTCAAAATCCCCCCCCCCTTTTTTTTTTTACTTATTTCTCTTTTCTTTTCCCTTTCTTTTCTTTTATATACATGAATGAGACACAGCGTAGTTACTGTTTCTGAATTTTTTTGTTATTTATACCTTTGGATTTATACAAGTGTTTGTAAGTGTTTGTTAATACTAATGGTAAGTTACATATGCTTTTTGTTTGATTCTTATAAGCTTTTGTCATGCATTTTTGTGAACTAATTTCACACCAATTTTACTGCATGTGACCTTTTATTTTTTAAACATTACAATTATACTTATTATATTTATGTATATATGTTTTTATAGTTTCACATAAAAAAAACCATTATTAAACATATGAATAGGATACATGTACATTATCTAAAAAAATGAAAACAAATTTAGTTTCCATTTTCTTTTTTAGTTTTGCCTCTACCAAATGTTAAGAAACTTATACACAATGCGTTACCCTAACCCTAACCCTAACCCTAACCCTAAATCGAAAAAAGTTACATTTTTAGTTTCCATTCTGTAAATAAAGTTTTTTCTAACCAAACAATATGAAACCTATATACAATACTTATTTTCGAAATAATGAGGTCAAGTACTTATCTGGGAACGTCACTTTTTTTGTTATTGAGTTATATCCATTTATACTGTTATATGCAAGCGGGGGTATCATCTATGTACGTGGGAACACATTCTCCATTTATTTGATACTTAAAATAGCTGAGATAAATAATCACACTTATTCTTCCACAATTTTTATCTTAACTTCTGCCACGTTTGGCTTTCATTTGTATTTTACGATCCATTCTGACATAAAAATATTACTGATTTTTTAAAGCAGCATTATAAATAATCAAAGCACCAACGACGCTATAGGCAGTTGATTAAAAAAAACAAAGACAAACGTGACAGAGGTTGAGATAAATAGAGTGGAAGAATTAATTAAATTAGATCACCACGTCGGTTAGTGACTTGATTGTTTTGCTCAACAGTCAGGAACCTGTAATTCAGTGGTTGTCGTTTGTTTATGTGTTACATATTCGTTTTTCGTTCATTTTTTTTTTACATAAATAAAGCCGTTAGTTTTCTCGCTTGAATTGTTTTACATTGTCTTATCGGGGCCTTTTATAGCTGACTGTATGCGGTATGGACTTTGCTCATTGTTGAAGGCCGTACAGTGACCTATAATTATTAATGTTTGTGTCATTTTGGTCTTTTGTGGATAGTTGTCTCATTGGCAATCATACCACATCTTCTTTTTTATATTGATATGCTTGAGAACCGAGATAGCTTATCACTTGCCCTACAGAATTATTAGTTTCATGTGGTTGCTGGCTAACTGACATATTGTTTGGATACCTGTCAGTTGATTTTCGGTACTGGCATGAAAATACGGATTTTTTGTGTTATTCAAATTTGCTGTTACAAAATATTATAAATTATTATAAATTAAGGAATGTATCTCCCTCATGCAAAGCTCTGATTCCTTTCACGAATTTGGCTATACTTTTGGACCTTTTGGGTTATAGCTTTTTATCTTTTATATAGTTTTGGATTTCAAATATTTTGGCCACGAGCATCACTGAAGAGACATATATTGTCGAAATGCGCATCTGGTGCAACAAAATTGGTACCGTTGACTTTATTACTACCACTGGGTCGATGCCTCTGCTGGTGGACTATTAGTCCCCGAGGGTATCACCAGCCCAGTAGCCAGTACTTCGGTACTGGCATGAAAATACGGATTTTTTGTGTATTCAAATTTGCTGTTACAAAATATTATAAATTATTATGAATTAAGGAATGTATCTCCCTCATGCAAAGCTCTGATTCCTTTCACGAATTTGGCTATACTTTTGGACCTTTTGGATTATAGCTTTTCATCTTTTATATATGCTTTGGATTTCAAATATTTTGGCCACGAGCATCACTGAAGAGACATATATTGTCGAAATGCGCATCTGGTGCAACACAATTGGTACCGTTGACTTTATTGCTGAAGTCTATATTATGTTTTCAGATATCTTGGTTATTTGTGTCCTCGGGTTGCTGTTTTCCTTGACAAATACCCACATCATCGTGTATTCATAAAAAAATACGCAGTCAATGAACTATTTATAACCATTATAAAAGTATTTTTTTAGTTTTTTATTTCAAATCATAAATACATCTTGAATTTTATTTGAATATATAGGAAACATTGATATCGTTATCCAAACTTAAAAAGTAATGTCTGCAGTTTGTCCAGTCAGTGTACGAGAGCGACACGATTGAGGGGTGACTGTTGAGAATGACAGAATCTGGTAAATATGTGATCCAGTCTGTTGACGAGGCAGACACCGTAGACAGTTCTCAGATGAGAATGACAGAAATTGGTAAAGATGTGGTCCATTCAGTAAATGAGGCCGATAAGGATTCATCTCAGAATAGTGGGACAGATTTACAGTCAATATCTAGTTCTGTGACAGGTATGTAATAAATATGTTAGCTTTTACGAATACAGAAATATTTAGTTTGAATCAATACAACAATTTCATTTTTCAGCTTGTGGACATCTAAAACAAATCTTTAAAATCTTCTCCTCTAAAACTTTTATTTCATTTTACACCAACAATTTTCATGGAATAGGGATTTTAATTAATTAGAAAATTTAAATGTTAAGTTTTCTGGTTAAGTAAGTTTGATAGGAACTACTAGTGATAGATCAATGATATTTTTTGTGAAGTTTCTATCAATACATATCAGATTGACGACTATGTTTAAGCCCTGTCCTCTGGCCATGGTTCAGTGACTTTCAATTAATTTGCAATTTCTAATAATAGGTTATTTGCTCAAAATATATGAACTACTTGCGATAAATAAATGATTTAAATACATACAGTTGCATAAAAATTTTCTACATTTGAAAATGCCTGTACCAAGTCAGGAATATGACAGTTCTTGTCCATTCGTTTTTGGTGCGTTTTGTTATTTGATTTTGCCATGTGATTATGGATTTTCGGAATTGATTTTCCTCTGAGTTCAGTATTTTTGTGATTTTACTTTTTACTATCAGTACATATCAGTTTGACGACTATTACAAAGCTCTGCCAGCTACCGACTTAAGGCTTCTATAGTCCGCGGTTTTATTCTCCTAAATTTAACCTGTCATACAGGGGTGCGGCCTATAAAGTATGATTAGTAAGAAATAACAGAAATAATGATAGTAGAAATTAGGGACTTTGTCTTACTTAGTAATGGAGCTGCCCATCAAATGGTCTTTTTTCTAAATTTTATGCCGACAGTCGAGACATGTCTTTGTGTCAACAGTTCATTAAAATTATTTCTTGTTGTTGAAAATATATAATAAGATTGAGTCAAATACATTTGCAGTTTTAAAATTATTGTTTTGGAGAGAATACTATTATCAATGGAAACAATGGCTCTATTTTCCATCAGCTTAGTATTTTGTTTATTCTATTTATGGCTATAAAGATTTTGTAATATATATATTTTTTTTGGCAAATGATATATGATCAAGAAAGGAATTTCAATATATATTTTCTTGATTCATGAGATGTTACAAGTAATAAGTAACTTTGTAGAACTAAATAATAAGTATGACATGTATGATGTGTTATTATTTTTATTACAGAATTTGAAGGGAGAAGAAGTACACATATCCCGTCGATTGAATCTCAACCGTAAGTTGTTTTAATATTTACCAGTGATTTAATATGTTGGTTAAAAACTGAACAATTAACATGATTAATGTAGTAAAAACCTTCTGTAGTGAAAGATCACAAAGTTTTGTTTTCCAAATCATTAAATCAACCGTAGAATATACGACAAGTTTGATGAACCGTTTATAACAGTATTTTGTTGAGAAGACGAAGTGAAGTACACATTTTAGATTTATGTTAAAAATTTAAGACAGTTTCTAGGATCTCAAAACACCACATAATTTGAAAGAATCGAAAACAAATCAATCCACTGTCTAAATTTACATCAATAATATTGTAGAATTTCTCAGAGATATTTTATTACACTTCAACAAGTTTCTCAGCACACCTCCTCCTTAACATAACAAGTTATTACAGATATTCTATATTTACAGAATATTATCAGAGGAAGACAACCTTTTACAGGCAGCCTTTATTATACTCTATACTGTACCCAGGGCTATTGAAGACTTCGTAGACAGGGAATACAAAGGTGGTTTTGTCCAGTCTATCCGGGATCATAAAGATCAACTCAAGGCAACACTCAGTTCAGAGGAATGGGAATTACTCAGCCAAATAATAGGTACAGTAATTACTGATCTACAACAGACACATTTTAAAATGAAGAATTGTCATAAAGTGCAGAAAAAAGCAAGAATAGGGGAAGACATAAGTTAAATGACCAACTCTGTATTCACTGTGGTAAAGCTGATGACCGTAACTGCATTCACGGTCATCCCCAAGATGTCGGATGAAAAATTAGGTCAATATTTGTATTGTCTGTTTAAGTGTTTCTATATCATTTTCTTTACAAAGCATACATTGGTACGATGTAAATATATAAAAGATTCACATGGAATCAACAAATAACTACCGAGAAATGTGTATGAAAGTTGAAATTGGGTTTGAAAAAATCGCTAAGATGACCGTAAATCCTAATCGAGATGACCGTAACAGGATCAGCGATTCATAACAAGGCTGACCGTAATTGGCTAAAAGATGACCGTAATTTGTAAAGGATGACCGTAACTTTTAAAGGAAGACCGGTCCGTCAATTCATACAAATATCCATATTTGTATCCATAACTGTTTGTTGAGTTTGTCTCACGGCAATAAGGGCTCGGTTAGCGGTTATAAATATGTTTTATCAATTTCTTTTCAACTATTTAGAGTTTATGACAATGGTAGTAAGTTGCATATTTCGCGTAAATATTTATTGATACCGACATTAAAATTTGAATACAAATCAAATAAATCAAATCAAATATTTTATTTTTCCAATCAGGGTCTCACAAGGCATGACAGGGGGTATTTACCAATAATGATAGTATAAGCAACAAACATGAGACATTGTTTATTGTATAACGCGACAGATATTATAATTATCATGATTATAGACAAATGAAAAAAGCATTAATAAGAAAATACATAAAAAGTACCTTTTTTCCTTCCTTCCTTATTACCATTATTATTTCTATGTCAAAAGTAAAGTTTGAACAGACTTAAATTATTATTTATAAAGACGGAAATATTTTCATCTGCAGAAGAGACCAAGAGACGGTGCTCAAGGATATACTGTTGATGGCGATAGACAATAACAACAATCCTCCCCGTTTCAGAAGCAGATGAATAAAATAAATCGAGAAACTGAATCCGGTCAATTAACAAATATTTTTTTTTAAATCAAAGCAATAGCTAATTTAGCGAAACATGGAATATAAATCTGCTATTTGCAGTGTTTTACCAGGAATATGCACAACTCTTTTAATACAGTTGAGTTATCACAAGACAACATCCTTAGCAATTTCTCTTACGAATTAAAATTAATGAAATTAGAACATGATTCAGAAATAATGTCTGTGTTACATGTAGTTATATTGAAAATGAACTTCATTTTCAAGATTACCAGAATTCTACATTTCTGGCATAGTCTACGGTTTGGAGGACGATTAATACTGTGAAATTAAAGTTTTTGAATGCTGGTATGCATCTTGCATTAAAGAAAACGAGTCTTTTAAAATTTTCTAGTGTAGACCAATAATTCAAAATAGACTTAACTAATTCAAGGTACAGTGGAAACCGACTCATAAGGCTGCAAAAATTGTGTTTTTTTTTTGTGCACATCCAGAATTAATTTACAAAATTTTCCGTGTAGCTTTTCACAAGTTAAATTTGAATAAAATTTATCAATGCAAATTAAGTGGTTTCCATATCCCCAAATTTTGCTATATATATCAAGGGATTGAATGAGCTCCTGAAATTTCACTTCCACAAAGAAGAATAAGCTTTATATTATGATCAAAAACATGTATAAACTATTTAGGATTTAGAGATAATAATTTTTTTCTAAGTTTAAAATATGCCTTTTAAGCTTTCTTGTATGATTCATTCTGAGCAAAGTAGAATTTACCCGAAGCACTTAAATACACACCTAGATATTTACAATGTTGTACACATTTTATATCATATTCTTTGTATTCAAATTTGAGGCGGATATGTCTGCCTACAGTGTTGAAAATACAACTGTTGCATACCTGCCAACTTTTGAAAGTGCCCATGGGGGTTTTAGTGCGCGACAACAATTTTAAAGGTTACAATTCTTTGCAACGACTATTTTGCGCGTGCTGTTTTGTGGTCTAGAAAAAGTGTCATATTTGTAAGATGAGCTTACATGCCTTTTTTTAAGTTTATTTGCATGATTCTAGTTATTATATCAGCAGAAAACATGTAGCTGTAAGACCAGGAATTATTTTCATGTGTAAGGATACTAAATAGTTCTTGACTTTTCCAATTTAAAATTATACACAAAGAAGGACCTTTATCAGGTTGGGAACAACACCTAGGGATACCCCCTCAATGTTAGGACATTAAAACCCATTTTTTAAGTACAAATGTGCTCGTGCATATCTTTACTATTAAACGAGAAGACCTCATTTTTGGTGTCGCTTCTCTTCTTTCCACAATAAATCAATCATTAAGCCTCTGTGTCCTATAGGTAACATGCATAGTCGCATTTGTCATCCATTCTTATGATTATTCAGATTGAGTTATTTTTGGAGAAAAACGACAAAAAAGGAGTCCGGATATAATTCCGTCCTCGGATTAACTTTTAGTCATAGATTAGATTTCCGGTTTGAAAGATGCACAAATACAACCAATCGTATGATACTAAATATGAAAAATAAATAAGCCAATCAGAGCGTTCTCCATAGCATGGGGATTAGATCGTATGAACCACAACTATTATATCTCCTTATAGAGGACAATAATTATTTTTCGCGTTTATCTATATGTAAACTACGATTATGATACTTTAATATATAGAGACTCTCTGTATGCTGTCTTCTGTTTTCTTTGAAATATTTACTATTTTTTTAAAAGGGGTCATACCAGTTGTATATATATATTTATTAAAATAAGTAAAATATTTGACACAAGTACAACCAATCGTATGATGGATAACAAAAATGGAGAAAAAAATAAGCCATTCAGAGCGTTCTCCATATTACAAATATTATACCTCCTTAGAGAGGACAATTATTTTTCGCGTTTCATATCACGGTGTTCAGATCGCAAGAACCACAACTATTATACCTCCTTAGAGAAGATAATTATTTTTCGCGTTTATCGACATGTTAACTACGATTATACTACTTTGATGTATAGAGACTATCTGTATTCTATATGTTAGGATAGAATGTCGGCCCTGATTCTGTCTACTGTTTTCTTTGAAATGTTTTGCTACTTAAGGGGTCATACCACTTGCATATATATTAAAATAAGTAAAACATGCTGTCTACTGTTTTCTTTGAAATGTTTACTTCTTAAGGGGTCATACCACTTGCATATATATTAAAATAAGTAAAACATGCTTAACTTCATCTAAAACTACCTCGACCTAAAACTATAACCAGAAGCGGGACAGACATGGACGGACGGACGAACGGACGAACGTACGGATGGACAGACTAGCCTGAAAACATAATGCCCATAAATGGGGCATAACAATTTATTGTTGAAAGGGAAAATAGTGATTTGGCAAAAATGAAAGTAAGGTAAAGATTAAGAGTAGGCGAGCATTTTTTGGGGCGTCGGGATCGTGTGTTTTTAAGCTCGGGATTTGGGGATTGATCCTTACTGGATCCGGGAATATATTTTTCGATTTCGTGATTTCGGGATATATGCATTTCTTTTAATTCTGCATCTCTGAATTTCATGGTTTTAAGCGCGGGATGTCGGGATCAGGACCCTCCGACCACCCCTCAAATTAGCCTTAGTCATTTATACATGATGCATATCCTACCATTGACATCTTCATAAGGCTCTCAAAAAAAAAAAGACACTGACGGATTGTCCTAGAAGCATATTTTATTAGACTAATAATGGTCTATATATAAGCAGTTAGATTTATTTCATGTTTGAAACGGTACAAATTGTTAATTTTATTTGACTTTTACCAAAAGCAGCATTGTAGCAAAGGAGAAGAATAATTGTGGTCTGAAGCCAGACACACGAAAATATTTGAATTTAACAGATACATGTAGGAAACAAATATTGGACTTTTGAACAAGGAAGAAGGCTGTTGATACCTTTCATGAAATTTCCCATACATACTATCTTTTACAAAAAAAATCTTCATACAACAGTCCACAAGCTGTATATACCCGCGATTTCGCGGGTGTGTTCTAGTTCATATTATTTGAAGAAACTTTTCCCAAAGAACTATGCATCTTATGATCTATCTGGTATGATATGGTCAACACATGTCCAAGAATTTTGATATGTTCTTGGCCTTATATCTTCTTTATTATTTAAAATAATTGGACCCTTCATTTAGAAAAGCTGTTCCAAATAAAATGTCAGACTTTCCCATTTTTAAGTTAATAAATCTACATTTTTCTATTTTATTTTTTACAAGAGTAAAATGACCCCTTGACTAAGGGAAGTCCCTCATTTAAGGGATTCCTCATGATGATGTGGGGTGGGGGGTGTTGTCCATGTGAAAAATAAAGAAAAGTACATTATACTTTAAATGATTTGGTATTTTAATTGAATACATTAAATAAAATTATTTTACAGCAAGTGTAATAAATTAGTGAATAAAATACTATTTATTACCCTTATGGTTGTACTGCATCATTGAAGTTTGTCAATCAGCCATGCTTTTATTCTTATTCTATGTAAGAACCTCCTTGCAGGTGAAAAAATCATTTGCCATGTTCACAATTTTACTATTCTGACCAACAAACAGAGGAATACAACACATTAGTTCAATATCTAGCATGTTAAAATTATCTTGAGAGAAAACGTTTTTGATTGGCTGATTAATTTGATCATGAGAAACATACATTTTGATTGGCTGAACACGAATATCTTCCATTGGACACAGTTCAAAATCGGGAACAATCATATTTTTCGTGTAGATTTTCACCAAATCGTGTTTTAGAGGGTTTTTCAGGAACACGATCGTGCAATCGTGACAAAGGGTCAAAATCATGTAGTACACGCCTAAATCCTGAAAGTTGGCAGGTATGCTGTTGCTTTATTTGGGTTGAGAGTAGGACATCAATTTCGACAATATTATTTTCCAATATTTTAAAGTTTTGACTGGTGACCAGTAGCTGTAGTAATAAGTAAACTGATATCATCGGCATACACCAAACAATGGTTAGGTCGCCTATTAACATGTACATGGTCTAGAGATTTTCCAAATAGTTGGGAAGGTAATTGATGAAAATCTTAAACAGGTTAGGACTTATTAGTTATCTCCTTGTTTAACTCCAAGCTGTATAGGGAAGAATATAATTCAAAGTGACAGCGATACGACGTAAAACTGAAGAAAAAACACATTAATTAAAAAATATGATTGATTATCCAGCGAAATCTGCCATCTATAATACTAAAATTACGAGGTCCAATTTGTCAGCCGTCATCACGTAAAAACGACGGATCAAAGAATTCAACTTTATATATAACAAATATAGTACAAAGGTGTAGATTAAAAATTACACCACTCAAGGCCCTTTTGTTTTCCACGTAATTAATATTGCCAATAATTAAGAAGTTCCGGGTCGAGTCCGATACCGATACCAATAGTATATTCACCTGTTACCTATTACCTTATCTGTACGTTCCGCATCTGACAGGCGCACCAACAAACGGTGTATTCAGGATTAATATGCTATATACACGGGTCATAATCATGATAATCACAGGGTTGACACTACTAAATTGCCAAATTGTTACCTAATGTAGTATACGAATACTTAAAATCTGGACTAAAAATAAGGCGTACAGTTTTCAATTTGTTAGCGGGCATGACGTAAAACAGCGAATCAAAGAATTCAACTTTATTTATAACTAATATAGGACAATGCTGTTGATTAAAAAAATACTCCATTCCAGGACCTTTTGTTTTCCAAATAATTAATATTACCAATAATTGATAAGTTCCAGTTCGACGGGTTCAAACAGAAAGATTTGAAAGCAGAGAAAACTGTGTATCTTATAATCGGCATGACTTTATCAGATGACAATACTAATACTAAAATAAGGCTTGCGCATAGTTATATACTTTAATTCAGTCACGGACCCGCGATATCACGGGTGTGTTCTAGTAAAACATAAACAGTGCCTTGACAACACTGGATTCGATCGAACAGCAAAATTTATTCTGCATTCAGTTTATTTGACTGAGATTAAATCCTTCTGACATTTAGTAACAAATGAAAAGCAATATGTAAATATTCCATTAGATAAGGATTTCAATACGGAAATGAAGTCTTCGTATCGCCCTATCTTTTTTTAAGTTTTGCTTCAATATTTGGCAATAGTTCATAAATATATAAAAAAAGATGTGGTATGATTGCCAATGAGACAACTCTCCAAAAGACAACTCATCACAGGAGACCAAAATGTCACAGAAATAAACAGTTATAGGTCAACGGACGGTCTTCAACAATAAGTAAATAACATACCGCGTAGTCAGCTATAAATGGCCCCTTAGTAAAACAATTCAAACGAGAAAACTTACGACCTAATAAAATTTATTTTTGATTCCGTAGTACACCCTTCTTGGACATAATCGTCACTGACTTTAAAATTTGAGCAACATCTTTTGAATGCTATACTTTGTTCTTCTAAATTTATATTTCGTTTTTACTTGCATGATTTTTTTTTTCAGTGCTACATACATCGGATAGATTTATAAATGCAAAATGGTTGAACACTCCAACCCCCTTGTACAATATGAAAGGTGCCCTCCAATAATATATATATACAACACTTTCGTACAAAGCAGGTGTAAAATATATACACCCGTTTCATTGGGGTATACTACAGGCAGGTTAAAATGTTTACATAGTAAGCACATTGTCTACAAGATAGTTCATGTTCAAAGCTAGCAAGATTCTTCTTTCATTCGGATACGATTTTATACAGTTGGTGAACTACACATGCATGTACTTGAAGCAAGTCTTATTTTCTTCTACCTATAGGATAATGCAGTCTTATAAATACGTTTTATAACAACACGATTAATTAGTTGATACAAAAAAGGTAATACAAATACGGATTCTTAGAATCGATGGTCATCCTTTAAATATTACGGTCACCCTTTATAAATTACGGTCATCTTTTTACCAATTACAGTCATCCTTGTTATATGTTACGGTCATCTTGAAAATATTTTACTGACGATTTACCGTCATCTTAGCGATGTTTTCAATTCCAATTTCCTCTTTGATACACATTTCTCGGTAGTAATTTTTTATTTCCGTGTGATTCTTTTATACATTTACATCGTATCAATGTTTGCTTTGTAAAGAAAATGATATAGAAACACTTAAACAGACAATACAAATACTGACCTAATTTTTCATCCGACATCTTGGGATGACAGTGAATGCAGTTACGGTCATCAGCTTTACCCCAGTGGTATTAAAACACATAGAATGCCAACTCAATATTCAAACAACTAGAATGCCAACTCCATATTCAAACAAATAGAATGCCAACTATATATTCAAACAAATAGAATGCCAACTATATATTCAAACAAATAGAATGCCAACTATATATTCAAACAAATAGAATGCCAACTATATATTCAAACAAATAGAATGCCAACTCCATATTCTAACAAATAGAATCCCAACTCTAGATCTATATTCAAAAACATAGAATGCCAACTATTTTTCAAACAAATAGAATGCCAACTCTATATTCAAACAAATAGAATGCCAACTCTATATTGAAACAAATAGAATGCCAACTATATATTCAAACAAATAGAATGCCAACTCTGTATGGAAACAAATAGAATGCCAACTCCATATTCAAACAAATAGAATGCCAACTCTAGATCTTTATTCAAAAACATAGAATGCCAACTATTTTTCAAACAAATAGAATGCCAACTCTATATTCAAACAAATAGAATGCCAACTCTATATTCAAACAAATAGAATGCCAACTCTATATTGAAACAAATAGAATGCCAACTATATATTCAAACAAATAGAATGCCAACTCTGTATGGAAACAAATAGAATGCCAACTTTATATTCAAACAAAAAGAATGACAACTTTTCATTCAAACAACTAGAATGCCAACTCTATATTGAAACAAATAAAATCTTACAAATGCATAAATAATGTGATGTATGGTTTCCAACTAAAAACAATATATAGGCATAAATGTTAATGATAAATACCTATTAAAAGTCTCTCCAGAACAAACAAAGAAGGAAAATTGCCAGTTCTTAAAACCTTCCATCCTTTATGGGTGGATTTTACATAGATAAATAAAATCGTATAATAAAAAAGCGAAATAAGGATGTTAAATTTGATGTATGCCTTTTTGTGCTTCTTTGTTACATTTGTTTGTTTTTATAGTGTCACATCAGATTAAAGATGATTACACAATGTTGACAGCTGTACCCCTATTTTTGACATTTTTACCTATTGTGTCTGTTTGTTTTGTTCACACATCGTTGTCAATATAATGGAATTTGATGCAACTGTCATACAAGTGAGAGGTTTAGCTAGCTATAAAACCAGGTTCAATCAACCATTTTCTACATAAGAAAATGCCTGTACTAAGTCGAGAATATGACAGTTGTTATCCATTCGTTTGATGTGTTTGAGCTTTTGATTTTGCCATTTGATTAGGGACTTTCCTTTTTGAATTTTCCTCAGAGTTCAGTATTTTTGAGATTTTACTTTTTAAAAGGATACCCTGGCTTTTACTATCTTTTTTTTTCTGCTTCTGGTGCACACCTATAACGTTACCGTAACAGAGACAAAACAAACAATTTAACCATCAATAACCATGATTCAAAGTAGTTTTTATTTTTTTTTTAAATATGCAGAAAGCGCTTTATTAAATTTATTCATAAGAGGAACACATATGTATGGTAACAAGCCGATCGGATTGGTCTGTACAATCGTCGTTGTTGGACTCTATGCATTATAATGTGTTTTTCTTGTTTATTTTCCACACACAAAGTGATGATGTCAATTGTCTTTAGTTAGTCAGTAATCGGACAAAGTGCCGTCAATACCGTCCATAGCATAATTGTGCATAAGTGATCGACACACCCATTTTTGAGACATTTTCTCAGCTGGGAACTTGTGACGGAAGCATGATCACGTGACCGTTATCTACTTAATAATGATTGATTTTGACAAGCGCTGGATTCTTTGACGTAAAAATGCTCATTGATCAGGTTTTGACCAGCAAAATTGTACGAAACATGTTTTAAGACTAATATTTATTGATTAATTAAAAATTTAAAAAAATTAAAAAATCGTGTCATCTCCTTTAATGAAAATCTCCTTTTTCTCTGGAAATTTGAATTTTAAAGGCATCTTTTGCAGAATGTAATTACCAGAAATGAAATGTTATACCTTAACATTTGTTTCAGGAGCTGCTCTGACTCCTACAAATGATAGAAGTTAGAAAAACACTAGCTTCTATCATGACTTTGTTTTGTTACCAGTTTGGATAATTTGGAGCCAACTTTGGAGCCATCTAGGGTCTTGATTTCCTTTACCCTATTGAAACCATGTTTAATTTGAAATTCATATGCACTGTACACCATTTAACTTTAAGTGGTGCTTTGTCAAGTAATGTATTTTAAGTTTTTTCTTCTATTCTGTGAAAGATAAAACAAGCAGGTTCACTAACTCTGTTGTCTGAAGTTGTGGAACTAAAGCCAACTTTGTAGACTTTGACTTGGAAAATGTTTTTATTTTTTTATTTTAGCATTCCCTATTTATAAAGTTTTTGGCTTTTAAGCAATCTGTAGACTCTGTAGACTTATACCATTGACTCCGGGCCATGCCCGCACGTCAACCGGTTTATTCTAAACATCAAGGAACATCTTAGATTCTTGAGATTGTCTTGCTTTAAATGGTATAAAAACAAAAGGATTGAATTAAACAACTGTCCTATAATGTTCTTCTGAAGGATGTCTTCGGGTACGGGAATTTCTCGCTACATTGAAAACCTGTTGGTGACCTTCTGCTGTTTTTTTTTTGTATGGTCGGGTTGTTGTCTCTGTGGCACATTCCCCATTTCCATTCTCAATTTTATTCTCATAATCTTCATGTTTCGATATTTCCCTTGACTTGTATGCGTGTTTTTAACAACACTGAAAATCAGAATTAAGCAGTATTTATATTTAGTGTTTTTATAAATTTAGAAACACGTCAGAGGGAATTCCCCAGTTTTGATACCATGCGAGAGTTCTCTGATTTCAAATCAATAAATCTATTTCTGTCATATAAGAACTGACGTGGAGTTTTCTTATATGTCACCGTTATGAAACTGATATTTGATATTGTACTTCCATAAAAAAAATGGAGGTCGTAACGTTTAGTTAATATTTAATATACGTCCATGCTACAAATCATAAGTCTAGGGTTTATTTAGACATGTTAGATAATTATGCACATGTGTATAGTTTTCTTGACATAAAGGGGTATTAGATTGAATGGTTGCTCTGGATTCCCCACTCCATTGATTAATTTGAAACTCACGAGATCCTTTCTATGTCTGTCTGCTATCGAGGGTTATTGTTGTTGCATAATTTCATATCATATGCATCATTTAAATTTAAATAAATGTAGTCCACAACCTAAAGGTTTAACTAGAAGACCCCTTCAGCCAAAATGGAGTCTTTTATGTTATCGCTTCAAACGACGAAACGTCGAGAAAAAAATAACTAGTGCTGTCGATAGACGTCTTATTATTTTAAAACCGATCGCAATTTAAACAGAGGAATGTGTACGAAAAGGAGTCATGCCCACTGACCCAAAGGAAATGAAATATTTAAAGAGTTAGGAATGGGGTTCAACCTAGAATTCATGTAGAAAAATAGGTGATAAGGTACGATGTGTTATACGTTCTCTCACTCTCAGTGACTGCTGTGGAAAGTAAACTTGGAATTGATAGTACAAAAACAAAACTCAATAAGTACATTGTTCATACACTTGTATCGATGATTGGCTGTTTTTAAAGTTGAATAACTATTCAGATTACGTAAATTACATTTTACGAGCATTTTACACGTGCAGTTGAAATTTGAAAATAATATTAATACATGTATCAATGAAAACAATGGCAATCATATCCCTCAGAGCATGCTGCAATCTGCTCTTTGATTAGGAGTAACTGTTATTTCTAGGCAGCAGTACAGTGAAGTATTCAATATTATACAGCTTATATTTTGGAAATCTGAAATTATGGGGTCAAATATGACAGGAAGTACAAAGAAAACCAGAAAAAAAAGGTAAAGCTGTGATCCATATGTTCAGTGTTGAATTCTAAATACATTTGTCTCATATAATATTGATTAAATTAAGTTTCAATGAAAATTGAAAACAATGTTCCATCTGTTTTTTGTTTACCGGCACTTCATTTACCTACATGTCAGACATAAGAAATGAAAATAGAATGAGTTGTTGTTGGTCAGTATTCGTAAATTTGGTTTCTTTGACCTGTATGTGAAATGACACAAGATGTTTTAAAAGCTGTTCACTATGGCTTAGTCAAAATATTTATCATCTATTTTATAATAAAAGTGTACATCACTCACACCACATCTTCCTATATCTATGCATTATTTATAGCTTGTATAGTGGAGGAAGCTGTTTTAATGAAGTCAATAGGTTTGGTATATGCAAAGTAGTAAAGGGGCCCTTATCAGGGTTTTGTTGAATGCAAGTGTTATAAATGAACAAATATAAGAATTATAATTAATTTATTGTTCATTAAAGGTCTTATATCGTATATTTTATGATGGTATCATACTCATACCTGCTAACTTTCACGATTTAGGCCTGTAGTGTACTACAGGATTTTGACCCTTTGTCACGATCCTGATCGTGAAAAAAACATCTAAAACACGATTTTGTGAAAATGTACACGATACATATTATTGGTCCCGATTTTGAACTGTGTCCAAGGGAAGACAATCATGTTCAGGCAATCAAATTCTGTGCTTCTCGTGATCAAATTAATGAGCAAATCAAAAACGTTTTATCTCAAGATTATTCTAACATGCTAGATTTTGAACTTGTGTAGTATTTCTCTGTGTGGTAGGCAGAATTTTAAAATCATGAACATGAAGGTGATTTTTCACCTTCAATGAGGTTCTTATACAGATAAGATTAAAGCATTGTTGATTTACAAAATTCATAGATGCAGTACTACCATAAAGATAATTAATAGTAGTTTATTAAAAGTCAGTGCTTTAAGGCCTGACTTTCAAGTCATGGTGTTCATCTTTCTTTACGCGACATCCAACAAATCTATGCGGGGGGTCATTTGGCCAGAAATAGATCCGGAAAGGTTTAATTTTCTCCTCCTCCTTTTTGTGGTATGAAAAGTTTTTGTTTCTTTCATTTTCATTTGGAAATAAAGAAACGAGTAAGTGTGTATTGTTTGTTTAAAAAAACCGTTTTATTAATGTGTATTTTGCATTATAAGCAGTCAACCTGATTACAACCTATCTTTATCATTTTTGTTTATTTGAATTCCGTGTGGAAAGAGGTCGGGTCAATTTCGAGTACTATCTGCGATCTTAAGATATTTTTAAATCAGTTCAGTCGTTGATAAAACAATTAAAAGTCGACTGAACATGAATTATATTGCATATTACACAATTTAAAGCATTTCTGTACGTGACAAGACAAGAAGCGTCAAAAAGTGATTAGAAGAGAACAATACAATTAATTCAGCGATAAGAAGCGTTAAGAAGACTATTTAGCGACGATACATAAATAAAAAATATCATTGAAACAACTTTAATTATATTCCCAATATATATTGAAAAAAATATGCATTATTTTTATTAAAGGGGCAGTTATAAAACATTTTTTTATATTACATTGATAGATGAAAAAAAAAATCATAAAGAAGAAATGGATTTTCTAGTTTTTATTGAATATAAAGAATATGTTTTATGCACACGCTAAAAATTGGAAATCAAAACAAAGATTTTCGAACTTACTTTTAAAGAATTTATTGAATCAAAACCATGCAATATCATTTCCTTTTTAACAGTGAAATTAGTTGTTCTTGATAGGAACATCATTAATAGGTGTGGCGTCACACTATCACACCAAATGAGAATAGCCTCGCGAGAGAATAGCGATTAGTGTGTCCCTTGTTTGTTATTGTTGCTTCGTCACTAAATTATTCTTCTTGTCGCTGTTTGTCGCTAAAATTCTTCTTGTCTCTTATTAGTGAGACCGGCCGGTTCCGCACTTAACTTCCGTTTCTGCACTGCAAAACAACCACATTTTCAATTAAAGACAATTAACGATGCCTAGTCCTTGTTGTTGTGTACCTGAGTGTCAAACAACCTCTGTACTATGAAATATAATGATATAACTGGACTAGAAATACACACAACCTGTAATTAACTGCCTTTACAGCCCTTTCGCGTTTTGATTCACTAATTTATTGACATTACACTTGCTGTAACATCTGTTATTTATATATTCAATTAAATTACCAAATCATTTAAAGTACAATGTACTATTCTTTTTTTTTCACAAGGACCAAACGAACAGGTTTGGAACAACCCCCACATGAGGGATATCCCTCAAATGAGGGACTCAGTCCATAAGACAAGGGGCCATTTACTGTCGTAAAAAAGTAAAAAATAAAAAATAAAATTTTAGACTTTTAACTTAAAAATGGAAAAAAATCATTATAATTTATATTTGGAACAACTTTTCTAAATGAGGGGTCTAATTATTTTGAAAAAAATAGAATTTCAAGTCCAAGAACATTTCAAAATTCCTATACGTCATGTGTTGATCAAATAATACCAGATAGATCATAAGATGTATAGTTCTTTTGGAAAAGATTTCTTCAAATAGTATGAATATGTGCTCATTTGTACCTAAAAAGTGGGTTTAAATGTCTTTACATTGAGGGGTTACCCTAGGTGTTGTTCCCAACCTGTTAAAGGTCCTTTTTATGCCCCACCTATGATAGTAGAGGGGCATTATGTTTTCTGGTCTGTGCCTCCGTTCGTTCGTCCGTGCGTCCGTTCGCTTCAGGTTAAAGTTTTTGGTCAAGGTAGTTTTTGAAGAAGTTGAAGTCCTGGATCAACTTGAAACTTAGTACACATGTTCCCCATGATATAATCTTTCTAATTTCAATGCCAAATTATAGTTTTGATCCCAATTTCATGGTCCACTGAACTTAGAAAATGATAGTGCGAAGTTCAGGTTAAAGTTTTTGGTCAAGGTAGTTTTTGATGAAGTTAAAGTTACATCAACTTGAAACTTAGTACACATGTTCCCTATGATATGATCTTTCTAATTTTAATGCCAAATTAGAGTTTTGATCCCCATTTCACACTCCACTGAACAAAGAAAATGATAGTGCGAGTGGGGCATCTGTGTACTATGGACACATTCTTGTTTGTGCATTATTTTAAATTGGAAAAGTCAATAATCATGTAATGTCCTTACACATGCAAATAAATCCTGGGCTTATAGCGACATGTTCATCTTTTCTACTGATATACTATAAACTAGAATCATGCAAATAAACTTAATAAAAAGGCTTGAAAGCTCATCATACAAATATGACACCTTTTCTAGACCACAAAACAGCACGCGCAAAATACGTTCAAAAGAATTGTCACCTTTGAAATTGTTGTCGCGCACTAAAACCCCCATGAGCACTTTAAAAAGTTGGCAAGGATGTATACTAAACCCCTAACGGGAGGGATATGATGAAGACAAAATCTTTCAATCAGTTTAATTGAGGTCTGGAGCTGGCATGTCAGT
The DNA here is from genome assembly GCA_019925275.1 of Mytilus edulis. NCBI lineage: Eukaryota > Metazoa > Mollusca > Bivalvia > Mytilida > Mytilidae > Mytilus > Mytilus edulis. The sequence goes on along the minus strand of CM034358.1, from coordinate 2,124,792 downwards.
CACTGCTAGTATTCCTTTGTTAATTTATGTCTCATTGTCATTTTGCTTCTTTTATCTATTCTAACATTGGACCCAGACTTCTTATAAACTGAGTTTTACTGTGCGTATTTCTTTATTCTACATTGGCTAGAGGTATAGGGGGAGGGTTGATATCTCACAAAACATGTTTAACCCCGCCACATTTTTGCGCCTGTCTCAAGTCAGGAACATCTGGCCTTTGTTCAATAGTCTTGTATGTTTTTTAAATTTTAGTTCATTTATATGTTTCTGAGTTTAGTGTGACGTCCATTTTCACTGAACTTAAGTAAACATTATTGTGTAGGGGTGAGCTGAACTTCACCTCTCGATGCCAGATTTTCTCGCTGCGTTGAAGACCCATTAGTGGCCTCGGCTGTTTTCTCTTTGGTTGGGTTGTTGTCTCTTTGTCACATTCCCTGTTTCCATTCTCAAATTCTTCATAGTGGACAAAACTGTCATATATATATATATATCTATCTAAATCACCTTGGTAACCACATTTTTATTTATTTTCCAGCTCACCACCGATTGTACCATTTCTATGATAAGATAATACAAGACACCATTCTAGATAAGGACGTCCTTGATCTATTGATTTCCAAATGTATCCTTAGGATTGAAGATAGAGCACAAATAGAACACCATCCAAAGCCATCTGACCGCAACAAATGTATCTTAGACCTTCTAATACAAAGACCAGAAGATTCCTACAGTGTATTATTACAGGTTCTTAAGGAGTCTCCTACTTGTTCTAAAGATCTGATAGAATGTATGGAAGGGCAACAATTTTCCCATCATGAAGTTCATTCACAGTCCAAAGTTAAATCATGTAGTGAGTATTTAGTTTTCATTCTGATTATTTGTATGAAAGGCAGTGTCTGGTAAATGCCAATCAGACAAAACCAGTTATTTGAAATTTCAATCCCCCCCCTAATTTGTCCTGGGCATGCCTTTATCCTTAATAGTGGAATTACAATAGGTACAATAAAAAATATAACAGGAAAAGCACTATCTATAAAAATCAGAAGATGTGATATCAATGCCAATGAAACAACTATTTACCAGATATCAAATGTACTAGATGCATGTAACTATCGGTATGAAAGCTATTGCTTTCAACAATGAGCAATGTGTAGAAAGTTATTAAAGACAAACACCTAATTCAAACGGGAAAAGTAACTGCCAAAAAAAAAAGAAAACAAATACGAAGAAAGCAAACAACTACCACCACTTAATTACAGGGTCCCATATTACTATGAGTACCACTGGTGCCCCTTTAATAGAAGACTTGTTCCTGTATTATAAATCACAATTTATGGCTAAATGAAGGAAAGATTGGTCTGAATTACATTTAACTGATAAATAAATTAAAACAATAAAGACAACAACACCCATCAATTACCGCATGGTAAGAGTTTTGTATTTTGTGGTTTAAGTGGTTCATTTTGTTTCTAATTCCTTCCTTTTTCACCAAGTAAAATGATTGGTATTTCGAATTATTTGACTTTGTGTACTTATGTATGGTATGTTAATCTTCAGTGATCACTGATGGACTGCTTCTTATCTGTATGTTTCTGTGGTTCCTTCTGTTTCCAAATGTCTAATTCTTTTTTCCTCACACATTGTTAATAACTTTATTGACTAACTTTCACTTTAAACTATACTATATTCTTATTTTACTTTCACTTTCTATTTATATCTATAACGTCGTCCTCACAACCTCTATTGTTCGGCGTACCACACAACTGCAAAATTTGTACTTCACTGTTTGATTTCATGTGTAATATTGTCCTGAAGACGCCACCCTTGTTGGCGAAACATGTCGACCAGAATAAACACTTACCATGGGGTAATTGATGGATGTTGTTGTCTTTATTGTTCTATTTTACTTTTAAAAGACAACTGTGAATACCTTACGGTATCCTCCACCCACTATTACCCAACCGCACGATAATCACTTCAGATGTTGGTTCATCTTGTTGAAATTAAAGTTAATTGATAAATGTAAGGACTCTTGCCATAACCTTGATATCCTTTTGCATTAAATAATACAAAATTCTTTAATTATACTGGTCAAATTTACCCAAGGCCAAGGGAACTAACTGTGATTTGGTGTAAAAGCAAACCATAAGAACAAACTTTAAAAATCAGTTGACAAGGGCATGACGAATCAGATCAACATAAAGCACAAACAACAAAAAGACTAAAGAACACAAAGTACCGACCGAAGAGTACTCACAGCTACTGAATGCTAGTTTCCCAGACTCAAATATCAATCAGTACACATCCAACAGATTTAATTATATGTAAAGACATTTTAAATAATCTGTGAAAAAGACAACCTTGGGCAATGCTAAAATACAAGTATTGACAGGATGTAAGACCATAAGAGTGTATTCTATATTGCAGTATTTTAATTTTGTTATGTTTAATTTATTAATAACAAAATCACTGTTAATATTGATAAAAAGTGATGAAAATTTAATTGTCTCAATTGGAGAAATATCGAACCACACTTGATGCAGTGGTATAAGCTATATTTACAGGCTCTATAAAACACCGTAAACATAAATTATCTTGCATTGATATTAGTGTCTCATAATTGTACTCAATATTTAACTAAACAAATGAAAAGTCATAGCTTAAGTTACTATGACTGTTAATTCCTCCTTTATTATTTAGTTACAGGGAACCATTCAGTCAGGTTGCAAAAGAACTACTACAATCTGATTCAGAATTTATCTGATGTTAGAAATGTCATTGATTCATTAATATCAAAGGGAGTTTTAGAACCAGATGACCATGCAGATATAGCTTTCAGTGGAGTGTCAGCTGAAATGAATAGAAAACTTATAGCTAAGATCAGAAGTGAACAAGATTATATAGTATTTCTGGAGGCTCTTAAGGAGGATCCTGTGTCAGCTAATGCAGAGCTGGCTTCTGTCTTAGAATCAACTGATGTTAACCAAGATGAATTAAATCAAACAGGTTCAGTTATTTTATCAACTATCTATTAATTAACATAGAATGCACAGCTGCATGAATAATTCAAACAAAATAATCTTAAAGGGGCACTAGCTGTCAAATTCATGGTCACCAATTTGACTCAAATTCTCATATTTGATTAATAACAATGTAAAACATTTATCCAATCTATCAAACGTTTAAAATAAACAGTTTACGGAGCATGGGGTAGATGATATGTAGGTTCGTTTCGTGTGTATTTAAATCCAGACGCCATCTAATTAACTATCGAATTGACCTCAGATGACCATATAAGCGATGTAAACACAAATAAAGATATGAATAGGTTAAACCAGCACGTGCAATTGGATTTTTATAGGTCTGTTTGATTTGAATTTATAGATTAAAAATATAAGTTTCTTATTGTTTTTAACCGTATAAGAATGATTTATGTGGATCGAATTAGTAATCAAATGATTTACCGTAGTTTCACTTTCATTGTTGACATTTTTTTTCTTTAAATAACCAGTTCAGGTACAATGCATGCGTTGTCAGTCTCTAGCTAGGGGGTTAAATAAAGTTCACATGAATACCGGTTAGAATGATGATGACGTTTTCACTTGCAAGTGAATCAGTCAAAAATTATGTATAATCGCTTATTTCAACAAAATTAAAGCAAATTGATTGCTAAAAGCAAATTATTATTTCATTATTCCAATCTAATTAATGATTAATCTAAAAAAAAATATGCTTTATTTTTTTATATATATCGTAGCTAGTGCTCCTTTAAACGTTGAAGAGAATAATAAGCCTAATGAGGGGCACCAGAAGGGCAAACTTGTTGTTCTACTTGGATAACAACTCAAGTTTTATCAGAAGTAAAGTGGTCAAAACTATTAACTGTTTTTGGCCGAGTTGTTGTCTCTTTGACACATTCCCTGTTACCATTCTGAGTTTCATGTGTAAGATGCATACATATTAAAATGAATTTGGTCTCCAAAACTGTAACATGTGTAAGCTTTATGTGTCACCATTGGTAGAATTGGAACTAAATAGACATAATAAATGATGAAATAAAACAATGAACTGTTTAAAAAAAATAAAGAAATAAGCAGACAAGTATTGACAAACAACATTATTTTTATATCCTTTTACAAGATTGATATGATTGTTGTCTGTTTACCCAGTGGCAAATATTTCATGCATGTTCAGGATGGTATTCTTTTACAAGATTGATACAATTGTTGTGTGTTAACATTCAGTGGAAAACATTGCATGCATGTTCAGGAAGATATATCCTTTTACAAGATTGATACGATTGTTGTCTGTTTACATCCAGCGGCAAATATTTCATGCATGTTCAGGATGATATCATTTTACAAGATTGATACGATTGTTGTCTGTTTACATCCAGTGGCAAATATTTCATGCATGTTCAGGATGATATCAATTTACAATAGGGCTATGACCAAGATAAAATATATATGTGTGTCCTATAACATGCCCAAAATGACATAGGGTAGGTTGGTAGGAAAACAATTTTATTTTGAAATTATTTTCTTCGTTGAAAAAATGATAAATTGCCAAATGGCCACCAACCTTCAATGTGGGAGACATTTCATGGGTTCTTCCGGTATAAACTCATTCAGAAAATTCATTTTTCTTTAATCCAGCCATGATACTGAATAAATGTATCAATACAGGAGGTAGAATTTAAAAACTGAGTCAATGACACTTTTTTTTTTTAGCTCACTTGACCCTATGTGGGCCAAGTGAGCTTTTTCTCATTTCTCTGTTACAAAAATCTTCTGCTCTGAAACTCCAGGGCCAATTTACCCAACCTTGGCCACAATCAGTATTGGGGAATCTAGTTTAAAAAATGTACCCAATGACCCCGCATTGGGACAACATGGTCACCATGGCCACCATGGCTCAAAATAGAACATAAGGGTAAATTGCAGTTTTTAGCTTATATCTCTGAAACTAAAGCATGAAGAGCAAATGTGAAACGGGGTACAAATGTTTATCAAATTCAGATCTATCTGACCTGAAATTTATAGACGAATCATACAATCTGTTGTTGGGTTGCTGCACCTGATGTAGTTAATTTAAGAACATTTTGCAGTTGTTTGGTATTATCTTTAATATTATTATAGATAGAGATAAACTGCAAACAGCAATAATATTCAGCAAAGTTAGATCAATAAATAAGTCATAATTACCAAAATTGTCAATTGACCCCTTAAGGATTTATTGTCATTTATAGTCAATGTTTCATAAATTTTTCTAATCTTTTACAATTTCTTATAATCTACTGGGCCAAATAGAATTAATAATAGCTACATTTTCAATAAGGTATTTTGATGGACACATTTATTCAATGACCCTGTCATCCAACCAACATGACCGCCAGGGTTAAAATAAGAACATACGGGTTTACTATTGAAGTCTAAGTGAAAATTTAAAAACAAAACAATGTCAAATGGTCACTTCACACAAATTTGAATAATGATATATTGTAAGGGGTCTTCTGTAACTATTGTAAGACTACAATGGGATTATTTTATTTAACGCATCAATGTAAATAAACGGAATTTGATAAGAATGTCATTAAAGTGAGAGAGTTAGCTCTATAGAACTAGGTTTAATCCACCATTTTCTACATTTGAAAATGCCTGTACCAAGTCAGGAATATGACAGTTCTCGTTCATTCGTTTTTGATGCGGTTTGTTATTTGATTTTGCCATGTGATTATGGACTTTCCGAATTGATTTTCCTCTAAGTTCAGTATTTTTGTGATTTTACTTTTTACCTGCTTTTAATTTAACCAAATAAAGACAAACTTGGCCTCAATCATTATTAAGGTATCTAATACTTTAAATTATGATTTTAACTTATTTTTCATGATTTAGAAAACAACAGTAGATACAGGTAAGTGAAACAGGCTCTTGTGAGTCTCTAGTTTTTCTTTCCTGTGTGAACACCCATGGACAGCTATTAATTATACACTTTTACTGAAGGCCATGGTAGTAGCCATGCTGTTTGTTTAGCTTCACTCAATATCATACAAATGCTTTTTGTATTTAAAATTTACAATGAAATCAAAAGTTTAAACTTAGATGCGAGTCAAAAGCTATTCTTAATGAAAACTTTTTCCTGAAAAACAAAACTATAAAAAATCTGGTTTTAAAAAAAAAAATGTTGACGTCAATAAAATGTTTCCGATCATGGCTGAAAGTCGGTCTGGTACCTGGAAAAACCCATAAATTTTATCTTGGCCATACATTATGTACATATTTGGTTAAAAAGATAAATTTGTTAGATATCAAGTTAAGAGATAAACTGTATTTTATCTTGGCCAGACATCATGTACATACTTGGGTAAAAAGATAAATTTGTTAGATATCAAGTTAAGAGATAAACTGTATTTTATTTTAAGCTTATTTTTATCCTTTGACAAAAAAGAAAAATATTCAAGGGTAGAAATGTACGGAGCGGAGCCCCTTAAGTGCAATAGATGAAATTGAGAATATTTGTGCGCACGACTTTAAATCCTGTGCGCAAAACTTTAAATCTTGTGTGCACAATTTTTAAACTTGTGCGCACAACTTTAAATCTTGAGCACACAACTTTTAAACTTGTGCGCACAATCTTTAATCCTTTTTGAAACTTGTGCGCACAACTTTTTTAATCTTGTGCACACAATTTTAAATCTGTTATGGTTCAATTGCAATAGACTGCGTGTTATATTAAAAAAATTAAAACTGTCGCGCACAACTTTTAATCTTGTGCGCACAATCTTTAATCCTGTGCGCACAACTTTTTAAATCTTGTGCACACAACTTTAAATCTTTTATGGTTCAATTGCACTAGACTGCGTTATATTTGAAGAAGGGATGTTTGGTTAGGTAAAACGGGATATAATGGATATCTTTTTAGTACCGGACTCCATGTGAAAATGAAGATGTGTTATGTGCTTTGGAAAACTTTGCAGAGATCGACAAAATAAACCTTGCAGATTTTTAAAGCCACTCTTGTAAAAAGTGGGAAAACCTGACAATTTCAACATATTAATCATAAAGGAAATCCAACATTAAGAACTAATTCAGCAACCAAAGTACATTGTTCGGACTTGGGAACCCTGATCAATCTAACGAAATAACAACAGCCTTACAACACGTAACAACCGACTATTAAGAACGTTTTGGGAAGCCTTATCTTTCTTGAAAACCTTTCTTCTGCTAATAGAGATGCCATGCAATATTTGAGAAACTACATCAAAGAAATAGTCCACAAGATTCAAAAAGTTGTGCAAGTTTTAAAGTTTTAAATATTTTTAATTTCCTATTTGACACTTAAGAGCTCCTTACAAATGTGAATATTTGTTTATTATTTTTTTTAATAAAAAGAAATCACATTAATTGATTCTGGTTTTTTCACCAAGCCTTTTAACATTTCTTACTTTTGGAAAAGTTAAATGAAGTCTCCTATCACAATCATACCCATGTGGACTGTACATATACACATCATCTCAGACAAATGTTCAGACTAAATACGAATACATTCACTTGAAAATGACCGAACATTTCTCGTGTTAAATATAATTTATAGGTTGAGTTTATTTATCATGTCTTTTTTTTTTTACAATAGCCAACATACAACAGCTAACAAACAGACCAGGATTCCAGTCACTGGTTACATTAGTTTCTATGGTTAAAGCTGAACAGATTTCAGATACAGAACCAGAGAGCCATGATTCCAGATTAGCAGCAGACTTATATAGACTACAGTCTTGGTATAATAAGATCATAAAAATGTCATCGATGGATTTAGATAAATATCAGCAATTTGTTCAAACAGTAAATGAAGTAAGATATGTTCTGTAGTTTACAGAGTTTTGTTCATCTGATGAGTAAAGACTTTCTCAACTGATTTTTATAGTTCGTTCTTATATTGTACTGTTATACCACTGTCCCAGGTTAGGGGAGGGTTGGGATCCCGCTAACATGTTTAACCCCGCCACATTATTTATTTGTGTGCCTGTCCCAAGTCAGGAGCCTGTAATTCAGTGGTTGTTTTTGCTTATGTGTTACATATTTGTTTTTTATTTATTTTTTTACATAAATAAGGCGGTGAGTTTTCTTGTTTGAATTGTATTACATTGTCCTATCGGGGCCTTTTATAGCTGACTATGTGGTATGGGCTTTGCTCATTGTTGAAGGCCGTACGGTGACCTATAGTTGTTAATGTGTGTGTCATTTTGGTCTTTTGTGGATAGTTGTCTCATTGGCAATCATACCACATCTTCTTTTTTATACAACTGTGAGGTTTGCCATCACTTTCTATAAGCTATCTTTTAACTTTGACATTTTTTTCAACTCTGAAACTACAACGTCAATTTGAATATGATTTAGCAATAATCTATTTAAGATTCTTATTAAATCACTCATGCGTTCCATGTGAACAAAAGGGCTGTTATATGCCAATATATATCTTGATTGTGCTTTGTTCATTCTCAGTTTCTCATACCTGTCAACTGACCTGTATTCTGCGAGCTTCACCCGTGAGTTTCTCCTTTTAAGTGGGATTTTTTTAATACCAGACGGGATTCAGATAACCATGGTATTTCTGACCAGTAGTGTTTAGTAAAATATATGTTTCAGTTTCGGCCCATTTCCTGTGAAAAGGTAAACAATTGAAAAGTCCAAACTTCAGATTTGTTTATTTACCCTGTAGATGAAAGCTATCAAAACATTACATTTGATTCCAGAATTGTCTCGTTAATTGTACCCCAGAAAGTTGAAGCCAGTCAAGCTTAACATACTATGTACTGATTAAAATATTTGCCGTTTGCAAATATCAATACATTTTGTAATACCATAAAAATCATTCTAAAACAATTTGAACCTTTTAATACATTTCTGTCAGAGAGAATGGTTTAAATATCACTTAAATGTAAAAGCTTTACATCAAACCCTTATGCTCTAGATATCACACTGAAAGGAAACAGACCAACTTCTCCCTCCAATGTAAAGGAGCACATGAGCTGTAATAATTGATTTTTAATTACATGTATAGCTTGGGTTTATGACATTCATTAATACCGAGTAGTGTGAATTAAACAATAAGAAGGCTATAATGTTTAGAAAGATATTTAATTAATGATAAATATTCATATAACATGTATAATCAACCAATACAAAAGTAAATATCTGTAGGTAACTCAGTGGTACATGTTTATGTTATAGTATATTAAAAAAAAACTTAAAATTTAACCGAAAGAATAGTTCGTACACGTTATGACATTTTCTTCTTCGATGTATTTTCAGTTTCAGAGGTTGACATGTATGATATTTTTTCTTTAGACATGTTAGAAAATTAAGATAGTTTTGCTCTGTTTTAATTATAGCGTAAATTGCACATGACAGGTTATGCAATAATTAAAATTCACATTTTATATTTTGAAAGCAGTATTTGTATTCAGCATGTCTTGAAATTGTATAATTTTCCCCTGTGCGATGCAGTGAAGGGGACATAGAAATACCAGGCATTAGGAGAGTTATGGACTTCGCATTTTTGATACAGTAAAAAGAAAAAAACATAGGATAAGAGAAAGGGATGAGTAGTGCTTTCATCTTTATAATCAATTAAATGTTTTGTTTGATTTGTGTACAGGTATTAGGACGAATCAGTGGAAAGAATGATCCTGTTGTTAAAGAAACCACACTAAGCACTGTGATGCAACAACAGGTTCAAAAGATTCTTTATGGTTTAAAAGGTAACTTTAGTGACATGACTTTACTATAGCTGAAGAATATTAATTATCGTCCCAAATTTAATGAAACTCCTACACAAGACTAAGAACCAAAATTGGCAGACAGAGTTCAAATTTGGGCATTGCCCGAAGGGCCAAGTGAGCTTTACCCATCACTTTGCGTCCGGCGTCGTCCGGCGTCCTGCTTCTGTCGTCCGGCTTCGTTAACTTTTACAAAAATCTTCTCCTCTGAAACTACTGGGCCAAATTAAACCAAACTTGGCCACACTCATCATTGGGATATCTAGTTTAAAAAATGTGTCTGGTGACCCGGCCAACCATCCAAGATGGCCGCCATGGCTAAAAATAGAACATAGGGGTAAAATGCAGTTTTTGGCTTATAACTCAAAAACCAAAGCATTTAGAGCAAATCTGACAGAGGTAAAATTGTTAAACAGGTCAAGATCTACCTGCCCTGAAATTTTCAGATGAATCAGACAACCCGTTGTTTGGTTGCTGCCCCTGAATTAGTAATTTTAAGGAAATTTTGCTGTTTTTGGTTTTTATCTTGAATATTATTATAGATAGAGATAAACTGTAAACAGCAATAATGTTCAGCAAAGTAAGATTTACAAATAAGTCAACATGACCGAAATTGTCAGTTGACCCCTTTAGAAGTAATTGACCTTTATAGTCCATTTTTAACCATTTTTTCCTAAATCTTAGTCATCTTTTACAAAAATCTTCTCCTCTGAAACTACTGGGCTAAATTAATCCAAACTTGGCCACAATCATCTTTGGGGTATGTAGTTTGAAAAATGTGTCCAGTGACCCGGCCATCCAACCAAGATTGCCGCCATGGCTAAAAATAGGACATGGGGGTAAAATGCAGTTTTTGGCTTAAAACATAAAAACCAAAACATTTAGAGCAAATCTGACATGGGATAAAATTGTTTATCAGGCCAAGATTTATCTGCTCTGAAATTTTCTGATGAATCGGACAACCTTTTGTTGGGTTGCTTACCCTGAATTGTTAGTTTTAAGGAAAGTTTGCTGTTTTTGGTTAGTATCTTGAATATTATTATAGTTAAAGATAAACTGTAAACAGCAATAATGTTCAGCAAAGTAAGATTTACAAATAATTCAACTTGACTGAAATGGTCAATTGACCCCCTAAGGAGTTATTGTCCTTTATAGTAAATTTTTAATAATTTTCATAAAATTTGTAAATTTTTACTAACATTTTCCACTGAAACTACTGGGTGAAGTTCATTATAGATAGAGATAATTTTAAGCAGCAAAAATGTTCAGTAAAGTTAGATGTGTAAACACATCACCATCACCAAAACACAATATTGTCATGAATCCATCCTCTTCCTTTTTTTAATATTCACAAAGACCAAGGTGAGCGACACAGGCTCAAAGAGCCTCTAGTTTTCGTTTCTACGCTCTTAATTATACCTCCCCTTTAAAATTATACCCCTGCTTTAAAAAAGGGGGGTATAGTGTTTTACCTCTGTCTGTCAGTCCGTCAGTCAGTCCGTCCGTCCCATGAATATTTTTCGTCCCATTTTTCTCAGGAACTACATAACAAGGATTTCTGAAATTTGGTTTCAGGGTTTATATAAGTCAGCTATACCACGTGATGCGTTTTCAGATTCATCACTCGACAACTTCCTGTTTACCGAACACTTGCATATTTTTACACTATTAATATTATCCACTTGCGGCGGGGGTATCATCAGTGAGCAGTAGCTCGCAGTTTCACTTGTTATTAAAGTCTCCTCATCCAATTTTATGAAACTGATATACAATGCTTAGAGAACCAAAATTGGCAGATAGAGTTCAAATTTGGGAATTGAGCCATTAAGTGTTCTAGAGTTATACGCTTTATGTCCCTTTATAACTTGGAAAATTGTAAAAAAAAATTCTAAACTGTAATGCAAGTTTTCCTCATCCAAATTTCATTTAACTCATACACATTTCTAAGAATAAAAACACATTGACAGAGTTTGAGTTTGGACAATGAGCTATTTACCTTTCAATTGCAAAGCTTGAGTGGGGGCTTTCGTGTCCTCAGATACATTCTTTTTTTTATTTTCTTAAGGATTTGAATGAATGAGTCCTTGGTATCTTTGACGGGTTTGTTTTGCCTGGGAGGAAAGTCACAGAATTTGAGACCTAGGGATTTTTATCAGGAGCCGGCTGCTTAAACTATTTGTATAAAGATTTATAAATCAGTGTAGAAGAACTGGATGCTTCATAAATTGTATGCACATAACTTATGATACAAAGTTTCCGTCGGTCATATGGCCTTTGTCCTTGACCTCATTTTCATTTGCATCTCATTAAATGTTGTTTTTTTTGTCATGTGAATTTTTTACATATTATGCATAATAAGATATCTATATTTGGTAGATTGGTTCTTGCAACATCTACATGTTCGTCAGACAGAGTTCACTGACCTTGACCTCATTACAAGGATCGGTGATCAAGGTTTAAGTTCCATTGTTAAGTTTGTTTCTCAGATACTTTAGGCAGAAGGTCAATTATATGTGGTGTATGGAATGATTATAAGGGGTACATGCCAGTCTGACATTTTTTATCTGACCTTAACCTGATTTTCATGGTTCATTGGTCAATGTTAAGTTTTTTTGTGTGTTTTGGTCTGTTTTTTGCAAGTACTATAAGCAGTAGGTCAACTATGTGTGGTTATAGAATGATTGTAAAGAGTACATGTCTGTTTGGCAGGTACAATCCTTCCTTGAGCTCATGTTCATGGTTCATTGGTCAACATTACATTTTTGTGTTTTGGTCTGTTTTTATTGTCGAGCCTGCGACTTTTGTTGCAGAAAGCTCGACATAGTGATAGTGATCCGGCGGCTACGGCGGCGTTAGCTAACTTCTTAAAGCTTTATATTTTAGAAGGTGGAAGACCTGGATGCTTCATACTTTGTATATAGATGCCTCAGTCATGTTACGAAGTTTCCGTCAGTCACATGACCAATGTCCTTGACCTCATTTTCATGGTTCAGTGACTACTTGAAAAAAAAGTTAAGATTTTTTGTAATGTTAATTTCTCTCTTATTATAAGTAATAGGATAACTATATTTGGTATGTGCGTACCTTGCAAAGTCCTCATGCCCGTCAGACAGTTTTCACTTGACCTCGACCTCATTTCATGGATCAGTGAACAAGGTTAAGTTTTGGAGGTCAAGTCCATATCTCAGATACTATAGGCAATAGGTCTAGTACATTCGGTGTATGGAAGGACTGTAAGGTGTTATGCATGTCCAACTGGCAGGTATCATCTGACCTTGACCTCATTTTCATGGTTCAGTGGTTATAGTTAAGTTTTTGTGTTTTGGTCTGTTTTTCTTATACTGTATGCAATAGGTCTACTATATTTGGTGTATGGAATGATTGTAAGGTGTACATGTCTAGCTGGCAGGTGTCATCTGACCTTGACCTCATTTTCATGGTTCAGTGGTCAAAGTTAAGTTTTTTAGTTTTGGTCTTTTTTCTAATACTATATGCAATAGGTCAACTATATTTGGTGTATGGAAATATTTTATGATCTATATGTCAGTCGCACAAGTTTTATTTGACCTTGACCTCGTTTTGATGGTTCATTGCTCAGTGTTAAGTTTTTGTTTTTTGGTCGGTTTTTCTTAAACTATAAGCAATAGGTCAAATACATTTGTTGCATGGACGAATTGTTAGCTGTACATGTCTGCCTGGCATGGTTCATCTGACCTTGACCTCATTTTCATGGTTCATTGGTTAATGTTTAGATTTCTTGGTTAATGTTAAGTTTATGTGACAGCTTTATTTTTGGGACTATCAACATAATATCAATGATTAGCAAAGAAGGCGAGACATTTCAGTGTGTGCACTCTTGTATTACCATAAGCAATAGGTCAATCATATTTAGTGAAAGGAATATTTGAAGGGTGTACCTGCCTGTCTTACAGGATTGTTATGTCCCACTAAGCAGGCGCGTAGCTCCCTATACGTCAACACGCAGTTGCTTGCACATCGATTCGGCATGCAAAAAAAAAAATGGGGAAAAAAAATTATGAATAAAATGTTTAAAGGAAACACATATATATACATATGTATGTTCATGATGTTATCTCTCTTTATATTGATGAAATAACATTAAATAACGGCATTTGGTTTCAAAACTTTTAAATGAAAGTTTTATTTAAATCATAAACAATTGCGAGATGATGGAAATGACAAAGCCGGACAGTACCTTGCATCTATTACAAGATTTGAATTTGTTATTGCTCTTGTAGTTTCAGAGCACATTTTACAGAGTACGGTATATCTGTCAAAATACCTGCAAGGTATGGAATGTGATCTGTTGGAGGCTACAAAAGAATGTAGAACTGTTATTGAGTTGTTACGAGCTGAACGAAGCGATGAATCTGTTTGGAATAAGATATACCAATTAGCATTAGATTTCACTTTCACTAAAGAGGAAGTGGATCAATCTGGATAAATTTAACTTAAAAAAAAACTTTAGGTTGGCATTAATAGTAGAAAGATTTATAAAACTTTGTTGTTTTTTCGTGTCATTTTGACCATACTGTCGATTTTGGGATTTTTCTCTTTTTTTAAACAAAAAGCATATTATTTCAACTTTGTTATAAATGATTGAAAAGAAAAAATGATATGGGTTGTTTATATTTTTGGTAAAATAAATTTTTTGGACTCCATACCCATTTTCTCAACATTTTGTCTTGATGACACTGACCGAATTAGTTATAAAATTTGAAAATTTTGTGTCTCAGTTACTTATAAGTAGTAGGTCAACTATATTTGTGTATGGAAGAGGTGTAAGTTTGGTATATCTGTCTTGTAAGATTCATCTGGCATTGATCTCATTTACATGAATTTTTAAAAATTTTATTACTCAAAAACGACTTACAATTTTTTCACAGAGTTTAGTTTGATGATAATGTTTCTTAAATTCATTTATATTTTCCACTTGTATCACATATTTTTGAAATAATTCTCAAACGAGATTTTATCAAGACTGAATCATCTGAAGAATACATCCTTAATTTAAATTTTAATGGTACCTAATTTAATGTCCTATTTATTTTTATGCCCCACCTATGATTGTAGAGGGGCATTATGTTTTCTGGTCTGTGCGGCCGTCCGTTCGTCCGTCTGTCTGTTCGTCCGTCTGTCGGTTCGTCCCATCAGGTTAAAGTTTTTGGTCAAGGTAGTTTTTGATGAAGTTGAAGTCCAATCAACTTGAAACTTAGTACACATGTTCCTTATGATATGATCTTTCTAATTTTAAAGCCAAATTAAACTTTTGACCCCAATTTCACGGTCCACTGAACATAAAAAGGAAAGTGCATGTTTCAGGTTAAAGTTTTTGGTCAAGGTAGTTTTTGATGAAGTTGAAGTCCAATCAACTTGAAACTAAGTGCACATGTTCCCTATGATATTATCTTTCTAATTTTAATGCCTAATTATATTTTTTATCCAATTTCACGGTCCATTGAACATGGAAAATGATAGTGTGAGTGGGGCATCCGTGTACTTTGGACACATTCTTGTTTTACTTTAAACGTCTCATCAACTAATTTCTGTGAATATACTACCGGCCGTAAAATGTAATGAAAAATCATTAGAAAGACCGAGGCTGTTCTAACCTCGGGCATTGGCGGCCATAAGCAGATTTGGAATACTTTTTTGAAAATTGTGTGTTTTAGTGTTCTTTATCATCATCATTGATATGGCCTTCTAATTGATTTTAATCAAACACCACCGATGAGTCTTTAGTAGACTCTCAAGTCAGGAGCCTCTGGCATTTGTTAGTCTTGTATTCTTTAAAATTTTAGTTCATTTATATGTTTTGGAGTTAAGTGTGACATCCTTTTTCACTGAACTAGTATACATTTTTTATAGGGGCCAGCTGAAGCCAGCCACAGGGTGCCGGGTTTTCTTGTTTTTTTTTAAGACCCATTGGTGGCCTTGGGCTGTTTTCTGCTCTTTGGTCAGGTTGTTGTCTCTTTGACACATTCCCCATTTCCATTCTCAATTTTAAACATGTGTCTGGCATAAGAATTTCTTATAATAAATTTCTTGAGTTCAGTTTCTTTATGTAATCATGGTAATATACCAAATAATTAAAATTCTTTTATAATTTCAGAGAAAGAAGAAAATTCAAGTCTTAAAGAGAAAATAATGAAACTGGAAGCTGAGCAGAAAGAATTTATTCCAAAGAATATTAGAGGTATATTATTAGTTCAGGTATTTTATATCTTGACAGCAAAAAGGACTACATCCCTGCGCCCTTTGGACATGATTTGCAGCTATGTAAGTAAGTAAGTAAGTAAATGTTTATTATAGTGACATGTGTAATCACATTTCAATAAAGTACAAAAATATTACATACACAATAAAATACACCCGACCCATTGGGTCTATAAGTCACTTTCAAATAATAAAACATAATTCTTTTATCACGGATTTCAAACAAATTAATGAAAAGTAAGATTAAGCTAAATTTCAAAATAATTAATTAATTATGAAAAATTCAAACTTATATAAAAAAAAAATAATTAAAAATGAAGTTATTAGAAGATCGGTTTAATAAATGTCAAGTTGAATGCATAATTAATTAATAATGAAAAATTCAAACTTATATAAAAAATGAAGTTATTAGAAAATCGATTATGTCTATGTTTATTTGGTCATTTCAGATGCCTTCATAGTTTCACCTCTCAAATAAGTTGTCAGTTGTGGACATAGGCCTATAATTATATGACATAACAGGGACAACAAAATACAAGTTTACCAACGCTAAAATCTGTTGTCATCGTTCAGTGTTATACAATTCATATTAAGCAAAATTTGACCTGTCCCTGGGAGGGGGTCCCGATTCATTTACCTTTCTCTTGGTTTTTTTTTTTGAAGAAGTGATAAAAAAATAAGTATAAGTGAGGGCTATTCCATTTAAACATAGCTCATACCCACGGACGGCAAAGAAAAAAAAATCTATCCCTGGCTGTTGTCTGAAATAAATTGCTTCTATGCAGGTGTGTGTATTAATAAAAAATGCATCTCTACATGGATATTGTAAGCTTGAATGAAAATGCTTCTCTGGGGGGCTGTTTTATGAGTGGTGAGAGAATCATTTGTGTTTTGTTTTTTTTGCGGTTGTTTGACAATTTCGGCAAAACCAAAACATCTGACATCCGAATCAGTTTACCGCTTTGAACCACGTGTATACGCAGGAATCCAGGTTTAGTTCAAAGCGCATGTGCGACCGGGATCAAAGTAGAAGAGAAAAAGGCAACCGGATACGGAAAAGAAACGAAAAAAATCCGGATATCGTAAAAATTTACGATTTTTTTTCAATAAAAATTTTACAGTCGGGAGGCTCTCAATCGGCTCAGTCAGGCTACCTCAAACAAACATTTTTTTTTAAATTTTGGTCCTGCCAGGTACAGTGTCCATAATATATTTGTCTATCTGTAGGTTTGGGATGATGTTTGGTTCATGTTCCTATAAATGAATCTGCCCCACATCTTCTCAATTTCTTTCTCTGACAATCCCAAACTTTTGGTCCTGAAATAGGGGAATTGGGTTTAAAAAGCTAATTTCCTAGAGGAAGTGCTGCCCAAATTTTTTGTAGGTTTGGACTTAGTTTTTTTCAGGGTATTTTTAAAGGGGGTAAACTAAAAGTTATTTCAGGCGGATTTTAAAAGGGGTAAACTAAAAGTTATCTAAGGGAGATTTTTAAAGTGGGTTAATATAATCAATCTCTTTCTGTTAAATCCCAAACTTGTGTCTGGTAACTGGAAATTGAGTTTTATATAACTTAAGCTTATTTCTAAGGGGAAGTGCTGCCCTTTTTTAGGGTTTGATTTAGCTTTTATAGCTTGCTGTATTATATTTCAGTTGCTGCATCAAGGATGCAGGAGCTCTATACTTTTCACTTTGTCTATCTGTCCGTCAACTATTTTTGTCAAGTCAAAAATTATATACAGTAGAAATATGAAATGTTATGTAATACACTGTTGTTAATAATATAAATAAAATTTAAAAAAAATACCTACCTACCGTCCCTTCAAAATTTCAAGGGGGTGATTGGAAACACAATATTATTTTTTGTAGGCCTAAATTTCCTGCAACATTCCAAGATTTTTTATTTAACACAAATATACGTAGCAATCTCTCTGATTTTCAAGGTCAAAGTTCAATTTACACATTCACAGCTGTTTCAGTTTTATATGATTGTGAACTGTGCAAGTAGAAATTTAAAGATGCATAACTTTAAGATCTCTTTAATATTGAAAGACTGCCTTAATACTGATTAAAAGTTCAAGTTATGAATATTTATTATCAAACCTCAGTGTGCTTGCCAGGGGTGGACCAGGATCTCTTTTAACAAATGTGTGCTCCCACCCCTCCACTATTTTTTTTCTTTTTTAGCCCATTTTCCCTATTTTTAGGCCTAGCCTTCCATTGCCCCCAACATCAAATCATTGATCTATCTCTGATTGCAACCAGGGGTATGTGATTTTAACAAACAACTCAATTAAATCCAATCATGATGTGCAAACAGTTGCATAAATTCATTGAACAAGTGATAAAAAAAATATACAGGTATACATGGAGTATTTGAACAGAATACTTTGTATTGCCTTACAAAAAAAATGACAAAATAATTTTACAAAATGTAGTTTAAGATATCAGCAATATTCTGTCGTTAGAATTGAAAATAATTTATGTTTTGCTTCTTCCCATAAATTGGATCTTGAAACTTTTTCCTTTCCTCTGAAAAAAATAATAATATAGTGAACTTGTACCCTTGACTTTCACACGATTCGGACAGTGTATTATGCCATTCCACATCCCAGAAACATAGGTACATACAGTATATATAACAAAACAACATGATATACCCAGCAAAAGGTTTCTGACAGTGATTGTTGTAAAAAAACCTTTCTCATCTCAAAATTAAATTAATTTTGATACCCTCCAATTTTGCCTTTACAAAAATAAATTAAGAATTTTAAATTTGCTTCTGTTGGTGGTAGTAAATTATGAAGAAAAAAATTGCTTCTGTAGGAGGGGTCTGCATGTAAAAAAAAACCCACTTCTATTGGTGGTGGTGGAACAGAAAAAAACACTTCTCTACCATTGCCGAACTTGAAAAATATCACTTCTATGGGGGGTACCTTGAAATTTCAGGTGCCTTCCTTGGGGTTGAGCTATGTTTAAATGGAATAGCCCTGATGTAAAAACATGTATGAAAAGATAATATGACACAATTAATTTCAAGAAAAACATAATGCAGGGTCGTCCCAATATTCTGAAACTCCATCAGTCTGTCACCCAAATAATCGGACAAAGATAAACAAATGTTTTGTAATTGAAAAAAAAATACCTCATACTTGCCGCATGAGTTGAGGCAAATCCGTCACTGTTCACTTCAAAAGAAACGAGGGGATGTCATGTCAAAAAAAAGTTGGAAGAAAACAAAAAGAAAAAAACATTAGAAAAACAATAAGGTCTTTTGGCTGCGCTGCAGAAATATGTCCAAGCTAATTTTACTAGAATTGTTCATTTGTTAATATAAATTTGTAAACATTGTAAATAAACGTCTTCTTTTAGTTAGCGTGATCAGCGTGTTTTTATTGGTTGTTTTTTATAAAAAGATGTCTGCCTAGACCAATGAAAAAATTAATATCCATATTTGGTTGCTCTGTCGTCTCCATCTGATTTTGCAGAAGTGATGAAACTGATTTTGATCCATCTTTTATTTACCATGTAATATGATACTAAAACTACGTCATGCTGTCTCCAGCCTCGAGTTAAAGGCAGCATTAGTGATTTTTAGCCTTATGCTACAGTTCTATGTAATATAAGCATTTTCTAGTAATATTACTATTTTCAGTAATATAGAGACTATAATACACGTTTCAGTAAGATTACAATATAACAGTTTTTAGTAACATAAGAATAATATTACTCTTTTTTGTAATATTACTTTTACCTGTAATATTATATAAAAAAGTAACATATGACTGTTTTCAGTATTTGCCTGGACTGTTATAGTAATAGTAACAAGATCTCATTATTTTATATATTGGATCCTTTCACGATCTTCATGTCTGTGAGACAGGGTTCATCTGACCTTCACCTCATTTTCAAGTTTCATTTGTCAATGTGAAGTTTTAATGGGGTCTGTGTCTCAGTTACTTATAATAAGTAGTAGGTCAACTATATTTGTGTATGGAATAGTTGTAAGTTTGGTATATCTGTCTTGTAGGATTCATCTGTCATTGACCTCATTTTCATGAATTTTTGATACTTTTAAGTTTATGTGATACTTGTAGTAAAACCTTTATCTTAAAGACTTCCAGCATAATTCAATTATGACTCTTGTTCTTATATTCAGGTCATATTTATTTTTTTTTATAAAGAAAGAACTATTTTCGTACATGTACTCTTTACATACCCATAGGAATTGGCATGCACAATAAGATCTCGATAGGCCAATAATACAACTTTTTATGCCCCCTCCTATTGGAGGGGGCATTAAGTTTTACCCTTGTCCGTCTGTATGTACGTCGTACCGTACGTCCATACGTCCAAAAGTTGGTTTCCTTTCTCTAACTTTAGTTTGCCTCAATTAAATGTTATGAAACTTATACACAATGCTTATTACCACTAAATACAGATCAAGATTGAATTTTGGTGGCGTCACTTTTACCGTTCTACAGTTATGCCCCTTTACAAATGGAAAAATTGCTGAATTTTTTTATTTTTCTTTCTAAATATCAAGTATTTTAAAGATTTTATTACCACAAAACTCAGATCAAGTTCAAATTTGGGTAGCGTCACTTTTACCGTTCTTCAGTTATGTCCCTTTATAACTATATGATATGCAAGCGGGGGCATCATCTGTGTCCACATGTGGACACTTTTTCACATTTATTTTCTTTTGACATTGACATATGATACTTGGTATGAAGGTGTAATCCTATATTATGGTGTTGTGTATTGTTATGACCTTTATGTGAACTTGCCCTTTGAACTAAGGATAAAATTATTTTAATATTGGGAATACTTTCTTGTTGCTTTTTCACATTTAGGCCAAACCAATTTGATTCCTAGTTCTTTGGGTTTTTCCGCTCCTGTTTTGGAGAAAATTGACTTTTCAAATAAAAAAAAAATACTGCTTCCTCAAATTTGTGGTCCAAATGCTGCTCCAAAATTAGTTTCTTCATAAAATTTATTACATAGACGCTTTTCTGTTGTAAACAATACTCCAATTGTTTTAATTGCACATGTGATCAATCAATTTGTAAATAAAAATAAATATCAGGATGCGAACTTGCAGTTGTGTCAGCTCATTGCCAATGATAGGCAGTTTTTGAACACACAGTGATCCAATATGCTTCTCGTTTAACCAACTGGACGTTAATAGTTAAGCAGCAAATACATAATCATTAGATTATTTAGCATATAATAACAACAACTATCAAATATCTTTCAGGGGCATTTGTTTAAATACATACACATATATTTTAGTTTTATTAAACATGTGTCATTTACCTATCGAGCATAATTCTTCTTGTAAAACACTTTACGGCTTTCATAAAAGCTTCATCCTAAAGAAAAGTACTATATGAAGAGATATGCATGACACAAAAAAGTTTTTATGCCGCACCTATGATAGTAGAGGGGCATTCTGTTTTCTGGTCTGTGCGTCCGTTCGTCCGTCTGTCTGTTCGTCCATCTGTCTGTCTGTCCGTTCGTCCGTCTGTCCCGCTTCAGGTTAAAGTTTTGGTCAAGGTAGTTTTTGATGAAGTTGAAGTCCAATCAACTTGAAACTTAGTACACATGTACCTTATGATATGATCTTTCTAAATTTTAAACCAAATTAAACTTTTGACCCCAATTTCACGGTCCACTGAACATAGAAAATGAAAGTGCATGTTTCAGGTTAAAGTTTTTGGTCAAGGTAGTTTTTGATGAAGTTGAAGTCCAATCAACTTGAAACTTAGTACACATGTTCCTTATGATATGAACTTTCTAATTTTTAAACCAAATTAAACTTTTGACCCCAATTTCCCGGTCCACTGAACATAGAAAATGAAAGTGCATGTTTCAGGTTAAAGTTTTTGGTCAAGGTAGTTTTTGATGAAGTTGAAGTCAAATCAACTTGAAACTTAGTACTCATGTTTCCTATGATATGATCTTTCTAATTTTAATGCCTAATTATATTTTTTATCCAATTTCATGGTCCATTGAACATGGAAAATTATAGTGCGAGTGGGGCATTCGTGTACTTTGGACACATTCTTGTTTATATAAAAAATGAAGTTGCAGTGGTTGCTATGCTTCCTAAATATATATGTATGGATTTAAATGAGAATTCATGCAGACAAAAGCTGATTTGAAGAAAAATAACCTAAATTATTTAAACAACAGTTAGACAAGTCTGATATGGTACAGGCACCAATAAATTAAACTGTATGCATTTGAGCATATGACTTTTTTTGTGTCTTTCTTGTTTTTTTCTATGAAGTAAACCAGTTATGATATGTACTATGCTGAGCCTGACTCAGCAAGTTTAATCCAGAATATGTACATAAATTGTACAACTTCTAAATCACACAATTTGAAATAAAATTTATCGGCTTGCTTCTCTTGTCATACTTATAGAGCACTTGCCTGTAAAAAACTCATTTTCAAGAAAAAAAAAAAAATAAAGAAATGTCGCTTGCTCGCCTCATATTTTTTGGAGCAGATGTCTGAAGAACATCAAATTGGTGTGGCCTTAGTATATGGGTTCACCACCTGAAGACAATGTGTCACATACCATTGAAGATGACATCTGACCTTGACCGGTTCACCTCGATATCAAACAATTAATTTAAGGAATGTCAAAACAATGAATGTTTATGTGATTTTGAATGATTTTACAATTACTTATATTTTTATACCCCTGCTTTAAAAAAGTTTGAGTATACTGTTTTACCTCTGTCTGTCCATCCCTCTGTCCGTCCATCCATTCGTCCATCTGTCTGTCTGTCCCATGAATATTTTTCGTCGCATTTTTCTCGAGTACTACATTACAAGGATTTCTGAAATTTGGTTTCAGGGTTTATATAAGTCAGCTATACCGTATGATGCGTTTTCAGATTCATCACTCAACAACTTTCTGTTTACCGAACACTTACATCATTTTACACATGACATCTAAGTTAAAAATTTTCGTCATATTTTTCTCAGGAACTACATTACAAGGATTACTGAAATTTGGTTTCAGGGTTTATATATAAGTCAGCTATACAGTGTGAGTGTTGTCCGATTCATCACTCAACAACTTCCTGTTTACTGAACACTTACATCATTTTACACATGACATCCAAGTTGAAAATTTTCGTCACATTTTTCTCAGGAACTACATTACAACGATTATTGAAATTTGGTTTCAGGTTTTATATAAGTCAGCTATACCGTGTGATGTGCCCTCAGATGTATCACTCAACAACT
The DNA here is from genome assembly GCA_019925275.1 of Mytilus edulis. Taxonomy (NCBI): domain Eukaryota; kingdom Metazoa; phylum Mollusca; class Bivalvia; order Mytilida; family Mytilidae; genus Mytilus; species Mytilus edulis. The sequence continues at coordinate 2,101,514 of CM034358.1, read as the reverse complement.
TCCTGTTTACCGTCAAGTATTTGGTTTGGGGTATCATCAGTGAGCAGTAGCTCGCAGTTTCACTTGTTTTATCATGTTTATAGAAATGTTCAATGGTTTATAGAGACAATGTTTTTTTTTTTTTTTTTTTTTATATATAAAAAAGATTGAGTAGGTATTTCTAATGAAGATTTTATGAAAACAGGCAGCTGTATTATGATAGTTAATGAGTCAAGTGTCCTCTAAATCAATTACAGGTCATCATCAAGCCTTCAACAATAATTAAACCGATACTGTATAGTAAGGTAATCCGTATAAAAGTTCCTAAGTCATATAATGTGAAATAACATACACCATAGACTAAATTCACTATATTTTGAGTGATAATGCATAATTCATGTTAATAGTCAAATTTTGATTTTTAATCTTCTACTCCTATATTTTTTCAGATCAGATACAAACACAAATAGAAGACTGGGAAAAGAATGATAAGATGTTCGTGTCTACAAGAGCCAGTGATTACGTCATGGAACGTTTACAAGACAACAGTTGTTTGACATTAACTGCCCCATCAGGAGTTGGAAAATCATTTATTGCAAGACACACAGCACTTGTTTTACAGAAGGAAGGATACAATATAATACCAGTGAGAAAACCAGATCATATTGAAGATTATTATCAACCTGGTAAAAAAACAGTCTTCATTATAGATGATATTTGTGGAAATTTCACTGCCAACCAACAACAGATTGATAACTGGAAACAACTGTTACCTGTGATTAACACAATTATTGCAGACAAATGTTGTAAGATTATTGTATCTTGTAGGTTACAAGTCTATAAAGATGATAAGTTTAGTATATTATTACCTTTTAAATCATGTGAATGTAACTTAATATCAGATAAGTTAGGTCTTACGTCTGTTGAGAAAAAAAAGATAGCAAAAACCTATATTGGTACAAGCATGACAGACATTGATGATTTATCTTCTAAATGTGATTTCTTCCCACTCTTATGTTCCTTATATCACAAAAAAGAAGATGTAGATGTCAAAGAGTTTTTCAAAAATCCTTTTCATGTTTATAAAAGTGAGCTAGACAGGTTAAGTGAGCATGGTGATGACGGGAACTATAAAATATGTAGTCTTGCTTTATGTGTTCTCTTTAATAATCAGCTGAAAGAGAAATGGTTCCAGGGTAAAGTTACAAATGAACAACGAAATATTATAGAAGACACATGTGAGGCTTGTAAATTGAACCGAGGTACATCGAAAGCAAAACTTAAAGAGGCTATGGACACTCTAGATGGTACATTTATATGTAAACAGAATGGCATTTATAGAACTCTACATGATAAAACTATTTGACTTTCTTGCTCATTACTTTGGTCAGAGAATGATTGAATGTTTGATAGACCATGGTGATAGTGGTTTAGTACATGAACGTTTCATCTGGCAGATGTCACCAGATGACCAGAATAGTAACATAGACTTCATTATAGAAATACCAGATGATTATTTAGAATCATATTTACAAAGGTTTATAAAGGACTGGTTAGCAGGAAAGGTGTCAGTTATATTCAATAACAATAACATGAAAGTATCATCATTCAGACAACAGTTATTACAATACTTACAACAACTAGACAAACCACAACAAGTAACATTAACCAGTACCAAGGATACAGTGGTACCAAAGGATAACTGTGGATCAGGTAATACTCCACTGATATGGACTTGTCATGCTGGTTATACTAATATGGTACAGTGGTTGTTACATAATGATGCTGATGTGGATCAGTGTAGATATGATGGGGTTACTGGACTGGACATGGCAAGTCAGGAAGGACATACTAATATAGTTAAGTTACTGTTAGAGAGGAATCCTAATGTTGATCTATGTAACAATGATGGCTGTAGTCCTCTGTACAAGGCAAGTCAGCAAGGACATACTGAGATAGTAAAGTTACTGTTAGAGAAGAATCCTAATGTTGATCTATGTAACAATGATGGCCGTAGTCCTCTGAACAGGGCAAGTCAGAATGGACATACTGATATAGTAAAGTTACTGTTAGAGAAGGATCCTAATGTTGATCTATGTAACAAAGATGGATGTAGTCCTCTGAACAGGGCAAGTCAGAATGGACATACTGATATAGTAAAGTTACTGTTAGAGAAGGATCCTAATGTTGATCTTTGTGACAAGAATGGTTTTACACCACTAATCAAGGCATGTGGTACAAACCACACCAGTATAGTCCATCTATTAATGAAACATAAACCAAACATTAATGCCCAGACATTCGATGGTGGTAATGGTTTATATTTTAGTGCATTGAATGGAAATCTGGAGATAACACAGATACTGTTAGAGAACAATGCCGACTGTAATATATGTGTACATAATAAACAGTCATTAACAGATGCATTTTTGAACCAGTCAGGGTACACCTTAGATAAAGAAAAACAAGACTTATTTGATAGCCTGGTAGAGGATACATCATCATGTGTAACAGAGTATGTCAATAAGAAGTCAGTAGATTATGGGTTTGATGTAGTAGCTGGTTCTTCTCCATTACATATAGCCTGTTTTATGGGTAGGATAGATGTAGTCCATTGTCTTCTGGACCACAATGCTGACATCAACATAACAAAACAAGATGGAACAACACCATTATTTTATGCGAGTGAAGTAGGACATGAGGATATTGTATGCTTATTGTTGGCTAATGGAGCAGATACACAGATGTGTAGACTTGATGGGAAATCCCCGTTAAACGTTGCAACAGATAATGGACATGCATCTATAATAATGATTTTAACAAATCACACATAAAAAGAAGAAAAACTTTCTTCTTAAATCTTGTTCTTTGGTCAGTGGTTTGTAATGACATGTAAGAAAAACATATGAGAAAAATAAACACTTTGTTTTAATTATCTTGTTCTTTGTTTGATGTATGTTGACTATGTTTGATATCTACTTCTATTCATGCCATTACTTCTGTCTCCAATTTAACATACTTCTTGATTTAAGGGGGCTCCTGGGTATAAATGATTTTTTTTTCTAATATAGGATTTTGCTATATTTTTTAATAAATGAACTTTATCATATACTTAAAAGAAAAATGAAATAAAAAAATGGGGTCACCGTTCATTTAAGCTAAAATCTGCCACTGGAAGAAGCATACATTTTTGTTAATGTCCTTTTTTTCTGTTGAACTAATAGGAGAAAAAGAGGAAATATCGAAATAAAAAAATAACCTAATATAAGAAATCACTTAAATTTTACAATTATTAAGTTTATGTACAGCTTATTTGAAAACAGTAATAAAAAATATAGGTCACCGATGAGTTAAAAAAGATATTTCAAATTTAAGGCCAAAAAATGGCATTTTTGCACCAAAGGCAGATAATTTGGAGCTTTTTCAATTTTTAAAGTCATCTGGGGCCAAACCAAATCATTTTTTTGGATTGTTTTTTTGTACCATATCATAAAGTAACAACTAATAGTGTAATAAATAAAATTTGTAATGAAAAAATAAAGGTTTAATTTTTTGCTAAAATTTTTGTACCCAGGAGCCACCTTAATCACCCGGATCAGAAGGACCTATTTGATTTAGATCTGAGGTTGCCAATGAATAAAACTGTAAAATACTTAGTAAGCATTGTAATTCTATCATTACTTAGTTGTTTTAAATAACTTCATTGGTTTTTAAAGTCACATTTCTTTTTACTTGATGAAGTTGTCTGTCAGTTTTTGCCTCATTACATGTTTAAGCTGAAAGTTCCAAATTATACTGAATGTATGACTTAGTTGTACTGTACACAAATTTGAGCTTATATTTTATGTTTATTGTATGTTTATATTGTTATTTCATTTGTTGTATTATTGGATTTCTGTCTTAACGCCATATAAGTATTTTTTATAATTTCATTGTATGATTTGTTTCTGTTTAGTACATGTACATTGATTCCTGTTTTTTTTTTTACTGAATAATGTTGATTTACAGACCTTTTAGTTCAGATATGCAGTCATAAAGAAAGTACTAATTCAATTTGGTAAACTAAACTTCAATAGATAGGAATGTGGCATTATGCGAGGAATGTGGACACTTACCTAGCTGTGTCAGCATAAACTTTTGTATACACTTTAAATTATTTCAGAAGGTAAAATGTCAGATATTTAATGTAATAGTTATTGAATTTGTAACATTTATTCAAAATTGTTCATTTGTCAATGCTGTACTATTTGTTTTTTTTAAAAGATATAAATTTCTTAATTTTGTGTCTACTTTGATTTGTTCTCCCTATATTAAAATAGGGAGATGTGGTATGTTGCCAATGAGATAACTTTCCACCATAGTTCAAATGAAGTGGATGTAAACAATTAAAGGCCACCGTAGGCCTTCAACAATGAGAAAACCCATACTGTATGGTTGGCTATATAAGTGAAAATATTAAACAATTCAACTGAGAACACTAACAGTGTAATTTATTACAAAACAATGTAAGAAAAACAAATATGACAGACAAGCACCAACGACAACTACAGGCTCCTGACTTGGGACTGGCACATAAAGAATGTTCAACACATTGTAAGTTATACATTTCTTATGTCATTATGGTCTTAAATTTTTGAGAAATATTTAAAAGAAATAATTATATTGACATGAAATAACCATTCATTTCATAGAATATAGATTTATTTTAAGTCTTGACTCTAAAGATATATAGGAAAAATGTTTCTTTAATTTCATTTCAGCCAATGGTTTTGTTTATGTCTGAATCAGGACCTATCAAGTTTTACCCTATTCCTATCGGGTTATTACCCATAAAAAAGAAATACCCTTGGGTTCTTCTAAAGATAATGTTGCTACATATGTAGACAGTTTCGATAAAGGGGCATGCTTTTGCATTGATAAGTTTTTCCTGCATTCAGTCAACATTTGGCGGTATTAGTAGTTAAACAAAAAAGTTAAGAGTTGTCATGTAAGCAATTCAGACTCTGGAGATTACTTCCTGGTACAGTTATCACACAATCATTCTACAACTATTTTGATAAATGAATTCTGAAAGTTTAATGTAAGGGAACGACCATTTAACTTCAAGAGGAGTGGGTGTGGTATAGTTTATTCATAAAAAAAATTCTGATCCCCAATTCGATGACAAAAAAATATTTTGAATCCAGATTTTCCCCATATAGTGTTAAATTTTGAAGAAAAAAAATTTGATTGATAACATCGAAAAACTAAAAAAAAAATGTCTGACTCAGACAAAAAACCATAACCCCCCCTCGAATTTAAATGGTTGCTCCCTAATGAAGATACATGTATATATATTTTGAATTTTAGGTGAAAATGTGTATATACTGATTATTACTGTTTTTTATGATATATTGTTTATACTGTAATATAAGAATATTTTGTTGATATAAATACTATACAAAAAATAATCAGAATTAAATTATTTAATAATGTTATGTATATTCTTTTTATTTACTTCTTACTGTTAACATGTTAATTTATTATCAATGTAATTTTTGTTTATTATCAACATAAAAATAATAACATGATGAACGATTGCCAAGGAGACAATTATCCCCCAAATGAGGTAGAGGAAAGCAACTGTAGGTCAATTGGAGAGGATGTATATATGCTTTAGCCTGCAATCCAATCAGTTTAACTCATTTTCTCAATAAAACACAGTGGTTGATTCAAGAGGGGAAGGGGTCCGGGCTATGCCCCTTTGATTTGAAAAAATACAGGTTTTTTTGGCATAAAGTCGTCAAAAATAATTTTAAGCAATTAATCCCTATACCCCCTTTTTCTCGAATCCTGGATCTACTACTTAAATATATTTACATTAACTATAGGTAATTATTAAGCCTTTAACAATGAGCAAAACCCATACCGTATGGTTAGTTATAAAAAGTCGTATGGTTAGTTATAAAAAGTCGGGACATTACAGATCGACACAAAAGACAAAACAATATTTCAGATAGTCTCATCTATAATAGATAAAATCAATAATGTTTGGAATGCAGATCTGGGAAATCATTCATTATCTATCTTAACTACAGTTGTACACTTAATTCTATGGGCAGTATGTGAAAGGTGAATGTCAAAGAACTTTTGAAAATAGACTGAAATTTTAGGAAATTGGTTTTATTGGGACAATATCTTTAGAGCCATAATTCAGATCTTAACCGATCTGTAGTAATTTCAAATCTTATTTAGTCAATGCCTGGTCCATATATGAAAGCATGTCTGTTGTGATTATCAATGGCAATGTTTTCACATGGCAGTTATTATTAATAAAAGCACCATTTTCGGACTAAGTTGATGATACAACATGGAATTTTGCAGATATGTTACGAAGCAAAAGAAATAAGCTTTAAAGATTAACTTTTAAAAAGTCTCAGTTTAACTTAAAGATGAAGAACAGCTATTTGTATTGTCTGCTTTTCCACTAACCATTTAGATGGAAAAGTAAAAACTATAACGTTAGTGTTCTACTTGAAGTTAGAATGTAATGTCTCCGGGAAGGCTGGAATGTCATTCTGCTAAGTCTCTCCTTGTGATAATGCAGGTTAACAATCAGGATAAGCGTGTCAAAGCAGTACAAAGTAGGGTTTTATATTCATATGATATTTACGGGCGCGCATAAACACGTTCTTGTCCTGATATGCATGTAATATTTGCCACTCAACGTTAAACTTTAATTAATCATTATCATCATGACTAGATACACAATATGTTTTATTTTGTAATAAACCAAGGACCATTACATTAACAACTTTTTCGGACGAAGTTGATGATTGAACATGGAATTTGGCAGATACATTACGGAGCAAACGACCTAAACTTCAATGATTTACTTTAAGATCCTTTAAAAATAAATGAGCCTAATTTTAATTTTAAGATGAAGAACAGCAATTGGTATTGTCTGCTTGTCCACTGAGCACTAAGCATTTAGGTGCAAAAGTAAAATCTGTTGAATGTAATGTGTCCGGGAAGGTTGAAATGTCATTCTGCGTAACTAGGGTTTATATTCCGGCATATCACATTAACGGGCGCACATAAACACGTTCTTGACCTGATCTGCAAATACTATTTCCTACTGAAAGTTTAACTTTAATTAATCGATATCATCATTTATAGATGCATAATATTCTGTCTGTTCCATTTTTGTCGAGCATGCGACTTCTGTCGCAGAAAGCGAGACAAAGGGATAGTGAGCCGGCGATGGCGGCGTTAACAAACTTCTTGAAAGCTGAATGTTTCAGAAATTAGAAGACCTTCATCTTTCATACTTTGTATATATATGCCTTATGTTATGAAGTTTCCGTCTGTTATAAAGTCCATTGTCCTTGACCTCATTTTTTATGGTTCTGTGACTACTTGAAAAAAAAATGTTAAGATTTTTAGTATGCTTAAGGATGTACTTAGGTGAAATTAAAAACAAATCTAAAATCAGAAGAGCATTAGTTAAGGAACAAAATAAGCTAAAAATATGGATTAGGGTTAGGGTTAGGGTTATCATAGGTAATGGAGCTCCTTTTCCAGATATTCGATTAAAAAAAATGGCGGGAAACAGCTGACTCGGACTTGTACCTTTTATTTGCATTGGTATTATTTGGGACTCAAATCGAAAGAAAAGAAATCTCGAATCTGCCTTAATTTTGGTAAGTGACATTTTATGAGCTATTGAAGTCTTATATAAAAAGAAAAATGGGTGTTATGGGGCAAAATATTTAACCCTGTATCGTAGGAAAAAAACCTAGGAGTCCGAACATCTGACAAAAATTCCTAATCCTGACCAAAGTTCATCCTTAATTTCTTTCTTATTATGAGTTATAGGATAACTTTAATAGGTATGTTCGGATCTTGCAAGGTCTTAATGCCTGTCAGACAGTTTTTACTTGACCTCGACCTCATTTCATGGATCAGTGATCAAGGTTAAGTTTTTGTGTTCTAGTCCATATCCCTGACTCTCAGATAAATGTACTATTAGCAATAGGTCTACTATATTTGGTGTATGGAATTTTTGTAAGGCGTACATGGCAGCTGTCATTTAACCTTGACCTAATTTTCATGGTGCAGTGGTTAAGTTAAGTTTTTGTGCTTTGGTCTGTTTTTCTAATACTGTATGCAATAGGTCAACTATATTTGGTGTATGGAAATACTTTTCGAGGAACATGTCACTCTGATAGGTTTTATTTGACCTTGACCTAATATTTTACGGTTCATTGCTCAATGTTAAGTTTTTGTGTTGTTTTGGTCTGTTTTTCTTAAACTATGAGCTATAGGTCAACTATCTTTGGTGTATGGAATGACTGTAAGGTGTATTTGGTGTCTGGAATGACTGTAAGGTGTACATGTCTGTCTGTCAGTGTTCATCTGACCTTGACCTCATTTTCATTGTTCCTTGTTCAATATAAAGTGTTCATTGTTTTGTCTTTTTCTTGTATACTATAAGCACTAGATCAACTACTAGTATATCTCATTTTTTTTCTGGTCTATTGGATTATTTTAAGGTGTACATGTATTTCTGGCTTGGTTTATCTGACCATGACCTCATTTTATTTGCTCATGTTAGTTTTATGTGATACTTGTAGTAAAACTTTATATGATGTAGGACTATAAAAATAAAATCGATGGTCAGTAAAGCAGGCGAGATATTTCAGTACGTGCACTCTTGCATAATAAAACCATGGAACATTACATTAAATTATCAATTGGCAATTGACAGATGTCTATCTCACAGAGGATGTTTGTAATATTTTCGACATTATTACTTATTTATTGTCACTGGGATTATAATATGTAGCTGCCAATTAAAACCTCAAACGGATTTAAGGGTCTGTCTTTTCAATAAGTTAATAGTTTTTGCTCAATGTTGAAGGCCTCACTACGTCAGTCATTTTGAGATGAAGAGCACTACCAAAAGCGCCTGTGCTCATGGTTTTATGCACATGTAGTGATTTTGTGCCATGAATAATTATTGATACAACACAACCTCTGAGTTGGACTACAATTCTTCTTTATAAAAGACGACAACAACAAATAAACAATAAAAAATACCACAAAACATTGAGATCAAATTAAAGAAACCGCTTACAAGGGACGTCGCTAGTTGTTATTTGGATTTTATGTTCATGTGCGTGTGACGTGATTAGACTATTTATTTTTATTTTTAAATAAAATATTTCTAACCATAAATCACGATCATTGGGATAACAAAGCTTACAGGTACATAACACCTGGTTGGAGTTTAATGTGACAGTCAATCGCCAATCGTTACATTTGCAATCTATGAAGAGACACAGCCTGCAATCTACAAGAAAGAAAAGGTAAAAAGCGATATGAAATAAAAACAAACTATCCAGAGTTTATGAACTGAATTATTTTTTAGATAATTAACTTATCTGTGTGGCATTTGCAAAAAAGGCATGATGACAGACAAACGTCAAAGCGAGTAACAACTTACTTTCGTGTTGAGCTCATTATGACGGACAAACTTCAACGCGAGTCCTCATGCATAATACCACGTAAAGTTCATCGTGGACAATACAATGAGCTAAGGCTGTGAATTCATTTATATTCGTGGATACCAATTTTCTTGGATTGAGAAAAAAATTGTTATTTTCGCGGATATTTGATTTCTTGGTTTTCTCAAAGTCTGCATGCAAGCATAGATAACATTAGTATCGCATTGAACATTAAAATTCGTGGTTTACCTATACCTATACCAATGAAATCCACGAATAAGGGTATCCAAGAATAATAATGAATGCACAGTTTCATGTAGAACTCACCATGACGGACAAAAAATCAATGAGGGTAACAATGTTTGGTGCCATGAAGAGCTCTTCATGCCGGACAAATTTCAACACGAGTAGCCATTTAGTGCCATTAAAACTCGTCATGACAGATACATGTCAATACAAGCAGCCGTATATAGTGCCCTGTAGAGCTCACCATGACAGACAAACGTCACTGCGAGTAACCAAGTATAGTAACACGTAGAGGTCATCTCCGACAAACGTCTATGCTAGTAGCTATGTAGTTACATGTAGAGCTCACCATGACAGACAAACGTCAATGCTAGTGGCCAAGAATAGTGCCATGTAAACCCCTGTCTGAGGAACATACGTCAATGCGTGTAGCAAAGCATAGTTCCTTGTAGAGCTCATCATGACACACAGCTGTCAGTGCGATGAGCAATGTATAGCGTCATATAGAGTTCATCATAACGGACACACGTCAACGCGATTAGTAATGTAAAATATCATCTATAGGTCATCATGACGAACAAATGTCAGCGCGAGTAGCCATTAGGCGCAACGTAGAGCTTGTCATGGCAGACAAACATCAGTGCGAGTAGCCATGCACAGTCCCAAGTTGAGATCATCATGACCGACAAACGTCAACGCAAATAGCCACGAAGTAATTTAAAGAGCTCATCATGATGGGCAAACGTCAATACAACAATACAACAGCATTAGTGGATAAATTGATGTTTGGGTAATACTCAGTGACAAACAGTTCATGCATATTCAGTTAACAAAAAAAATATAATTATTATTTATATAATGAATAGGTTAAAAAAAGTTTCAAAGAAGATAAAGGATGCAGATTTTAACTGCCACTGGAAAACGAAGAATTGCAGGAAAGGTGCACAAATTTGGTCAAGAAATGGATTACCTACGGACCCTGAAAGGATATTTCAGTATTAGAGTGTGTAACAATTTCCAATCATGGGCATCACATATTTACAGTTCTTATTCTCAATTCAATTAGATGACTATTTTAAATATCCAAATTAGACAAACAACATTCGCTTTCCGATGAGTCCTATCAAAGGAAAAGAAGCAGTACTTTTCCCTTTTCTACGCTCTTGCTAAAGTGGGGTTTCCGTTTTCCTGTGCGGGTTCGTATAAATACGCAGCCATGTCCGTTTGGAATTGGGACGACACATCCAATGTATCGTGAAGAGAGAATACCACCCTATATACACTTTAAAGAACCCTTGTAACAACTCTCTGATGGTCCGTAGATGGCCTGTTGATAGGCCAAACTTTTGTCTTTTTCCAACGTATTTTCTAAAGGGAATCCAAATTTTCAGCCCTTCATACTTGTCGACTCGTACACTCGTACATTGCAGAACTTACCTATTATATTAATTGTAAATTTGTTCTCGCCCCGAACATGGATGAAATATTTGCCACTGGACGCAATGCACACAGAGATCAATCAATCAATCTGTATACCCTCAACGAAACCCGAATTTGTTTAACAACACTCCCCGCCCTAAATAATATGATCTTTAACATAATAAACATTGACGAAACTACTTTACTCTAGACGTAACTGGTGTACGGTCTAATCTACTGTTTCCATAAAGAGTAATGCTGTATAGAGACTGTGTTTTATTGCAATGACTATTTTATTCAGAGGCTTTAAATATGTCGTTAATTATGCAAGTGATAACATGTTACAAGTAAACTATTAAGCTACAGTGGCAAAATTTGTTCATGTGAATTTCACATGAATCTCACCTGAATTAACGAGGTTGTACATGAAACTCACGTGAACATTTTCATGAGAATTTCACGTGAATTGTGATTCACATAACTCTGACGTGATATTTTTCATTTTTTTTCGAAAATTAGAAGTTATTTGAATTACTTTTTTTTCACGTGAAAAAAAAGCATGAGATTTTCACATGAAATTCACGGGAGGTTCACATGAGATTCACGTGAAACTCACACGAGTTTCACGATTGAGCTCGTTTAAGGTGAAATTCACGTGGTTTTCACGTGCGATTCACATGACATTGAATTTAAATTCAAGTGAAATTGATGTGAGTGAAATTTGCCGCTGTGAAAGTAGTGAATATACGAATTGTGGAATAAGATATTGATTTTTTTCACTTCTATAAAATAAGGAGATGTGATACGATTGCCAATGAGATAATTATTCTCCAAAGTTCAAATGAAGTGATTGCAAAAAGTAAAAGTGTAAGCAATTATAGGCAACCGTACCGCCTTCAACAATGAGAAAAACCCATACCAAATTATTGGCCATAAAAGGCTCCGACATGAAAAATATGCAACAATTCAATTGAAAAAAACTAACGGCCTATTTATAACAAAATAATTTGCAAAAAAACAAATATGACAGACATGAACCAACGACAACCACTGAACCTGACTTGGGACAGGCACATACAGAATGTTAAACTAGTATGAAGCTCCTTTGGGCACAATTTAGTATGACCATTTTTTTCCCATTCTAAATTCAGTACAAATTTAGTAGAGATCAGTAGATTCTTCAGACGTTACGCACTGTATTCGCTCGATTTTTCATTTGACCATTTCTTGATGCATAAGTAGGACAGAAAACAAATCAATTCTTCTCATTATTAAATAGTTACTTGTCTTGATTCATCATTTGAATCGATACTAAATAAAACCTGATTTTAATAAACTTAATGTTATGTTTTATTATATAATTAATCAATGATTCCGTGTAAGACGTAACAACAAGAACCAACCATCCAAATATAAACGAAGAAAAATATACAAACTGCTGAATGGATTTTGATAAAATGTGTATGAAACGGTCACGCTAAATATCATGTCAGGTCGCAATCTAGCGGCCATTTTCGAAATTCCATAGAGCTGTAAGATTTGAAAATTCGAGTACACAAAAATGAAAGCAAGCACTTCGATATTATAATATTTTCACATAAATTATAGAAAAGGTATGTCACCTCAACATTAAAATGTGATTTTATTAGATTTTACGAACACGTTTTTATTTTTAACATAACTTGTATCATTTTTTCTTCAGCATTTCCCGTGTCTCCCTTAAATGTTACCATAGAGCCATTGTTCAAGATTTTTCAGTACCATAATAATTTAGGGTATTTTAAATTTGTGACAGACAAATGAACTATGAAAACAAATGTTATTACTGAAATGTGATTTTTTAAAGATTTGTTTAAGCCTTTAATGTTAAGGAAACGCTCAATTTTTCATCAATTTCCATCAAGTTGTCCGTGTCTCCCTAAAATGTTAACACGTCCAAATTGAACGTTTTTTGCACGGAACGTCAATGTAACGTAATATGTATAATTTTATTTTCCATTGACTGAAAGTGTCTCATGTATATGTCTTTTGCATTTGACACGTTCTATATAATGATATTATTTTGGTAGATAATGTTTTATAATTTCTTTAAAAAAGTTATAAATCAATATGAAAATTTGACTCAAAGTTTTGTTAACCATGTGCCGATCTTAAAGGCGTCGGATAAAAACAATAATTTCATGAAAAGGGGTTAATTATTGTAAATGCAAACAATTTGCGTTTCAAGGCGAGAAGTGAGGTTGAAAAATTGCCAAGCATGCATGATTCTCTTGAAATAATCACGCGATAGTCATGAGTTATTTACACGTAAAATATGCAAATATTACCCGAAATTTTCGAATAAATATGTAGCACAAGCTTTAATAATACCGAAGCTTTCGTTTTTGGAATCCAGTAGCAGATATGTCTCTGCTGGTACGAATTTTTGTTATATACACTAACAGTAATTTCCACGCATCCGACAAAAAGACGCATGTGAAAAATACTCATTCTTTTTCAAGGACTGTAAATCACTTTTTGATTTAAAATGAAATGAACAATTCCAAACTGAAATTTTCATTCCAAAATCTGAGGATGCAATTGAAATTAAGGACCAAGCAAACAGGGGATATATATAGTAGCTGTTGCTGCCATTGACCAGAACGAGGATTATTTTTCATTACAATCTTTTTAAAAGACCCATATTTCAGAATTTGACAGTACGGATAAAAAAGTGCTAATTTTCTAAAAGACCCCGAAATTATTCGCGAACTGTATTTTGACAATTAAAGTTGTAGGCGGGTTGGTAAAATTTAAACTCTTGAAGCACAAAACAGCTTTGGTACCGACTGTTTCCACGCAATATATTTGCCTAGACTTACGGATACTAGTGATAACGGAATCCTGACAATCATTGAAGATGTGCATTTTGCGAGAATTGACATTCTTGGGCAACGACAATTATTTAAAATATATACTTTCAATAAGTTATGATTGTAATGAAATAAAGTTTATGTGTCAAAAATATATAATCAGTAATCTTAGCAGTCTATTTTTTTCTAAATAAATAGTTAAACATCAAAATGCCAGCTGTATAAAAAAAGGTGCAAAGCTTTTACGTTTAGAAGTCGGTTGAAATAATAAAAAAACGACGTCGAGTAACGTTACCATTACTAAACCGAACACCGTGCGTAACGTCTCAACATATTACAGCACTGTTCATGCTTTATCGGTCCGTGTAACACTTAACAATTCAAAATTTTAAAAAGTTTTCAAATTTTATTTTTTTTGATTTTTGATCAAAGTTTTAAAATATCAAAATTCTAAAATTGTAAATTTTTACTAAACTTTAACGTGCAGTTTTTATCATTCCGCTTTTTCAAAGTTTTTATTTTTTTATTTTTGATTCAAATATTAAAAATATAAAAGGAACGAAAAGAGAACGTCTGTATCATTATCGCGTTTGGTGTACCTGTAAAGTGCGAAACATAATAAAACGGAACGAAAAGAAACAAAACAAAACAATTCAAAACAAGACCAAACGAAATTTGCAAAAAAGGAATCGAAGCAAAACGAAAAGTGACGAAACGACGAAATGAACGTTTTTAATTAAAAAATTAAGGTAAGAGATAAAAAAAGAAAAGAAAAGATGCTGACTGCATGGGATCAAGACTGAAAAAATGAATAAAAAAAATTAATATATTTCTGTTAAGCTTAGAACTATTTGGTTTTCACAATTAATCAAAAGATAACAGCGAATTTCGAATTTATTGGTCGTAATGGACAAAAGGAATTCTAGGTTGGATAGTTTACTCTCATTTTACAATTGTGTTTGTTCTACACTTTTGCCCAAACGTGACTTGCTTGATAAAGCAACCATCATTTAAGAGAACCGTAAAAAGTTACCATCTCGCAGTAAGCCAAATAATGTGGTAAGATTGAGTATGTAAATATTTGCTACAGTATGTTAAGCAATACTGAATCAACTAAAATTGCTCAATACACGTGTACAAAATAGTGCATTCCCTAAAATTGAATTCAGATTTTTTATTTTGTTTTTGGGCTTCTTACTGTCTGCCCCCATGTCGGCAGATAGATTACGCAACGTACATTTTGAACGATCATCTTTAGTCTTTTATCGATTGCATGACGATCATATATTGACTATTAGTATTGATTTCAAGTCCAAGCATTGGTACGGTAGGTGGAATACTGAATCATTGGTGTCGCAATAACTTTATTGTCGCCACGAATGTGGAGGTTGTGGATTGAACTGCAGTCGGATCAAATCATTTTTTTATATTAGTATCTGCTTTACACTGTTTTCCCCCATACACTGTCTTTAAAAAAGAGGGACGAAAGATATCAAAGGGGCAGTCAAACTCATAAATCGAAAATAAACTGACAACGCCATGGCTAAAAATGAAAAAGACAAACAGACAAACAATAGTACACATAACACAACATAGAAAACTAAAGAATAAACAACACGAACCCCACCAATAACTAGAGGTGATCTCAGGTGCTCTAGAAGGGTAAGCAGATCCTGGTCCACATGTGGCACCCTTCGTGTTGCTTATGTGATAACAAATTCGGTAAATAGTCTCATTCGGTAGGTCACATTCATGAAAGGGAAGGGGATTGTAGTTACGATGTAAGGAACATATCCGATATCATTTGTGAAACTGTTATTACATAACGGTCAACCAACTCGTGATGGCGTCCGTAAAATTTACAAAGAGATGATTTCAATTTCACCATTTGGAACTCTTGATTTAATAGCTTCCTTGTGAGCAACAACCCTCTATCAAGAAAATCATGATAGGAAATGCAAGCACGGGAATATCGTATCAATTGGGAGATATATACCCCGTATGCAGGTGCTGCTGGAATGTTGCTACTTAGAAATGGAAAGTTCACAATTGGAAAGCTGAAATCATTTCTTTTGTCGTAAAGTTTTGCTTTCAACCGACCCTCATTGTCAATTTCTAGATGTAAGTCAATATTTGAGGCCGACTTAACTGTATTTGTAGTATCCTTTATCTCTAGTTCGATGGGATAGATGCTCTACACATAGTCACCAAAACAATGACTTTACTTGACATAACCGACCTAAATCAACGTATGTCGTCCCACTGCATTGAAGCATGACGGAGGGGAGCATACACTGCATGCATGTTTTGCTCTTTGAACACGCATTGTTGCTGGAATATGCCTTCAGTAAAATTCAACCCCAACTATTTTTTTTTACTCTTTAAATATTTTGTCCTTTAACTTTGAATAATTTTATTGACATAAATACTATAATGGAACAAGTAAATTAGCAACTTGTAATCAAACACACCCATCATTTCTTGTCATTTCACTTGACCCATATTTTAATTCTTCTCACATTATGAATTTTAAAAACTACCAAGACGACATTTAGCATACTAATATTAAAATAAAGAATTCCGAAGCGAGAAGGTTGCCTCTTTATTGTTTTAAAAAGATTTAACGTTTAAAGTAAATTCCAAAACACCCGAATGTAAAAGGTGTACTCGACTTTTAAAACAAAATAATATTTTTCTATAATTTAATTGAAGATAATTTGATGTGGGCAGAAATTCATATCAATGATATATTTTTCAAAAGTAATTTCTCGTCTTTGCCTATACCAAATTATTGGGCGTGGCTTTTGTTTAAGTATACCTAAACTTGTATCCGAGGATACAGAGGTAGTGGACGTACTCCCCCTTTTCGATCACTAAATAAGTTTTAAAATCTCATGTTTCTAACAATATCGTTTTAGCGTATAATTGTCCAAATTGTTTTATGCTCGATTCGCTCGTCAGTCACCCTCTTTCAAATATCTTGGATCCGGCCATAATCACGAACTGTATTGCACGAAAAAAAAAACGTAAATGATTGTCGTTTGACTTTGATAAATACTTTAAAAAAAACAACAATGTCTGAACATTAGGCATCTCGTAGGTGATTTAAAAGTTTAACACTACGAACTGAATTAGTCTTTTTTCCGTGATTTAGTATATATAAAAAAGAAGATGTGGTATGACTGCCAATGAGACAACTACCCACAAAAGACAAAAATGACACAAACTTTAACAACTTTAGGTCACCGTATGGCCTTCAACAATGAACAAAGCCCATACCGCTCACTGAATACAGAAATGTGATACTGACGTGTAATCTAATGGACACATGGGCACTACTTAAAATCTGCTATACAATTATGACCACTAATGGTCCTACAGATACTCTGTAATTTTGACATGACAAAAGGTCTCACTTTTCTAGAGTGTCTATGAATTTTTTATTCTTAATTTGTGATATATACAAAAATCAAGGTGTAGTATGATTTTCAATGAGACAACTCTTCACAAGAGAACAAATGACACAGAACTTTTAACAACTTGAGTCCAACGAAGGGGTTTCAACAATGAGCAAAGCCCATAAAGCATAGTCAGCTATAGAGGCTACAAATGACAAATGTAAAACAACAAAAACTAACAGGCAGATTAATCTTTAAAACAAAATCAACGAAAACACAACAACAAACGATAAGCACTGAGTTAAAATTTTCTGACTTAGAACAGTCACATCCGTTCTATGACAGTGGTGTAACAGTACGAAATCAATATTATAAACGGGATAATAATTCTTTATTTATTAGTTGTAGTTGATTTAAAGATAGTGTTCAGCAGCTGTGGATACTATCATTTCGGTACATAGAGCTTACTAGTATTTGGAAGTACTAGAAATGGCTAGCTGTTTTTATGCTTCGTTTCAGTCTCACGAGTCAATCCCTATCTTTCTGTTTTAATTGTGATCATGATCATTTGATAAACATACTTCTATGATTGGCTCTAACTTGGATATTTATAAAAACTATGTATTATAGATATGCATGCGTAAAATAAGTTCTTGACATAAACCGGCTGAAATATAAAACAAGAATTAAACCTCACGTTATACTTACGACGAAGAAGCCTCAAGCTATATATAATACATGTACTTACGACGAAGATTATGCCTCAAGCTATAGCACATTAATGATGATGATGATGATACTGATGTATGTCTAATATCCAGCGACAAATATTACATATATATTGAGGATGATAAAAATTAATTATAATGATAAATACATATACCTTTTTAGGCATGCCCGACAATTAAGAGTAGCATTTTCATATGCTAGCTAACAAATGAGCGTAACCACTATAAAGAAAACCTTGTCTTTCTACGAGTAAACCAATACCTGCTCTTGCTTGTGAACGCATCATGCTTGGTGGAGAAGCCGAAAAATGCAGTCTTAAAGTCATTCTATCAGGGGGTCCAACAGAATAATTGAATTTGTATTCGGGGCTAGCTTGCTACCAGTCAATCCCATATACAAGTATATAATTATGAATATAAAATGTTTTTTTTCTTCAGTCGTGTAACACCTTCACTGGTGATCCTGTCATTGGATCTGTCGCATAGTTGTCACATATATATATATATATATATACCTCCAAAGCGAGACAAAAGTTGAAACTTAGAATGTTCGCTAACTCAATCAATATACGCGATAGCTTTAGAATCTACTTCTAATTGAAATAATACGAGTAAAAGAAAATTCCCGTAAAGACTGAAGTGACATTATAGTTGTCTCAAAAATGTAACAGCTATGTAAATTGTCATTGTCATCCACTTGTATTTAGAAATACTTGGGGACAGGATATTTTTAGAAAATTACAGGCTATAATAAGTTGATAGTTTACTATCCACAGTGGTTAATACAGGTTATTAGTCATCAATTGATAATCAAGTACACCTTCTAAATTACAACCTAACGAATTGGTGTACACATTTATTTACACACATTATTATCAACTACATTTTTCCTTTTATAATGTTCGTTGACTTTCATTTGAAAGAAAAGAATATGTCAACTACTAAAATTTAAAGAATTACATGACCTGTATTGTTTTTTTTTAAATATTCACTTCCCGTTGACGTACGTTTTCCCTGTTGAATTTGTTTTTAGAAGATTGTAAGTTGAGGAGATTAAGTGCAGAGGGAGAGAACGTTTGAAAAGATACTTAATAAAGTATGATGCAATCCCAGTTTTCAACATTATCTGAGACACGTTCTGATTAACATTTTTAGCTCATTTTTTTTCTGAAATTATGACAAAATCTGTATAAATTAATACCCACGGAAATTAAATATTATAAAACATAAAAAATCAAAAATCAAAAAGAAGAATCTATCTGATAACGACAAACAAAATCAATGCAATTAAAATATCAAATAATAGGTTCATTAAATTTTGCAAATTTTTCTGAAAATCAAAGTCATTGTCAAAACCATGAAAGACAACTCCAATGAATCGTATGATAGGTAAAGATACGTATATATACGTGGTCTTATGACAGTGAATTTTAAGCGGGAATATCAATAATCACGTGATATATAGAAATCATGATTTCTTTCGTTTTTCAGCATCTTAGAAATATTTGATATTGATAAAATTTATTATGAATGGGTTTCATAGTTTAGGAACACTTAGTTAAAACTTGAGTAACGCATTTAACCAAATTAATTGGTTAGCAATAACCGGTCCCGTTACGTGCGTACGTCGAGTTAGGTACGTATGTCATTTTATTGGAAATCTCTTTTATCACGTAATATAACACGGTCCGACTGAGATCGTGTAATTTCGAATCATAGTAAATGCGATCAGAGCTACTTCTTCGCAAGTATAATGGATTGATTCATGACTTCATCTTTTTCTGAAAACTCTTTATATATTAGGCACAAACTACACGCAATGTTCATGAATTTCACTTAAAATTCAGCATTTTACATGACCGGGTTTTTTCGAGAGCAACATTTAAAATGTCCTGTTTTTTTAACAAATGTGAATAAGAAAGAAGGCATTATTAAATATTGGCATCAAAAACTGATCTTTTCCCTAGATTTTAACTGTTATTAAACTTAAATTTTTCGAAAAACTAAGGATTTTCTTATTCCAGGAATAGATTATCTTAGTCCTATTTGGCACAACTTTTTGGAATTTTGGGTCCTCAATGCTCTTCAACTTTGTACTTGTTTGGCTTTACAACTATTTTGATCTGAGCGTCACTGATGAGTCTTATGTAGACGAAACGCGCGTCTGGCGTATTAAATTATAATCCTGGTACCTTTGATAACTGTTTACTACACTGGGTCGATGCCACTGCTGGTGGACGTTTCGTCCCCGAGAGTATCACCAGCCCAGTAGTCAGCACTTTGGTGTTGACATGAATATCAATTATATGGTCATTTTTATAAATTTCCTGTTACAAAACTTTAAATTTTTCGAAAAACTAAGGATTTTCTTATTCCAGGAATAGATTACCTTAGCCCTATTTGGCATAACTTTTTGGAATTTTGGGTCCTCAATGCTCTTCAACTTTGTACTTGTTTGGCTTTACAACTATTATGATCTGAGCGTCACTGATGAGTCTTATGTAGACGAAACGCGCGTCTGGCGTATTAAATTATAATCCTGGTACCTTTGATAACTGTTTACACCACTGGGTCGATGCCACTGCTGGTGGACGTTTCGTCCCCGAGAGTATCACCAGCCCAGAAGTCAGCACTTTGGTGTTGACATGCATATCAATTATATGGTCATTTTTATAAATTTCCTGTTACAAAACTTTAAATTTTTCGAAAAACTAAGGATTTTCTTATTCCAGGAATAGATTACCTTAGCCCTATTTGGCATAACTTTTTGGAATTTTGGGTCCTCAATGCTCTTCAACTTTGTACTTGTTTGGCTTTACAACTATTATGATCTGAGCGTCACTGATGAGTCTTATGTAGACGAAACGCGCGTCTGGCGTATTAAATTATAATCCTGGTACCTTTGATAACTGTTATTAATTGAAGAATTATCGTATGCCCTGAACGGGAAATTATATATTCCCGATAAGGGCATACGATACAGTTTTGATCCACGGTAATCTTTTTTACGAACAATTGTTTGCATAAAAGCTGTTTTTCACCCAGTCAATTCAAATATGTAATAAAAAAATACCTTTATGTGCTACTCGAAGAGATCAATCGGGTAGACATTTTAGACATTAAATTTTACTAAAAATTTTGGTTTCTCTGATATTTCTATCCATTGGATAGACATACCTAACTTTTTTTGGTTTAAAAAAAAACAAACACAAAAGGATTTGTGTTAAAACATTTGGAACATCTCATGTACATAAGTATGCCCTAAATTTGTGCAACAATTCTTTGGAAACAATTCTTTTTTATAAAATTTTCATAATTTCCATTATTATGGTATACTTATCTAAATAAATTAAAAAACAAGTTAAGAATTCATTCAATTTCAAGCATTTCCACTCCTTTGATGAGGGTGTTGCTTAAGAAATGATTTTCTGATATATAATTCTTTAAATTATTAGGCCGATAAGTACAAAATTAATACAAGATTTTGTGTAATACTCCAAAACTTTCCACTTAGTACCGGAAAATTTCGAGGTCGATCGTCCTCTGTCGCCCCATTCTCAAGATATTGAACTGTTTTTCATTATTTTTCTAGACACGTTTTTCGATTATTATAGTGTGGCATGATATTTACTGAAATTTGTTGTCAAAAACATGTTTTTTTTTAAGAATATGGACAAAAACATTGTTTGTTTGTTGTACGGCGAATTGCAGGACGTTGTACGGCGAATTGCAAAATAACAACTTTTGCCAGTACGGCGTCTTGCAATATATTATAATTTTAAGAGGAAATTAGTCACTCCTTAGATAATATCAAGTGACGATATTTGGTTGATATCAAAGCTTTACAGGCTTACAAATTACAAAATGTCTTACTTATCAAATATTATTAAATATATGCCGTTAATTCAGTTCAGAAGGCCTCGTTGCGTACCGCTTTTCGATTTTGTACAAAAGTTTTTTTTCAACCATATTATCCTGAATACATTTATATATCGTTATGCTACTAACGACTGTTGTCTTATTTGTTGTTAGGTTGAAATTGTGTAAATTCAATAAAATAAACCGTCCGTTCATCTGTTTTTGGTGCTATTTTTTTTTTTAGATAAAAACAGTGGAGATGTGGTATGATAGCAAATAAGATAACTATCCATTAGGATAAAATAAAGTGTATGCAAGCAATTATATGCTATCGTACGGCCTTCAACAACGAAAACTCGTACCTTATACATGTTACAGTCGGCTATAAAAAGCACGACAGAAAAATGTGGAAGGACTCAACAAGAAAAATAACGGCTTAACTCATATACCGTGTAATAAAACAATTTATGAAAACAACAAATAAGATAGAGATGAAGAAACGACATGGGCTTACATAGGCTATGCCTGTTGCCCAATCCAATTCAATTTATTTGAATAAAATATTGTTTAAAATAAACAACCATCGAACCACAGGATCGAGAATTTGGACAGACAAAATTAAGAAAATACTTTGTTTTCATCGAATGTAAGGAGAAACAAATCGTGAATTGCATTTCGAATTACTTTTCTTGTCAGTTTCTTTTTGAAAAATATATAATTTGCATACATCTTAAATGCTGTCAAGCAAATGGTTTTTCTATCTAAAGCATTTTATTCAATGCATAATTAGATGGGGGCAGGGGGTCCGGTCCGTTAACATGTTAACAACACCTCGATTTTGGCAAAAAACAGTTAACAACAAATTTTAAATGCTGATAAGAGCAAGGATTTGTATAGTATATATAGTGTAACTATACAAATCCTTGATAAGAGTTAACAGCAACTTTAATTTACCCTTTTTTCCAAACGAACCCAAAAGCAATGAAAAGGGGAAGTGCATATCTTCACTGATGTATTTAAAAGTTTGACAACCACTGTACAAATTCGCAGAAATGCCAAGCTCCATAAGGAGTCATTTATAAAGCTGACTAATTTTCAGAAGACACAAGCAAGTACCATATTTTTTTATTGACACATGGACAGACAATTGATTGGATGGAAAAGCAGAATGGAGTGATTGACTCCCAAGAAAAAGGACTATGTCATGAATAATGCTTCAAACAGCAAAAGGGAGGCCTCTTCTGGTTATGTATATTGTTGAGTAAATGTTTTATGTCAATCAGTCGTAGCAAACTTGGGTTATCGTCATGACGTAGGAAAGTGTAACAAACAGATAGAATGAATGAATACTATGGGGCGCGAACATTTTTTTTATGGCGAGGGCTCTCATAAATTATGGTTACATCTGATTCTCAGTCAGGGTATTCATACGACTCATTGCTTACATGATTTTATTAAAAGGAATTACGAAGGTTTACTGATATTTATTTTAAATCATCAAAACCAGTGTATATATCAGAAAGTAACATGTAAGGTGTCACAAATTGAAGCGCTCTTTCATCTCCAAGTCCCAATTAAGAACTCTGAGCTGATATAAAAAAAAAGCCTTGGTCCATCTTTACATTTCTGAAGTCTTAGACTAGCAAATTTGACATCAATTTGAGAACCAAGTCCTCATTTTCGGCCTCTTCTACCAGGCCACACGGTTCAGTTATTTTACGAATTGCAAATTGAAAAGATACTTTATTTTTCACAATTCCGTCCAGGTACTCTGGGTCAATATAACTTATCAAACATTCCATATACATCTGAATTATTTTCATCATAGGACTGACCAGGGTTTTAGCTGGATAAGAAGTGGCCTTTCTTTTTAACGTATTGGATACATTACAAATAAAAGGCATATATAACTACATTGGTTAGACGTATAAAGAGGGGCATGAGATATCCCTAAATATGTTTAACACTGCCGCATTTGTTGCACCTGCATGCCCCAATTTGAGTCCGTAACCTTTGCTACATTTGTATATAGTCTTGTATTTATTTCATTTTTTTAAATTTTGGTTCATTTATATGTTTCAAGAAACAAACATTAAACTTCTACCCCCTTTTTGTAGTTAAATGATTGCTCACTTAGGAGACAGCTTCAGGTATATCAATACACAGTTACAAGTTTAGTTTCGCATTATAGCCATGGTGAATTTTCTAAATATGAAAGTTTTTGTACAATTGAATTGATTTTTAGTTGAATAATAATAAAGCCTTCCTAGTGGGTTTATAAGAACATTTAGATTGTTTTAGCGGCATGTTTTATAATCCATTTTTCAGTTTGAAAGTCCATACGTTCCTATCCGTACCGCCATAGATTTAGAAATTTAATTTTGTATTCTTTTTTCAACAAAGCTTTGACGCTCGATCTTTTCAATTCAATTTTTTATGGAAAAAACAGCAGAAATGCATTTAATTTGTTTTACCTTTTGATAGAAATATGTCTATGGTTTCAGGAAAGGTATCACTCTTATTGATTGAAAATTGAAATTTTCCTTTGGACCAACTTTTTTAGATCTTTGTGACGTGTTCAACCCCCTATTTTGCAATATTTGGTATCAAATAAATGCTGATTGTTGCCATTGTTACACACAAAAAAGATTATATTTCACCATTATTACTATTGGAAATCAAATCTATGGACGATTCTCTTTCCATAAATGTATACATGCATATCTCAAATAGTAAGCCTTATTTATTAGGAAGGAAGGGAAAGAGGGTGTTTAAAAGAAATTTCCTATCTGTGAATTGACACCCACCCTAGTGCATAATTTTATCGTTGCGTTGGGTTGTTTCTTCTATTTGATCGGGCTTCTGTTTCTTTGAAATTTTCCTCATTTCCATTCTCAATTTTATTAAGGACTTACTATACTCAAAGATTTTTAAAGACATAGATATAGGAAGATGTGGTGTGAGTGCCAATGAGACATCTCTCCATCCAAATAACAATTAAAAAAGTAAACCATTATAGGTTAAAGTACGGCCTTCAACACGGAGCCTTGGCTCACACCGAACAACAAGCTATTATAGGAAGATGTGGTGTGAGTGCCAATGAGACAACTCTCCTTCCAAATAACAATTTAAAAAGTAAACCATTATAGGTTAAAGTACGGCCTTCAACACGGAGCCTTGGCTCACACCGAACAACAAGCTATGTACAGTTACATATATGCTGAATATGTCACTCCTTTGCGGAAGCAACGTAAAAAAGAGATGGACAGAAAATTTTGATGTGATTCTTGTAAATGACAGTTAATATCAGTTAACAGAGAAAATAATGTCAAACACAGTGAACACTTTAAGTATTAAGTAACAGATAACAGACATCTCAATTTCAAATAAACAGTTAACAACATTGCAAATTTTAACAAAACAGATTACAGACAGTGGGTCGAAAACAGTTAACAGTTTTTAAAATTTATCAGTCAAATAAAATTTTAAACAAATTAAAACCTTGAAAAGGACAAAAACAGTTTAACATAAAAGGGTACCCCCTCTCCCCCCACCTTAGATATTTTATCTTAAAACTTTATTTTCTTTGAAAAGACGGTAAATAACTATTCTGAAATTAGCAAATTGCCATACAGTTGAAAACAAGTTGCCATACAGTAAATTTGTCAACACGAGCAAGTTGCCGTACCCTAGACCTTATTTTTTATGGTCTATATTCTTTAAAATACATCTTTTTGACAACAAATTTCAGTAAATATGATGCCACACTATATTAATCTAAAAACGTGTCTGGAAAAATAATGAAAAACAGTTCAATATCTTGAGAATGGGGCTACAGAGGACGATCGACCTCGAAATTTTCCGGTACTAAGGGGCAAGTTTTGGAGTATTACACCAAATCTTGTATTAATTTTGTACTTATCGGCCTAATAATTCAAAGAATTATATATCAGAAAATCATTTCTTAAGCGACACCCTCATCAAATGAGTGGAAATGTTTTAAATTGAACGAATTCTTAACTTGTTTACATTTTTTTATATTTCTCTCCGCTTCGTTAGTACCCAATTTCCGGTGGCGATGATACACAGTGATAAAGGATTGAATTATTCACTTACACTTTTTGCATTTGGATATCCTTGAAACAGTATGTAACCTTTATTTATCTTTATTTTGATTGCACAACCTACTTTCACCGTCGTGTTGTTTTTTGTTTTGCTATTGCCGCTTGTTTGTCCCTTGTAACATTGAAAAGATATTTTTTACGGAGATATGACTTTAAAAGAATTTGAAACTGTTTTAAAGTGATGAAACTGTTTAAATCAATTAAAATAATAACTCATTAAGTTTAAAATATATAATTTCATGTACAGATAAGAACTTATCAGTTGCTTACACCATAGAAGAAAGACTATAGCCTGTTTCTTATAATCTTGCAAATGAATATTCTAAGAGTTATTCCTCTTTGCACTTCTGTTTTCAAAATAAAAAAAATCAGTTTACTTTCAAAGTGACCTTCTTAAACTGAAAAAAAAAACCAATAAAAAATGAAAACAGGGCTTCGGCTCAGGGGATATAAACTCTAAGCCGGGAATGTCACATTATATACCTTGCCTGAGACCTGAATAACATATAATATAATATAATTGCATGAGTGTTATATGTTTATGCTTTCACATTTGTTCTTAACCATTTCATAGGTCATTTGTAAAAAAAGTAAAAAAATCAATAATTTACTTTGAAATAAAACCATTTGTTTCCCTCACATGTCACATATGAAAAATTCAGGTCATTGTCCGTATATATATATTAAAAAAGAAGATGTGGTATAATTGCCAATGAGACAACTGTACACAAGAGACCAAAAAGATCACTGTGCAACCTTAAACAATGAGCAAAGCCCATACAGCATAGCCAGCTATAAAAGGCTTTAAAATTATCTATTTGTATAGATTTGTTCTCACTAAGTATCTTTACAAGAATTTCTATTGCTATTTCTTTACTTGATATTTTAGAAGCAATTTCCACCACAAATGGAAGCCAGTCTCAATGCACTGCCACAGCTACCCCCAGACCTACAGCAGAAGAATCTGTCTGGATGAGAGCCTTAGACAGACATCATGAAAACTTGCAGAACAATGAGCAGACCGGCCCTGTAGCCGATGATGCTGAAGGGACTGATAGAAATGCCACATCTCCAGGACCAAGTATTTCAGCATCTTAACAGTCAAAAAGATCTTCAAGTTCATGCAGGTAATGTTACTACATATTTACCACAAGAAATTTCTTATTTCATGACATCAGCAGTTATATACGTTCAACAGTTATATAAGTCTCCATTTGTGTTCGGTTCACAATTTTGAGATAGAATGATCTCATAATTTTATATTCGTCTAAGCTCTTAACAGAAAATTAGAAAATCATAAGAAATTCCCTACAAAAGTTACAAACACATATCTGAAAGCTGCCGTTGAAAAATTGATCGTCGGACGTCCCAAAAAAGAAGATGGGGTATGATTGTCAATAGGACATCTATCTAGCAAAGTTAAAATAAAGTGCATGGATATAAGCTATAAGGTAACTGTGCAGCCTTCGACAATGATAAAAACCCATACCTTATAAAAGACCATGCAATGCCAATGGATTAAAAAAAAGGAAAATTAGAAAATCATAAAAATACAATATGAATGAAAACCACTGACCTAAACAGATTACTGAGAGAGTGTGTGAGCACTCAACCTTTTTTTTAAGGGGGGAGGGATTTTGTCCTGCCTTGGTTGTTGTTGTAATTTCTGTCTTGCCTTTTAATTTTTCAATCTTTTTGGTCCTGTCTTTTTTTCTCTTTAGATTACCCGGTGCGTGACTTTTTTTACATAAATTGTCATCCTGCATTTTTCTTGTAAAGTGTTTTATCATGACATTTTTTACTTCTTCTCAAAAATCCTGTCCTGCCTATTTTTTCTAATTTCCTTGAGACCTCTTCCCCAACCTAAAAATCAAAGGCTCCCTAACTTTGATGCATACCTCATGGTACTAAAAATTCAAATAAGTAGACAAAAAAAAAATAACTGTTCCATTATAATACAACTGATGAGACACCCTCTAGGAAAAAGGGACTGTTAAAAGTTGGCAGAACTTGAGTATGCCCTAATTAACTTATAATGGTTATTTATACAGTAATTATTTTGAATGTGGTGTTTTTTCTTGCAGCATACAGCAGACACCCAGCAAGAAGAAAAAGACAGCTGAAGATGTGTATACATTAAAATGTGCAGTTCTTGAAAAGGAACTAGAGAGGAATACACTACAAGTAGATCTGTTGAGGAAATTGCTTAGCAAATATGACAGTTTAGATTCTGATGCCTCGGAATTATTGTCAGTTTTAGGGCAGTGATTGTTAAAACATTTAGAAAACTTTTCAAGTTGTTAGATATTTAAATGTTTGAATCTATTTACTGAAATGATTGACTTGTTTTAATAGTTTTTTTTCCAAATTTCTGTGTTTATTACAAAATCAAATTATTAAAATACTGCATATATTATATTGATAGATTTTTCTATTAACACATATCGTATGTATGAATTCTTTGTGATTGAAATTGATGATTATATAACTTATAAATGAATACTGTCAGCAATTTGGATTTTTTGTTGTTTTTTGTCATTTTTGTAGCCTTATCAATGAAGATAAGATAACAATGTATTAACATGTTAATGTCAAATATGATAATTTCAAGCTGGTAAGATGATAATTCCAATACTGAGTCTTATTTCACCAACAACGTTTCTGTATATAAAGGAAGTTGACTTTTTCAATGTTGATGGCTGTACAATTGCTCATATCTATATCATTTGAAGTATAGAACATTTTATCTTATTGGCAAGCATACCAAATCTTCCATTTTCATTGTGGGTGCAAGATTTTGGCAATTGCCAAATAAGATTTTTGTTACATTCAAAGCTAAACAATTTTGTGAAATCGTAAATGATCCTGGTACTTAAGTTTCTTGGATTATAATATATAAAAATAAAGAAAGTGAAAGAGATGTTTTAAATTTAATGACGGTTAAAATAAGTGTCAGCAATGTGCTCCCTAATCCCTCTTCCATCCTGTTGTCCATTATAGTTGTTTCCATTTTCAACATCCTCATTAACAAGCTCATCAGCTACATCTGGCTCATTTAGCTGTATGCAGATGTTGTGTAGGATTCCACAAACCATTACTATTTTGGTTACCTTTTTGGGATCCATACGAATCTGCAAAATGAAAAAAAAATTACCATGCAGGGTTACACAATACACTAGAATGTGTGGTTGAAGGACGTAATAAGATGCAAAAAAGTCGTAGTGTGTTTTTTTTTCTCTGGGACCACTGATCCATTTGTGCAATCTGTTGGTAACAGTCTCAAAAAATGTATAAGTTTGTAATATTAAGTTTAAATATACAAAAATGTACCCAAATAGTTCCGGTTGATATATATCTAAGACACAACTCGGGTGCAAATTTATTCGTTATAGTATTGAGAGTGAGAGGGAGTGAAAAAGGGGAGGGTGGAGGGTGGTTTTGTAATTTTCTTTAAAAAAAATATTATGATTATAATTTGAAAGGAAAAATATACTCCAATCAATAAGAAGTAGTAATAAAATCATCTAAATAAAAACTCACTTCAGAATGCAATATGTGGAACCTTCTCTTCCATCTGCCAAATGTTCTTTCAATAATGGATCTTGTGACTGCATGACATCTGTTGTACCTTCTATGGTGTTGTTCATTGGGGTTCAGAAAAGGTGTCATTAAAAAAGACCTACAGGGATAGCCACTGTCACCAAGTAAGATGCCATTTTCCCAATTGCCATTTCTCTCCATGTGAGCACAAACCTGCATGAGCAAATATATCTATTTTAAAGAATATTATACAATACATAAATATAAATACAATACAAAAATATTTTTTAAAGAATATACATGCATATCAATTTAGTTTGCATTGTTTAAAAGATTTGGCATTGGCAATCGTACAACATTTTACCATTCTTATCCAGACATTTTTCATTCACTTTTTGCTGGCTGATATCAGGGACATATATAATACATATATGTCTCTATTAATATGATATAAACCAGAAACATTGAACATTTAAAAAAGTGAAAATATTTTGCATCTTCACTTAGGTTGTCTACAAAAAACAGAAATATATATATACCATCTGGGACTAATAGAATCAAATAAAGTAGTGTTTTCAATGTTATGTATAATTATGATCTGTTTTTCATGATACTTCATTGTATTCTAATGACTAATGAAGCTGATTTAAGGGGGTTCGCGGGTCTAAATCATTTATATAGGGTTTCTCTATATTTTTCTATAAATGAACTTTATCTTAAAGTTAATAGAAAAATAAAATAAAAAAGTGGGGTCACCATTCATTTGCGCTCACAATCTGCCTTCGAAAGAAGCATACATTTTTGTAAAAGTGGTTTTTTTCTGTTGAAGTAATAGGAGAAATAAAGTTGATATCGAAATAAAAAAAAGAAATTTATTACAGAAATCGCTCAATAATTTAGTTTAAGTACAGCTTATATGGAAATCATATTAAAAAATATAGGTCACCGATGAGTTGAAAAAGATATTTCAATTTCAAAGCCAAAAAATGGCATTTTTCCACCAAAGGGAGATAATTTGGAACTTTTTCAATGATGTATACATTTTAAAACTCATCTGGGGCCAACAAGAATTGATTGTTTTGAATGATTTTTGTACCATATGATAAAGTATTAACTACAAAAGGTAACAGATAAAATTTGTAATGAAAAACAAGTGTTTAATTTTTTTCTGAAATTTTTATACCCTCGAGCCTCCTTAAAATTATTAATCAACCATTTACACTCACCTGTGATGTTCTGAAAACATGTGATTCATGACAACAACCTGGCCAATTTGCAGTTATGTTTGTAAATCTACCTGAAAAAAATCAGTTAAAACATTATAGAAAGCACTACTTTACATGTTTAAGTTACTTTTTGTCTATTAATTATTTTCAAAAACTAGTAAACCTTAAGAAACATTTCCCAAAAAGGGAGGGGTCAAAGATTATAAACCCTATAAGTCTTATTAATCCAGCGCCTTTTTTTTTCAAGTGTACAAAATGGAAAAAAAGGGGGGTACTTATAAATAAGTTGTATATTCTTTTAGGAAAATATTTTTTTTAAGCTGGAAAACTTTTTTTTTTATTACAGTTACTGTATGGATTTTTGTTAATCTAGGTCTGAAAGTAACTATATTAATATCAATTTTAATATATTAACTTCGTTAATTGGAACAGACTATAGTGAGACTGGTTTCTGAAATTCAATTCAGGGGAACAGCAGATTTGTTTACAATGTGACAGTTCAAAATTACACTATGTGAAGATGAAAACAGAAGAACATTACCCTTTGAATCACATACTGCTTGAACATTCAGGCTTGGGTAGCCTTTTCTGTTGATAAATGAAGGTTCGTCATGATGCGGTCTCTTTATTCTTATATGTGTCCCATCAATAGCACCCAAAATGTTTGGAAACCCAGCAAACTCGTAAAATTCAGCTTTGGTTTGGTTAAGGTTAGTAGGCCACTGAATGAACTCGTTCCTCTTCTCACAAAGGGCATCTTAAACAGAATCGACCACTCTTGAAACTGTGCTTTTGTCCAAACCTATAAAGTAGAGATGCACAACTTTAGGGTAATGACTGCCCAATTACTTTGTAAACAAATATGGTACTGTAGACTAGTGCAGAGTATGGAAGAAACAAATACAACAATAAATGCATGTACATGTACACTATGAATTGCCACTTTAGATCCTGCATAAAATTCTCAAATTGAAATATTATATCATTAGAAAACATGTGTAAACAGCTGAACCATTTAAAAGTATATAGTCTTACCTAATGTGTCACCTATGACCTGGAGGAAACTTCCACTGGCAAGAAATCTCAATGTCACCATTGTCTGTTGTTCTACACTGAGGGCATGATTCCGGTTTGTCTGACGTGTCAACCTGTCCCTTACTAGAACAGATAAGAATAAAATGCCTTCCCTCCCAAATCTGTAGCGTGCTCTAAGTTCTGTATCAGTGTAGTCTAGGGTAAGTTCTTCTTTGCTTCTAAAAGTTCTTTCTTTTCTTTGAATTGGTACATGAAACAAGGCTAAATCTAAGGCTGCCATCTTTAACGCTGCGTTAGGGGTTTAATCGAGGTATGTCAAGTGATGAAGTTTAACACAGATTTAACGACTGCGTTAAGCGTTAAAATTTTTGAACAACACTTAACGATTATGTTAAATTTAACGACTGGCTAACGACACTTTAACGACATCGTTAGCTTAACGACACTTTTGAACAACCGGGCCCAGTACGTTTGTGTCAACAATTTTCAAAAACATGTTCTAAGCTTCTAGGTTACATACTTCAGGTAAACGCTTAAAATATATTGATAACTTGACTTTTACAAACGCATAACTGATTTATAGAGTTATCTCCCTGAACCAAGGACTACCCCCTTAAATGAGTCGAAAAATGCCTCTTTTCACAATATGTCACAGTTTGACGTAGCGAACATATTACAATAGTGATTAAATCTAACCTTTTTCGATTTCATGCTAATTTTCTCTACTGAAAACATTCTACAATAACCACGCAGTATTACAATATATAAAAATTTACTCTGTGCGGTCTATAGAACATAGTACAGGGGACTCATAATCTTTTTGATTGCATTTCTTTCTACCTTTGTTTTTACAGTCAATAATATTTTAAAATTTATATATAGTACAGTGGCGAACGCCTGAGTTTTAAAACTAGGTGTAAAAAAACTAAGGAATAGCAGTGAAAAATCCAAAAAAATCAATATAAACACAAATATTCTACTTAAAGAGGCCTCCCCGTAAAAAATAAAATAACAATAAGAAAAACATAAATCCGCCCATGTACTATTCCCATTGGCAATAACATTTAAATTGAATGGAATATCCAATAAAAAAAAAATAACACTTGATTGCAGGCGTCCGAAGCGCTGTTTTTTTGGAACGCTGAAAGCTGAATATTTGAAAGCCAAGGATGCACAAGAAGTGAAACAATTGAAGAGCTATATGGCCAAATTGGACCAAAAAAATGCAAAATTAATCTAGGGTCAATTTTGCCTGAGGGAGTTGAAACCTCAGTTTCTTTATAATCTTTAAATTTATAAACACCCAATTTTAGATGATTGATTGTTGGTTGCTTAACGTCCAGTAGCAAATATTTCATGCATGTTTAGGACGAGAACAAATTAACAATAAATACAATAAGGTTCTGTTTAAGAGTCCGTTCGGGATGAAGGTCTGGATATTCAGATTGCCACTGGATAATGAGGATGTATTGGGTAGACATTTTGTTGTTGCAAGGGTTCTTAAGGTGGCTCGGGTGTCTTCCTCCATTTTGGATTTTAAAGAAGCAGATAACGTTGGTCTAGATATTTGATGAAATGTGCAAATTTTGAGAGTAGTATGTAATTTATGTAAAAGACTTTTAATGTAAATATAGAAAATTTTGGTTTTATCATAATAACGGCTGTAATTTCTCAAAAAACACGTTATTTGTGTTTGATTAGATTTTTTTTTCAACTTTGCCAAATAAGAGGAGTTAACTCGGATAAAGTAATTTTTATAATATAAAGTGTCGTGAATTTACCTATTTTGATATGTAACAAGAAAACAAGTTCGGTGACCCCATTTTTTCTTTTTCTTATCTGAAAGCATGTTATAAGAGCTACATGTATCTTCTCACATTTTACCTTAAAGTTCTATCAAGTAGTTTTCTTTTTATCACACAAGATTTTATTTTCCATGGATAATCTATACAAAATCTAACAATTTTTGCACAATCTGTAGCGTGAAAAAAAGTCCGGTGACCCATACTTTTTAATATATTTTTGAAAAAAGCATGATTAAAACTTCATTTTGACAAATTATCAAAAAATTCTATCAATTTTAATTAAGACGCCCCAGCAACCTTAACGTACAGAGAGTACAACACTCACTCTACACGCCCCATTTTGACCGGAAGTGGCTGCGTGCGTGCTTGTACCTTGCTCAAAGTTGATTGTCGTATGATAACTTAAAAATGTGTAAATAACAAATTCTGAACTATCCCAAATACAAAACGCGTATCCCGTTTCCTTTTTTTCGCTATTATATTCGCTATTACAAATTTACCATTATTGAAGCCCCTCGTGGAGGTATATTAGTCAAATATACAGAAATATACTCTTAATAACCACATTTAGAGCAGTAATCACAATGTCGACAAATAATTTGTGCATATTGTTCATTTATTAAGAGAATTAAAGTGTGTCAAAATCAGGTTTTACTAATTATTTTTTCTCATTTTCATCCTATAGATCAAACAAGTTAGCCTCTTCTTGTATATTACATCTAGTTTTAAAAAAATATCGTTTATGTTTTGTTTCGTTCCATTTCGTTTCATTTCGTTCCGTTCCGTTCCGTACTGTTCCGTTTTTATACCGTTTCGCACTTAACAGGTACCAACTTTATGTCTTGTCTTATATTTTAATCAAAAATCTAAAAATTCAAACTGTCAAAAAGCGAAATGATCAAAACTGCACTTTATGTTTAGAATTTTTAAAATTGGTCCGGATTCGGTAAAAATTTAAATTTTAGATTCCAAAATTATTATATTTGTCATCCAAATTTTCATAAAACTAGGGAATGAAAAGATCATCTATTGTTATTTCTTTTCTTAAACTTGATTTGAAACCTTTTTTGCCAATAAGAATTTGCATCACGCCACACTTGCGAATTTCAACAATCCCAAAGATCCCTCCTCAATATAACTCAGAGATCAACTACGCGTTGTTTATTTAATGCGTAATTAATACATTCATATCACATCAATTCTGTTTCTACGAATCATGACTCTACATTGCCATAGACGGTTTACTTTCAAAGTGACCTTCTTAAACTGAAAAAAAAAAACAATAAAAAATGAAAACAGGGCTTCGGCTCAGGGGATATAAACTCTAAGCCGGGAATGTCACATTATATACCTTGCCTGAGACCTGAATAACATATAATATAATATAATTGCATGAGTGTTATATGTTTATGCTTTCACATTTGTTCTTAACCATTTCATAGGTCATTTGTAAAAAAAGTAAAAAAATCAATATAATTTACTTTGAAATAAAACCATTTGTTTCCCTCACATGTCACATATGAAAAATTCAGGTCATTGTCCGTATATATATATTAAAAAAGAAGATGTGGTATAATTGCCAATGAGACAACTGTACACAAGAGACCAAAAAGATCACTGTGCAACCTTAAACAATGAGCAAAGCCCATACAGCATAGCCAGCTATAAAAGGCTTTAAAATTATCTATTTGTATAGATTTGTTCTCACTAAGTATCTTTACAAGAATTTCTATTGCTATTTCTTTACTTGATATTTTAGAAGCAATTTCCACCACAAATGGAAGCCAGTCTCAATGCACTGCCACAGCTACCCCCAGACCTACAGCAGAAGAATCTGTCTGGATGAGAGCCTTAGACAGACATCATGAAAACTTGCAGAACAATGAGCAGACCGGCCCTGTAGCCGATGATGCTGAAGGGACTGATAGAAATGCCACATCTCCAGGACCAAGTATTTCAGCATCTTAACAGTCAAAAAGATCTTCAAGTTCATGCAGGTAATGTTACTACATATTTACCACAAGAAATTTCTTATTTCATGACATCAGCAGTTATATACGTTCAACAGTTATATAAGTCTCCATTTGTGTTCGGTTCACAATTTTGAGATAGAATGATCTCATAATTTTATATTCGTCTAAGCTCTTAACAGAAAATTAGAAAATCATAAGAAATTCCCTACAAAAGTTACAAACACATATCTGAAAGCTGCCGTTGAAAAATTGATCGTCGGACGTCCCAAAAAAGAAGATGGGGTATGATTGTCAATAGGACATCTATCTAGCAAAGTTAAAATAAAGTGCATGGATATAAGCTATAAGGTAACTGTGCAGCCTTCGACAATGATAAAAACCCATACCTTATAAAAGACCATGCAATGCCAATGGATTAAAAAAAAGGAAAATTAGAAAATCATAAAAATACAATATGAATGAAAACCACTGACCTAAACAGATTACTGAGAGAGTGTGTGAGCACTCAACCTTTTTTTTAAGGGGGGGAGGGATTTTGTCCTGCCTTGGTTGTTGTTGTAATTTCTGTCTTGCCTTTTAATTTTTCAATCTTTTTGGTCCTGTCTTTTTTTCTCTTTAGATTACCCGGTGCGTGACTTTTTTTACATAAATTGTCATCCTGCATTTTTCTTGTAAAGTGTTTTATCATGACATTTTTTACTTCTTCTCAAAAATCCTGTCCTGCCTATTTTTTCTAATTTCCTTGAGACCTCTTCCCCAACCTAAAAATCAAAGGCTCCCTAACTTTGATGCATACCTCATGGTACTAAAAATTCAAATAAGTAGACAAAAAAAAAATAACTGTTCCATTATAATACAACTGATGAGACACCCTCTAGGAAAAAGGGACTGTTAAAAGTTGGCAGAACTTGAGTATGCCCTAATTAACTTATAATGGTTATTTATACAGTAATTATTTTGAATGTGGTGTTTTTTCTTGCAGCATACAGCAGACACCCAGCAAGAAGAAAAAGACAGCTGAAGATGTGTATACATTAAAATGTGCAGTTCTTGAAAAGGAACTAGAGAAGAATACACTACAAGTAGATCTGTTGAGGAAATTGCTTAGCAAATATGACAGTTTAGATTCTGATGCCTCGGAATTATTGTCAGTTTTAGGGCAGTGATTGTTAAAACATTTAGAAAACTTTTCAAGTTGTTAGATATTTAAATGTTTGAATCTATTTACTGAAATGATTGACTTGTTTTAATAGTTTTTTTCCAAATTTCTGTGTTTATTACAAAATCAAATTATTAAAATACTGCATATATTATATTGATAGATTTTTCTATTAACACATATCGTATGTATGAATTCTTTGTGATTGAAATTGATGATTATATAACTTATAAATGAAAACTGTCAGCAATTTGGATTTTTTGTTGTTTTTTGTCATTTTTGTAGCCTTATCAATGAAGATAAGATAACAATGTATTAACATGTTAATGTCAAATATGATAATTTCAAGCTGGTAAGATGATAATTCCAATACTGAGTCTTATTTCACCAACAACGTTTCTGTATATAAAGGAAGTTGACTTTTTCAATGTTGATGGCTGTACAATTGCTCATATCTATATCATTTGAAGTATAGAACATTTTATCTTATTGGCAAGCATACCAAATCTTCCATTTTCATTGTGGGTGCAAGATTTTGGCAATTGCCAAATAAGATTTTTGTTACATTCAAAGCTAAACAATTTTGTGAAATCGTAAATGATCCTGGTACTTAAGTTTCTTGGATTATAATATATAAAAATAAAGAAAGTGAAAGAGATGTTTTAAATTTAATGACGGTTAAAATAAGTGTCAGCAATGTGCTCCCTAATCCCTCTTCCATCCTGTTGTCCATTATAGTTGTTTCCATTTTCAACATCCTCATTAACAAGCTCATCAGCTACATCTGGCTCATTTAGCTGTATGCAGATGTTGTGTAGGATTCCACAAACCATTACTATTTTGGTTACCTTTTTGGGATCCATACGAATCTGCAAAATGAAAAAAAAATTACCATGCAGGGTTACACAATACACTAGAATGTGTGGTTGAAGGACGTAATAAGATGCAAAAAAGTCGTAGTGTGTTTTTTTTTCTCTGGGACCACTGATCCATTTGTGCAATCTGTTGGTAACAGTCTCAAAAAATGTATAAGTTTGTAATATTAAGTTTAAATATACAAAAATGTACCCAAATAGTTCCGGTTGATATATATCTAAGACACAACTCGGGTGCAAATTTATTCGTTATAGTATTGAGAGTGAGAGGGAGTGAAAAAGGGGGAGGGTGGAGGGTGGTTTTGTAATTTTCTTTAAAAAAAATATTATGATTATAATTTGAAAGGAAAAATATACTCCAATCAATAAGAAGTAGTAATAAAATCATCTAAATAAAAACTCACTTCAGAATGCAATATGTGGAACCTTCTCTTCCATCTGCCAAATGTTCTTTCAATAATGGATCTTGTGACTGCATGACATCTGTTGTACCTTCTATGGTGTTGTTCATTGGGGTTCAGAAAAGGTGTCATTAAAAAAGACCTACAGGGATAGCCACTGTCACCAAGTAAGATGCCATTTTCCCAATTGCCATTTCTCTCCATGTGAGCACAAACCTGCATGAGCAAATATATCTATTTTAAAGAATATTATACAATACATAAATATAAATACAATACAAAAATATTTTTTAAAGAATATACATGCATATCAATTTAGTTTGCATTGTTTAAAAGATTTGGCATTGGCAATCGTACAACATTTTACCATTCTTATCCAGACATTTTTCATTCACTTTTTGCTGGCTGATATCAGGGACATATATAATACATATATGTCTCTATTAATATGATATAAACCAGAAACATTGAACATTTAAAAAAGTGAAAATATTTTGCATCTTCACTTAGGTTGTCTACAAAAAACAGAAATATATATATACCATCTGGGACTAATAGAATCAAATAAAGTAGTGTTTTCAATGTTATGTATAATTATGATCTGTTTTTCATGATACTTCATTGTATTCTAATGACTAATGAAGCTGATTTAAGGGGGTTCGCGGGTCTAAATCATTTATATAGGGTTTCTCTATATTTTTCTATAAATGAACTTTATCTTAAAGTTAATAGAAAAATAAAATAAAAAAGTGGGGTCACCATTCATTTGCGCTCACAATCTGCCTTCGAAAGAAGCATACATTTTTGTAAAAGTGGTTTTTTTCTGTTGAAGTAATAGGAGAAATAAAGTTGATATCGAAATAAAAAAAGAAATTTATTACAGAAATCGCTCAAATTTTACAATAATTTAGTTTAAGTACAGCTTATATGGAAATCATATTAAAAAATATAGGTCACCGATGAGTTGAAAAAGATATTTCAATTTCAAAGCCAAAAAATGGCATTTTTCCACCAAAGGGAGATAATTTGGAACTTTTTCAATGATGTATACATTTTAAAACTCATCTGGGGCCAACAAGAATTGATTGTTTTGAATGATTTTTGTACCATATGATAAAGTATTAACTACAAAAGGTAACAGATAAAATTTGTAATGAAAAACAAGTGTTTAATTTTTTTCTGAAATTTTTATACCCTCGAGCCTCCTTAAAATTATTAATCAACCATTTACACTCACCTGTGATGTTCTGAAAACATGTGATTCATGACAACAACCTGGCCAATTTGCAGTTATGTTTGTAAATCTACCTGAAAAAAATCAGTTAAAACATTATAGAAAGCACTACTTTACATGTTTAAGTTACTTTTTGTCTATTAATTATTTTCAAAAACTAGTAAACCTTAAGAAACATTTCCCAAAAAGGGAGGGGTCAAAGATTATAAACCCTATAAGTCTTATTAATCCAGCGCCTTTTTTTTCAAGTGTACAAAATGGAAAAAAAGGGGGGTACTTATAAATAAGTTGTATATTCTTTTAGGAAAATATTTTTTTTAAGCTGGAAAACTTTTTTTTTTATTACAGTTACTGTATGGATTTTTGTTAATCTAGGTCTGAAAGTAACTATATTAATATCAATTTTAATATATTAACTTCGTTAATTGGAACAGACTATAGTGAGACTGGTTTCTGAAATTCAATTCAGGGGAACAGCAGATTTGTTTACAATGTGACAGTTCAAAATTACACTATGTGAAGATGAAAACAGAAGAACATTACCCTTTGAATCACATACTGCTTGAACATTCAGGCTTGGGTAGCCTTTTCTGTTGATAAATGAAGGTTCGTCATGATGCGGTCTCTTTATTCTTATATGTGTCCCATCAATAGCACCCAAAATGTTTGGAAACCCAGCAAACTCGTAAAATTCAGCTTTGGTTTGGTTAAGGTTAGTAGGCCACTGAATGAACTCGTTCCTCTTTTCACAAAGGGCATCTTAAACAGAATCGACCACTCTTGAAACTGTGCTTTTGTCCAAACCTATAAAGTAGAGATGCACAACTTTAGGGTAATGACTGCCCAATTACTTTGTAAACAAATATGGTACTGTAGACTAGTGCAGAGTATGGAAGAAACAAATACAACAATAAATGCATGTACATGTACACTATGAATTGCCACTTTAGATCCTGCATAAAATTCTCAAATTGAAATATTATATCATTAGAAAACATGTGTAAACAGCTGAACCATTTAAAAGTATATAGTCTTACCTAATGTGTCACCTATGACCTGGAGGAAACTTCCACTGGCAAGAAATCTCAATGTCACCATTGTCTGTTGTTCTACACTGAGGGCATGATTCCGGTTTGTCTGACGTGTCAACCTGTCCCTTACTAGAACAGATAAGAATAAAATGCCTTCCCTCCCAAATCTGTAGCGTGCTCTAAGTTCTGTATCAGTGTAGTCTAGGGTAAGTTCTTCTTTGCTTCTAAAAGTTCTTTCTTTTCTTTGAATTGGTACATGAAACAAGGCTAAATCTAAGGCTGCCATCTTTAACGCTGCGTTAGGGGTTTAATCGAGGTATGTCAAGTGATGAAGTTTAACACAGATTTAACGACTGCGTTAAGCGTTAAAATTTTTGAACAACACTTAACGATTATGTTAAATTTAACGACTGGCTAACGACACTTTAACGACATCGTTAGCTTAACGACACTTTTGAACAACCGGGCCCAGTACGTTTGTGTCAACAATTTTCAAAAACATGTTCTAAGCTTCTAGGTTACATACTTCAGGTAAACGCTTAAAATATATTGATAACTTGACTTTTACAAACGCATAACTGATTTATAGAGTTATCTCCCTGAACCAAGGACTACCCCTTAAATGAGTCGAAAAATGCCTCTTTTCACAATATGTCACAGTTTGACGTAGCGAACATATTACAATAGTGATTAAATCTAACCTTTTTCGATTTCATGCTAATTTTCTCTACTGAAAACATTCTACAATAACCACGCAGTATTACAATATATAAAAATTTACTCTGTGCGGTCTATAGAACATAGTACAGGGGACTCATAATCTTTTTGATTGCATTTCTTTCTACCTTTGTTTTTACAGTCAATAATATTTTAAAATTTATATATAGTACAGTGGCGAACGCCTGAGTTTTAAAACTAGGTGTAAAAAAACTAAGGAATAGCAGTGAAAAATCCAAAAAAATCAATATAAACACAAATATTCTACTTAAAGAGGCCTCCCCGTAAAAAATAAAATAACAATAAGAAAAACATAAATCCGCCCATGTACTATTCCCATTGGCAATAACATTTAA